>CM055095.1:51036840-51547835 GCA_029204225.1 Diphasiastrum complanatum
CGAACAAGCCCATGAAAGATTGGATGCCATGTTGTCTAATCGACTACTATACCAAATAGATATGTAGGTGAGCTTTGCTAGAATTCTCATAGACACTTCTGTAAATTGTCAAAATGAATTTTTTTAATGCAATAAACAATATGTCATAGACACTTATTGCAATTAGGTTTAATTAAGCGCAAGCCTAAGGCTAGGGTAATTAAGGGAACTGCTGCAATATTGCATATGGTCAAACTTCATAAGCATGGATCCGTTTCTACTTTTTGTGGTTGTCAAAAAGCAACTCAAAGTGTGCATTAGTACTAGAGGGGTTGATTGATGTTTTATTGCAAAGTATGCAATATATGCAGATTTTTTGTAGCCTTTATTGCAAGTATGGAGTATGGACAAAGATGTGTACTTGCTAACTGGCCATAATCAATGTCAAATTTTTAAGTAGAAGCTAATGAAGTGAGACTTATCCAACATATGTTGTGGTAACGTTCTATTTAGCATTATTACTTGTGACCAGTTGCACAAGATGATGAATCTATGGGGATAGAATCTAGGCTAACTCCATGCTAGATCTCATAACTGAATTGTAGCCATTGTCTTGAGAATAGTCCTAGATCATCACTCTACTTGTCGTTGGTGGAAGCTTAATCTAATGAGCTTGAAACTACCTAGGGCCACTTTGAAGTTTGAACCTTATTTTTATGATATTTTTTCACTCCTAATAGCTATTCTGCAAGCTTCTTCATGAGAATATCAAAAAGAAAAAATCAAGAAGATTAGAATTTTGTTTTTCAAATCTTTCAATCGAAAACATTCTACAATTCTAGAACATGCAATGCATTCACTGATGAAACTTCAATATTTTCATATATGGGACTACATTATTGTGAATTTTACATTCAATTTTTTGCATGTCTACTCTTAAAAATCCTATATGAATTTTGAGGTCTATAGAGATAGATACGTGCATCCAAAGTTAGCCATTCAAGTGCTGATAAATATCACCAAAATTGGAAGTATCATATTTTGAAACGTATTGTAGCTTTGCTCTTCTAAATATGATGACAAAAGTGCATCGCCAAATGTATACATCTAAAACAAAAACACATGGTCTGCTTTAGCATGATGTAGGTGAGGTTGAAGTTGGGGAAAATCCAAGTGATTCCTAGTCACTATTTGACGAATGAATGTTGAAGCCCCCCAGAAGATTTTGAATATTCTGAAAAATGAATACTGTTTTAAGATAAGTTTCTAAAAGTTGAGGTGTTGTAAGATATCTTGAAGAAAGTAGTACGATGGGCATTTATATCCTTCTAGTGATTAGTCTTACTAATCTGACTTACCAATCATTAGCATAACTTTATTCTATATGTATTACGAACTATATATATTAGCATAGATTTCTCTGAAATGTTTCATTGAGGAGACGTATTACACTCCAACATGACACATGTACTTGTTATCTACCACGGCAATCTTATCTACCATTTTGCTACTCTCAAGACACTAATATAGATTACTCTCCATTATCCTATTCTTCATTTCTATTACCCTATATTGTCCTCTTGGTACAACTCACATACTGAAAAGTTATTGATCCTGATTAGTTAAACTCTTTCTTAAAATTACACAGTTGGGCATCATATTTACTTGTTAGTATCTGACCATATGCTTCGGTTGGCATTATTCGCTGCTCTTCACCAATCTCTCAAACCCTACTAAACCCTAAACCATATCATTTTCATCTCTCTCTCTCTCTCTCTCTCTCTCTCTCTCTCTCTCTCTCTCTCTCTCTCTCTCTCTCTCTCTCTCTCTCTCTCTCTCTCTCGCACTTCTCGCCTTGTTACGAGAGTACACAGTTTTCACCCTCCTAGACGACGTCAACGACGGCCCATACCTCCTGATACAGCTCGTATTACGTCTTTTTTCAGCAGCAGCAGTATCTGACACTATCTGATACTACTCTACTCTACTCTACTCTACTCATGGCAGCTATTCTTGGTCCCACTTATGGACAGTTGGCAGTTTGTAGTTTACAGTTATATTACTCATTTTTCTTTTATGCATAGTTTTTTCTTGGAGACGTTTATATACGCTCCCATGGTTTTCACATACTTGACATGTACTCCTTTTGGTCTTATATGCCTTTGGCATGGAAAAGACATTAATAAAGCTTTCTTTCTTTCTTTCTCTCTCTCTCTCTCTCTCTCTCTCTCTCTCTCTCTCTCTCTCTCTCTCTCTCTCTCTCTCTCTCTCTCCCTCTCTCTCCTCTCTCTCTCTCTCTCCAAGCTTCGCATTCATCCTCAACAACAAATGATTCGTGAGACTTTGTTGATCATGGGGATATCATATTTATAATGGAGACACATGAGAGTCCAAAAAGAGGTTTGTCTACACTTCCAAGCTTCACATTAGACTTAGTTCACCGTATAGAGTTGAGATCGATTGGAGTCAAAGAGTTGGGTAGGGTGTCGTGCCTTTATAATTATTCCTTACGTCCAACACTTACATTGGTCAAACGAGATGAGCAGACGAGCTATATCTGGGATAAGCTTTGTGGATGTGAGATGTCTATAATACTACATGCTATGTTCCATATATGAGATCTTATTCAAACAGAGGAGATATTTCACTTATGGGTAATTTTGATGCCTGGACAAGGTGGAGTGTCAAAATGATTTTCATGACATGAAAACTCTTCATTTGCAGGCACAATATCATGAGTTCGGCAACATCAAGGTATTCATAAATAGAGATGGTCCAATCACCACTTACGGCGCACCTTCTTCATTTGGGTGAATCTCATGTGCTAGTCATATATAATGGCCTAGCCAGGTGGCCTAATTCAAGTTGTTTCACATTCCACCTCGTACCCACATCCGAGTCTTCTCCCCTCATCTAGGTGACATCAAACGTCAGTATCGCACTTTACATCAACATAAGAAGGTTGCCTAGTTGAAAACAAGGGATTCCTAAACTTCTTATTTAGATCTTCATCTAGTTGTTTCTAGCATGAATTTCATTTTTAAGCTCATCTCCCACCTTTGAATAATCTATATGCTTGGATCGAGTATGCCACCACTCTATGCATTTCCCGACAATAACCCCCATTACCATCTCACTCAAACTTCAAAGTTCTCATTTTTTACGTGAAGCCATTGATCAACTAAAACATGATCGTGTTGTGCACAAAGTGCCGAGGGCCTTGAGGCTGAACTCTATACACACTATTGACATCATTTCCCGTACTTGCTACTCTCCTCAATACTAGATAGAGATGTCATTTTTGGTTTCCCATCCTCTTGGTGTACCAATATCATCGACCCTGTATAGAAGAATGATGACCCCATGGAACATCATAGCCAAGTCACATCGAACCATCCTACAAACAACAATCAACAATGAGATGGAATCTAGTTAGTTACTTGCTATGGGATAGGTTGGGTTCAAGGCATATCACCACATCTAATAATATCTAGGCATATCACCACATCTAACAATATCTTTACTCTCAAATCGCTTATCAAGGTGGCAAAGTTTCAAAGAGAGCGAGTTCATTTTTGCTTCATGGACCTAGAGAGAGCATTTGACTCATTACCAAGTCACATGCTCATTCAAAGACTTAGAGATCTTGGCTTCTGCACACACACACATAGTATTGAACTTATGGCATTGTACAAGAGAGTTATGGAATGTCTCAAGTTAGAGGAGGGTTTATCTCACACAGATAATAGCACCATTGGTATGAAACAAGGTTGTTCTTATCTCCCACACTATTTGGCTTGTACATTGATGAGCTCAAGACTGTTATTGATCGAGATGTTGGATAGGGATGTAGCCTTTGTGAAACTTTGATACTATATGTTGACGATATGATTCTAGTCTTGCCAACTAGAGAAGGTCTATAGCGACATTTAAATAATTTGCATTCCTTTTGTACAGCCTAGGGGTTCGAGGTCAATGTGAAGAAGACCAAGATCATTATCTTCAATACATTTGGATCTTATATGCAACGACATGAATTCACATTGGATGGGCAACCACTAGAGATTGTCTCTTCCTACACATACTTGGGGGACCTATGTTTAGTATGAGACAAGCATCTATTGGGGAGGATCAATCTTCTCTTGCCAATTTGGAACAGCTTGGCTTCAAATGCCATAAACAAGACAATAACACACTCAAAGTAAGTGTCACTTGTTTCACACCCTTGTTGCCCCCACGACTATGTATGCTACAAAGACAAAGTGCACATGATTGACCTCCGTGAAGTGGATTGGCCTTACACAACTCTAGGTTTCTATGTTGGCATGTATGATACAGGCCAACAAGCCTTATGTTCCACATTTGATTACCCTAGCTAAGTTCACCATGTTTCTCATAGGTGAGGCAATTTTCCAGCTAATCATTTATGTGCATAAAGTCTTGGGATTTGGAGATACTAAGGCAAAGAGATTGAGATATCATTGGCTAGCCTCATATCATCTTGGAAGATTTACAAGCAAGGACACCATCTATCATGGTCCTATGAAGCCTCTTGCCTGCTAGAGTCATTTGATTTCCATATCTCACCTTCCCGAGAGGATTCACCCATAAATCTGACGACATATTTACAGATCAATTATCCCAAATATTTGGTATGGTCCATGGGAATTGTGGGTCAAGCTAGATTTCTACAACACTCACTTCAGCAGGTGACCTGGTCATGCTTCAATACCTAGACTCAAGGCTAACAATCTTAAAGTCAACTAAGAGTATCTTCACACAAGCTACACGTCTTGATTGGATGTTTCCATGGGACTCCTAGGAGGACAAGACTTGTTAGTTATGCGATATGGGGGAGTGGAAATAGAGGAGCACTTTATCTCGCTGCTCGATATGCTATGAGTTTAGAGAGAGATATTATTGTCTGTTTCAAGATCAAAGAGTCACACTTTACTCATTGATATCATACATGGAACCACATTGCATAGCTCTAACGACACAAGAGATGCTTCATGTGCGGAGAGACCTATGTCATAGTGCCCACTCTTGGAGGATTCCCAGCCTCGCATTACCTCCTTTTTCCAAACATTGTCCCACGGCATATATGGAGTCAAGTTCGAAGTGATGACCATTCAAAGGATGAGATGACCATTCCTTTTTGTTCCTAACACATCTTTAGATAAAATTAGGTTTCTCCTTTAAGATATTGAAGAATGCTAAACCCTCCTCAACTTTTCTCAAATGCCAGACTTAATGCATCTTCTTCATGTTAAATGATTGCATCTTTTACATAAATTGAATGGTCCAATTCTTTTTATCATTGAAATGCACAAAGCATTAGGTTACATTCATTCAAGAACATAACTATTAGCTTACTAATATTTTACATTCACAGCAAAAATAATTTGAGTTGTATGATGTAAGTGCATTCTCACTATCCAAGTCTGGGGTGGGCAGTTCAAATGTCAAAAAGCGTCATTTTTCAATAACATAGCAAATCTTCCACATGTTATTGCAAGGACAAGATTCCATAGAATTTGATGACTTGAACGAAGCTTTGATTAAGTTACTACTACAACAAATGATTTGGGATAGCATTTCAGATAAAATTGTGCAGATTTTAATGCTTTAGAAGGGGTTAAGTAATTAAAAAAAGGGAACAACAAGTGAACTTCAACTGCTTACCTTGAAATAACACCTTCAAGTAATCTTTTGAAGAGGCATTTACGACCATACTGAATCTTCCTTGAGATTCCTGAAAACATCCCAACATAAAAAATGTTCAAACATACATAATTATAAGCAAATTGCTGCCCTGCTGTGAGAATAAAAATCTTGTGAGTTAAGTCATCTTCTTCATTCAATTTGGCATGTCAGCTTCAGAGGGGGTCACTTAATTCTAAAACTGTGACAAATCCTCATGAGATGGCATGAAACTTTACTTCACTTCCAAGTTTGTTTGCTCAAATTTTCGAAATAAAAAAAAGTGCTCTCACAAAGTATGGGATACCTATACAGTAACACCCATGTTTCCCCAACGTAGTTCAATAATATGTAACTTTAACATGTAAGGTCTATTCTAAGCATCACGTTATGGTTCAATTATTAGATTCTAACACATGGAGAGCTAGTTGCAAGCATGATTGAAAGGTTCATTGATTTCATATTACATAAGAGGTTCAAAATCTAAACCCTTAAGAGTTTTTGATAACACAACCTTCAAGGAGGAAGACTATGCTGGAAATCATGGGAGAAGCAGCACTCGAGCAAAAGGTTCTTCAGGTTTGGCAAGCTACAATAAACTCTTTCAGGGGTTTGCTTCCTCTTAAATATGAATTATTAGGATCTCTGGGCTCAACCATATAGGACCACAGAAAAAAGTTTAGAGAAGTGAGGTTTCAAATGTTCTTGAAACAATCACATGTCAAATGAATTTGCGAACTCCATTTAGCCCCTAATATGGTCTATGTCCAACAATCTTCAAGTATAGACACCTGGAAATAGTTTGACTCACAAGTAGATAGTGGAAATAGCTACCTGGGGCATTTCCTATCCTAACGGTCACCTTGGCAATTTAGTGGAAAGTTTTATTGCTATGATCCAGTAGTCTATGAGTCATGACCAAGTTTTCCTTTACCTGGCTTCGCAACTTTTGAAATTAGCAATTTTTCACTTGTAGCCATATATTTTAGCAAATTTTCTTCCTTTGCTGTTTGCCCATTTACAAAATTCTGTGAGCGAGAAGGCATACAACCTACACGCCCCATTAAATTACAGACAAGGTACTTGCTTCTTCATGAAACTTCATTTGCAACTTTGTTACAGTCATCTAATAACATAAATGTTTATTTTTTATTTTGAACAATATCACCAACATAGCCTCTTACATCAAGACTGATAAAGTTGCACACCACTAGTATTTGCAACCGATTCAGAATCGAACTTTTTGAGAATCGGATGAATCAGCATGAATCATGGTTCTAAACCAGGTTCCTTCCAAAAGAACCGGAAAGAATTGGCAAAAAAAAAAAATTTGCATTTTTTTAATATGATGCTGAAAAATATCTATTGTAATATGTACAATGTCCACAATGTGTCTGAAATCTTATAGATGTTAGATTGCTATTGAAAACATACATTTGAAAGTTCACTGTTGCTAGTAGAAAGCTGAAGCCTGAAACCATATTACAATTCAGCATTCACAGAATCACAAGTGCACATGACGATGTTGAATGGAAGCATTTCAAACTTCACAAACTAGATTGCATGTGATCCATCATCAAACATCCATCACACAATACACTAGGTAAACATTTGAATACAAATCAGAACATTGAAAAGCCAAAACAAACAAACATTGATGTCACAATCAATATCAAAGAACAGTTTTTTTTTCTGGGTCAGATTCTTTCTGATTCGAATTGAACCCGATAGACTCATTGACAAATTGCGGTTCGTTCACCAACGAACCGCGGTTCGTGGAAATATTACAGCAGTCACCACACTTGTGAACTGTAGATAAAGCTTGTTATAAAGAGGCTATAGCCTCTCACTTTCAAGTTGATAAGGTGGTTGGAAATTCCAAGAAATGCTACTTTTAAGAAGCCTATGAAACTAACAGGTGCCTATTTTTATACCCTAAGACAAACCCATAAGACATGGCCCTCAATTTTTTTACATGCTGTAGTGAAATTGTCTCACACATTTTTTTCGACATGAACAAAGTTATGGTAGCAAATGCAAATCCAAACAAGAATTGTCACAACACTTTTTGGTCTCAAGTGAATTTGACTTCACCAGTTTGCAGTACATAATTGTTTATCGAAACAGGTACATGAAGTTTGGCATATCTACATGAGCTAAGATAAAATTCAGAAGGCAGTTCGATATAAGGACTTTGTAAACAATACTTAAGTCTTACATACAAGAGACATTATTTCTTATCTATCACAACTTTGAAGTAGAGTACAAATTCACCATGTAACAAAATAAGCAAGACAAACGAGTGACAAGGAATATTACCAAGTTTGGGTCACACTCCAGATTTGATTTTGGGGCCTCAACATGAGAAACAGTAGAATCCGTTTTCTGTACAAATAACTCTGATTTCTCAAGTTTTATGCCCAGATTCGAGATATGTCCCAGATAAATGTTCCGATCTGTCAAAGTTCGAAATAACTCAAAAGACACACATAAGGTATAATGTTACAGAAAAAATCCACATCGATTCAATTACACAAAAATCTTGCTGTTGCTAACCATATTTATAAGAAAAATCAGCACATTAGCGATGAGATATATTGGGCACAGGAAGAAAGAAAGGTTCATTGATCAGAGGTCACAAATACCTTACAGAATGATGATACTGAAGATTTTCCAAAAGAGACCCTCGCTCATAATTCCATCTTTGTTTACGCTATTCTGAAGTATCTAAGCTATATTAGTTTGCTAAGATTCTCTAGCCTGAAACCACTTCTCATTTATACTCTTCTAAAACCCTGAACCACCTATCCTTTCCTGGAATCTTTGTAGGATAACCCTTTTTATAGTTTTAATTTGAATCGCCCTCAGTTGGAAACCCTAACTTTGGCCCTTGCCCTAGTGTGATTAAACTTAGCCAATTGAGGTTCAAATCATATTCAATAAGTTGCAGGTTCTTATGACTTCATGTAGCTATTAATAACTAGTATTGACAGGACAACAGTATTGGTAATGAATCTGCAGCCCTCAAAAATTGAGCTTTTCCACTGTAAAGAGCTACCAAGTTATCTTAGAAAAAAATGGTCATTGAACATGATCACCCGATCTGAAAAGCCACAGCAACTGTTGAACGCACTGGTTATATGGCACCAGTCACCCTACTTATCCAGATCTTTTGAAAATGGAGTTGGAATCATAACTTTTGCATATTAAGAAAAAATTGAAAGCTAAAGGATACAATCCACCAGTCTCCAGAGTAATTTAGAAGCATACATGATCTCTAGGCTCATCCTACTGCATCCAAAGTGCGAAAGGTTACACTGGAGAACATCAACAGCAAAAACTTGAACAATAGACAGTTTGGCCGGATTCTGAGCCATAGGTTGAGAGAGAACTGGACCTCAGCGGGGCTTTTCTGAATAAAACACCTTATTCTTAGATGTACAAGATCAGAAAAATAGGACTTGAATGGAATTAGAGGCTTTCAAATTGGTAAGTTTAAAAGACAATTCACTAGTATGTGTCTCTCTTGGCGCGTGGCACACATGGGTGAAGCGTTCAAGATTATAGGACTATGGAAAACCAAGGAACTCTAATTTGAAGCAAAACTGTATCAGATAAAATGAATGACTTGAACCAAAAAGTGTCAAGATGGGAAGGGCATTTGTGGCCCTTCAAGGGAAAACAGGGACATGAGTGAGGAAAGAAACTTAAGTCCAGACTGTGTTCTTAGAGTTTGGTATTCTGCTTGTGATTTGACCATTAATGTTTCTTGATGATAGGACTAATGAAGATCCCACGTCTAAAAAAAGGATACTTGTTGGCTAAGAAAGGAACAAGAACAAATAGGCCAAATAGCTATTCTGAATCGCGGTCCCCCGATCCCCCAAATAGCTACTGTCGCCGGCCCCCCCTGGACCCACCCGGTGACAGTAGCAGGGGGAGCGCTGCCCCCCCTGCACCCCCCGTAGATAAAAATGGGGGTCCAAATGCGCGCCGATAAGGGCCCAATATTTATGCCCTCAACTGTATGCACATTGCACTCACATGTCCGGTGAAATGATTGCAAAAGTGATCATCATCCATAGAGTTGATAGCCCAAACTGTAGCATTAAGAATTACTGAGAACCAGAGAAAATAACAACCAAATAGCTACTGACTTTTATCTGTTTGTGCCCTATCTACTGCACTTCTGGGAGGCAAAACGCTGGTTTGACCATTGCTCCCCTAAAAAAATTTCAGCCATAAGCTATTTTTCCAAAAAAAAAAACAAAAAAATTATTTAAATTTAAATTTTTGCACGTTTCGCGGTTCAAATCAGGGTTCGCAGAATCGCGGTTCGCGAATCCTGCGAATCACAATTCGCTGCAACTATGTTTTAAATTGGACAACAAAGCCAACTTACTCAGCTTGTCTTATATACTAGGAGGAAAAACCTTGAAACGCAATTGATAAATGGCTATCCTGAGTGCCTGAACCATATGGCCAATTACAAATGATAGCACAAATCCAAATAATAGCATAAGGAGTCCAAATACAAGTAATGGCAAAGAAAATGATTTCTACATTGGGGATAGTTGCTAACTTAGTTGCTTTCTACACAAAACTAACTCTATCCCACTCTAACTCTAGCTCACTAACACTAACCACACACATTCATCCTTGAAGGAGGTGAAAGGAGATGATAGAGAGCCTTGTGATAGCCCACTAGAGCAAGGCCTTACAGTTACGAATAGAGCCACAGCTGATCTAGAATTAAGCTATGAAAGCATCACATAAGCAAGACTTAACCCTAGAAAGCAGGAAAGAGAGAGATTAAGGAGGCCAAAGAGAGAGATCAATATCATCAGCTAAATGACAAATGACACAGTTTCCCTACTTATAGCCAAGAGGAGCCCTAAAAGGAAGCTTCCAGTGGCCAGGGCCCAACTTGGAGGGATAATAGTGCGCCCTCCAAGAAGGCCCCCACTCTCCAGTAATATGTCCAAATGGAGGCCAAAGGCCAACCATATAGTCTGAATGTCACTAATGAATAAAAAAGGGCCCAAGGCCTACTTATGCATAAAGTAAAGTAACTGTAAATGTAAATGGACGCGGTCAGTGTAATGAGCCGAGTCCATAACTCTCCCCGACACAAAAAAAGACCCAACTGCCGAAAAGATAACCGGATCAAGTAGCAGCAAGCCCTGGTGCATCAACAGCTAGAGGAACATCTGATGTAGAGGAATCAACAAGTGCAGCAAGAGCACGAGCCTGATCCGCAAGTAATGGTGTATGATAAAACACATCAATAGGCTCCCATGTAGCCTCCTCAATAGGACGACCATCCCACTGGACCAAAAACTGAATCTGCCGGCGGCGTCGACTATGGTATAGACGGACCTGTAATATAGCAGCAGGTAAAAATGGAAATGACTCTGGAGCAGTAGAAAACTCAGCATCACAAGGAGCGTCATCCTCAATAGCAGCACGTAATAAACTGACATGAAATACATCACAGGCGCGTGTGGAAGCAGGAAGCTGTAAGCGATATGTAACTGGACTAAGAACCTCCACAATGCGATAAGGCCCATAATAACGTGGTGCAAGCTTCTCAGTAGAAGCATGGCCCTGGACAAAATGATGACGTGCAAACCGTAAGCGTAGATAAACCATATCTCCAAGCTGAAACTCAACATGGCGGCGGTGATGATCAACTGCGGTCTAATAACGCTGCTGAACATGCTGTAAATGAGAACTGGCCCGAGTAATAAGCTCTCGAGCACCTGATAGAAAAGATGCAAGTGTAACAGGTGTATCCTCAGGAGGAAGAGGAATGCCAGGTAAAAGAGGTGCATAGCCATGAGATAATAAAAATGGAGAGACACCTGTGCTGGTACTAACAGAGCTATTATAGCTATACTCTGCTAAACATAAATGTTAATCCCAATCCTTCCCTGAAGGAGTAACAAAATGGCGTAAATAATCCTCAAGGATCCTATTAGGGACCTCAGACTGCCCATCAGAAGTAGAATGATAAGCAGAACCCATAAAAAGCTGAACATCCAAAACTCTGGAGCAAACCAGCAGATTTAGAACGGGAGTACTTATTACGAAGACAGAAAGGGCAGGTACGAATACGTACAGCAAGCTCAGATCGAAGAGAGGGCCAATAGAAATGGTCTTTGAGACGAGCATAAGACTTCTGAAAACCAAAGTGACCCCCAACAGGAGAGGAATGAGCATCCGACAACAATTGGGAACGGATACCCAAAGAACTAGGGATACAAAGAGAATCATAATGATAAAGACGATTGTCAATAATGGAGTAAACCTGATAAGGACTGGACGAAACAGGTGGGGCAGAACTATAAACATCACGAAAATCAGAACATGTAAGGTATGCTGCAGGTAGAGCATCAAACCATGGAGGAATAGTAGAAACGAGTGTATTTAACAAAGCTGGAAGACGAGATAATGCATCAGCAGCAGTGTTAGCACGACCAGGATGATACAATATGGAGAAATTAAAAGTCTGTAAAAACTGCAACCAACGAAATTGACGATCACTAAGGTCACGTTGAGAAAACAGATAACGTAAAGACTGGTGATCAGTAATAATGTCAAATGGGACTCGATACAGATAATAACGCCACTTCTTAAGAGCATAGATAATAGCAAGAAGCTCTTTCTCATGCACAGAATAACGTTGCTCATAAGAGCGAAGACGACGCGACTCATAAGCAATAATACATTGTGACTGGCGAAGTAAAGCACCCAAACCAACATTACTAGCATCAGTCTCAACAAGAAACTTCTGATCAAACTGTGGTAAACACATAACGGCAGCATCAACAACAGCACGACGAAGAGTATCAAACGTTGTCTGACAATCAGGAGTCCACAGAAAAGTACTAGACTTCTTCAAAAGTGCATGAAGAGGAGCTGCGATAGTGGCAAAATGAGGAACTGGACGACGAAGGTGAGTGGCTAACCCAAGAAACATACGAACATGATGAATATCAGTAGGTATAGGCCAATCCTGGATGGCCTGAACCTTATGAGGGTCCAGACGAATGTGACCATTACAAATAAGAAAACCAAGAAACTCGATCTCAGAAACAGCAAAAGAACATTTAGACAACTTAGCAAATAACTGGTGGTGTACAAGTAACTGAAAGACCGAGGACAGATGGGCAACATGCTCAGCAAGAGACTGACTAAAAATAAGAATATCATCAAAATAAACCAAGACACAATGACCAAGAAGCGGACGTAAGACATTATTCATCACATTCTGGAACGTAGGAGGGCCATTAGTAACACCAAAAGGAAGCACACGAAATTCATATAAACCAAGATGAGTACGGAAAGCAGTCTTATGTTCGTCAGTTTGGTAATATCCAGAACGAAGGTCTATCTTGGAAAAGATTTTAGAGGTACCGAGCTGGTCAAAGAGGTCATCCATGTGTGGAATAGGGTACTGATTACGAATAGTCAACTTATTTAAAGCACAGTAATCAATACAAAGGCGTTTGGTACCATCTTTCTTATTAATAAGGAGAACAGGAGCACCAAAAGGGCTGTGACTAGGAACAATGAGACCCTGATCTAACAAGGCAGTAATATGGAGCTCAAGCTCATCACGCTCAGATCGAGACATACGATAAGGGGGACGGGAGGGAGGAGCAGAACCAGGACGCAAATCAATATGATGGTTCACGTCACGTAATGGTGGTAGCGTCGTAGGTTCTGAAAAGACAAAAGCATACTGATGTAATAAGTCAGAAATCACCTGAGGAACAGCTGCTGGTACTGCCCGCTGAACACATAATAAGGCAGCACAATGAGCCTTCGGCAGGCTGCGAATAAACTGCTTCCCAGTAATCAACTGGAAGTCCTGAGAATCAATGCCCACAAGTGAGTGTGTAACTGCATCATGTGCAAATGTCAATGTCTGCTGTGTCAAGTCCAGTGTAACGGCTCCAAGAGATGCAAACCAATCAACACCAAGGATAAGATCATAACGCTCCATAGGGATAATGTAAAGATCTGCCTGTCCAGAGAAATCTCCAATGCGGTATGGTAAACGCTGAAACATCTGAGAACTAGGAAAAGAATGAGAACTGGCAACCTCAACTGTGAGAGGCTGGGAAGCAGGAACAGGTGAAGCACGGATCTGACTAGTGATATAACTGCTAGTAAAAGAATGAGTGCTACCAGTATCAACTAAAGCAATATACTCTTGACCTGTAATACGCACACGTAACCGAATGGAGTGAGGACCAGGACGCCCTGTCCAAGTAGCATAGGCAAGCTGAGCATGGCAAGTAGCAGGAAGTAAATCAGGGGAAGGCTCAAAGGATAAGTCAGGCTCATCAGAAATATGAATGTAGATATCGGAATCATCTGGAGTAGTGCCCTCATGGTAAAAAACAGCAGTAGTAGTAGGGAGAGGCTGGCGGCAATCACGGGCAAGATGGTCAGGACTCTTACAACGAAAGCATAGACGCTTCTGCTGAAGATCAGCGAACTCTGCAGACGTGTAACGTCGGACAAAAGCAGGTCGAGGAGTCGGAGGACGAGGAGGCGAAGGGGCAATGGAGAGAGCTGGAACAGAAGGGGCCGGTGTAGGGGTGAACGTAGCGGGAAAAGATGAAGCAGAAGGATGGGGTCGGGAGAAGCGGGAAGGAAGGGTGTCAGAGTACTTATGCTGTAAAGTACTGGCAAGAGACATCGCCTCAACAAGTGTGGTAGGACGGAAGGAAGAAACATCATAACGTAAAGCACCACGAAGCCCAACAATGTAACGAGAAATAAGCTCAGTGGGCTGTAGATCTGTGAAAAGATAAGAAAGCTCCATAAACTGATCTGTATAAGAAGCAAGATCACTGGTCTGAGTGAGACTATGGAATGTATCACGTTGGCGGTCAAGCCACTGAGGATCAATCATAGCATGGCAGAGGTCACAGCGAAAAGTATGCCATACATGGAGCCCTTCCGATCAGGATCAACTCTATAAACTCGCCACCACGTGGCGGCACGTCCATCTAAATGTAAAGCAGCCAACTGAATCTTCTGAGGATCAGTCTTGGGGTAAATCTGAAAATATGTGTCAAGCTTAGCAAACCAATTCTCTAATAAGTTCCCGTCGGAGGAACCGGAATAGGTAGCAAGCTATACCCTATCACGAAAGTCTCGAGCAAAGTGTGGCTCAGGAAGGGGGGGACGAGGAAAGAAACCAGGAGGTGGGTTAGATGGAATGAACGGTCCACCACCAGGCTGACTAGCAGAAGAAGATGGAAATCCAAATGGAGGGGGAGTCCCAAATGTAGGAAAAACAGAAGCTTTACCAGGACCATGAGGCTGTAAAGAATCAATCTGTGACTGCATAGTAGCAAAGCCGGTCATAACTGAATCGAAGCGAAGAACGAGGCCAGAAAGGGTCTCATCCATGCGATGAAACTGATCGGATAAGGTTTCCTGAGTAGTCTCACTCGGGGTAGGTGAATGTGCCATAATGATAGTGGAAGGAATAGACGAAAACTTGAGGGAGCGGACTCTTGTCGTCACCCCAAATTAGCCTATTACGACCAATATTATCACAACTGAAAAAAAACAGACAGCAATGAACAATGGAGAAGCTGTAAAAATGCGCTGGACAGCCAGGGATACAATGTGAATTTGAAAGAGTAAACGGAGTCAGAATTCCTAAAAATGTGGTGGAGAATGAGCGCACGACAGCCTTTTGATAAGCTGTAAAAGATGGCTGGAATTGGAGAAAAAAAAAGGCAAAAGTGACAAGTTGGGAGTGCTGAGGCAGCGATTTACAGGTTGAAGAATTTTAGCTGTTTGGAATAGCAAATGATGTCGGAATTGGGTAGTTTTTGGATGAGGATGGGCGCTGGACAGTCAGGGAACTAACTGTGGAAGATGATTGCAAACTGGAAAAATATCAGACGAAAGTGATAGGTCGGAAGGCAGGGACAGCGATGGAAAGGAAGAGGAGGAGCACTGGGCAGCAAAGAAAAGAGGGGACAAAACAGGGGGAACGCTGGGCAGGAAGGAGTGGAAGGAGCAGCGATAGAACAGGGCTGTCAAAACGGTAATGGAGCTGTAGGAACAGCGATGGAGGAGCAAGGCAAGGCAGCAAAGAAAAAATTCCAGATTGTGCTCAGAAAAGTGCTCTGATACCAAGTTACGAATAGAGCCACAGCTGATCTAGAAATAAGCTATGAAAGCATCACATAAGCAAGACTTAACCCTAGAAAGCAGGAAAGAGAGAGATCAATATCATCAGCTGAATGACAAATGACACAGTTTCCCTACTTATAGCCAAGAGGAGCCCTAAAAGGAAGCTTCCAGTGGCCAGGGCCCAACTGGGAGGGATAATAGTGCGCCCTCCAAGAAGGCCCCCACTCTCCAGTAATATGTCCAAATGGAGGCCAAAGGCCAACCATATAGTCTGAATGTCACTAATGAATAAAAAAGGGCCCAAGGCCTGCTTATGCATAAAGTAAAGTAACTGTAAATGTAAATGGACGCGGCGAATGTAATGAGCCGAGTCCATAACTCTCGGGGTAGGTGAATGTGCCATAATGATAGTGGAAGGAATAGACGAAAACTTGAGGGAGCGGACTCTTGTCGTCACCCCAAATTAGCCTATTACAACCAATATTATCACAACTGAAAAAAACAGACAGCAATGAACAATGGAGAAGCTGTAAAATGCGCTGGACAGCCAGGGATACAATGTGAATTTGAAAGAGTAAATGGAGTCAGAATTCCTGAAAATGTGGTGGAGAATGAGCGCGTGATAGCCTTTTGATAAGCTGTAAAAGATGGCTTGAATTGGAGAAAAAAAAAGGCAAAAGTGACAAGTTGGGAGTGCTGAGGCAGCGATTTACAGGTTGAAGAATTTTAGCTGTTTGGAATAGCAAATGATGTCGGAATTGGGTAGTTTTTGGATGAGGATGGGCGCTGGACAGTCAGGGAACTAACTGTGGAAGATGGCTGCAAACTGGAAAAATATCAGACGAAAGTGATAGGTCGGAAGGCAGGGACAGCGATGGAAAGGAAGAGGAGGAGCGCTGGGCAGCAAAGAAAAGAGGGGACAAAACAGGGGGAACGCTGGGCAGGAAGGAGTGGAAGGAGCAGCGATGGAACAGGGCTGTCAAAACGGTAATGGAGCTGTAGGAACAGCGATGGAGGAGCAAGGCAAGGTAGCAAAGAAAAAATTCCAGATTGTGCTCAGAAAAGTGCTCTGATACCAAGTTACGAATAGAGCCACAGCTGATCTAGAATTAAGCTATGAAAGCATCACATAAGCAAGACTTAACCCTAGAAAGCAGGAAAGAGAGAGATTAAGGAGGCTAAAGAGAGAGATCAATATCATCAGCTGAATGACAAATGACACAGTTTCCCTACTTATAGCCAAGAGGAAGCCCTAAAAGGAAGCTTCCAGTGGCTAGGGCCCAACTGGGAGGGATAATAGTGCGCCCTCCAAGAAGGCCCCCACTCTCCAGTAATATGTCCAAATGGCCTAATAATGAATAATAAGGCCAAAGGCCAACCATATAGTCTGTATGTCACTAATGAATAAAAAACGGCCCAAGGCCTGCTTATGCATAAAGTAAAGTAACTGTAAATGTAAATGGACGCGGCGAATGTAATGAGCCGAGTCCATAACTCCTACACAGTACTCTGTCTTATATGATGTGATCGGTTTCCCCCCGGATGAACTTCAACAGCCTACTAATTACTTATGCAAAACTGTTTCATTCACTGCAGGCCGTCCGTCCGTTCCTCGTCCTGTCTGCTCCTACAGGTTCTTGGCAAGGTCGTCGGTTGGCCAAAACGGACGGCACCCAAAACGAAGCCAGTTTGGAGAAACTGGGCCGTTGGACAGAGACCTGCAAAACTGGTCCATTTCACGTGAGCTAATTGCGTCCTGTCGAACGGCCATTTTGACCGAACGACACCCGAATCGAGCCAGGCTCGGTCCCTTGAGATCGTATCGGGATCATGAATCGTTGGACTGTATTCCCGGACAATTCTGTCAATTCCGAATGTTTTCAGGTCCCATCCCGGCAAAGTGTCCCAATCTTCCTCATCTCCAGCAATCTCCCACCCTATTGCTCTGGCCACCCCTACAGGCCTTCTTCCTATCCCTATTCCTCAAGAACCCACAGCTCCCCCATCTGCGGTACCCATCCCATACACTCCCTCCAAATCAACGGAACTATTTTCTTCCTGGGAAGCTGACCAAATGAAAGCCGATTTCCAGCTTTTGAAACATGAACTCTCACAACTGAAAGGAATGGTGGTCTCCTTACTCAAGGAAAAAAATGTGTTGCAGTCCAAAGTCGCTTCGTTAGAGCAGGTGATCAACAATAAGCAGGTTGCAGCATCGGAATCAACCACCACCAAGATAAAGGAGCTTGAGAGTAAAATAGAGCAGCATAAAGATTCATGGGCAGCAGTCTTGCAAAAAGGCACCAAACCTAGCGCCCCCATCTCTTCCGTCATCTCCGCCACCATTTCGGAAGAGAGGTCGAGGGAGCAAAAGGCCCACAACATCAGGGTTCGTGGGATACCAGACACACAGGATGCCATTGTCGAGGCCACGAGATTTCTCGAGACCACCCTAGGACATATGACAGATGGACTAGATACAGCTTGGAGGACCTCCAGAGATGCCGCTACACTCATTATCCGTTTCACTTCTCTAGAGACTTCTCCAGAGAGTCGCCGAGATGCTTTGCGGTGCAGAGCAAAGCCTCGTGGCACCACTATCTATATGGATGACGACCTCACATATATCCAGGTAAAGGAGAGGCGTAAGGCCTTTCAGGCAGCCCGTGAGTCTGGCAGACGAGTCATTTACCGATATGGACAAGTGCGCTTTCTTGATAGTGCACCTAGCAGATCCCAGCGCTAGGGATTTGGGGTGCCCGGGGGTGGGAGCACCCCGGGGCCCCATCCACACCACCTTCAGATTGGAGTGTGGAACTGTGCTGATTGAGGAGGCTAAGCACAGGAGAGAGAGGGTTTACTGTTGTTTTGTGGACTTCAGAAAAGCCTTTGATTCTGTTCCTCGTTCATTGCTCATCCAGAGACTCCGAGACCTCGGCTTCTCCACCGACATTGTTCTTGCTATGATGGCACTTTATGAGCGTGTCTTTGGTTGTTTCCGGCATAGCAGTCGCATATCTGAGCACATCTGGAGACTATTGGGGTGAAGCAGGGTTGTTTCCTCTCACCAATCCTCTTTGGCTTGTATATTGATGAGTTGGAGAGAGTCATTACACAGGGTGGTGGTACTGGCTGCAGGCTTGGTGACATCTTGATTGCTATGCTCCTTTATGCTGATGATGTGGTGTTGGTCTCACCGACCAGAGAGGGCCTACAGCGACAGTTGGATTGCTTGCATGAGTTTTGCACCAAATGGGGCCTAGGGGTGAACATTGGGAAGACCAAGGTTATGGTCTTCAACACTTCGAGGGCATTCATGCAGCGACAGGAGCTTACTTTGGGCGGACAGATTCTAGAGGTGGTCCCTTCCTACACATACTTGGGGGTCCTTTTCTCAGGTCCTACTTTTAGCATGAGACAGGCCGCTACCACTCGACTAGGGAAAGGACATGCCTCCCTTGTTCAGCTAGAGCGATTTTGTTTCCGCAAGTCCATCCAGGATGCTCGCAGTAAGTGTCACCTCTTCAATACCATTGTTATCCTCACGGCTTTATATGCGGCAGAGACATGGTGTGTAGGTCTCCCTTCTTCACACCGGGCCAGTCTCTCACGATTACAGACCACCATGCTAGCTCGGTTGATTCGAGCGAAGCCTTCTGTTCCCCATGAGATTCTCCTGGCCGAGTTTGCAGTTCCACCTATACAGATCGAGGCAGTTCTTCAGCTTATCACCTATATACAGAGGATACAGGCATTACCAGAGATAGACAGGCGATACATACAGGTTGCACTATCCTCCTCACAGCGTCTTCATGATCAGGGCTATCAGGCCTCTCACCTCCTACTTGTATCATTTGGCATCTCCATCATAGAGCTCCCCTCCGGCACACATCAGTATATCAGACGCTTCCTTTATCGCACATATCTAGAGCGGACTTGGCGTAACCAGTTAGGGGTTAAGCCAGCTTTCTACCGGACTCATTTCTTGGAGCTAGAGGCATCAGGTACCCCGGTCATGCCGCGCTACTTGGACTCGGGATTGTCACACTGCCTCAGATTCACATTGGGGCAGCTCGGGGTGTCCTCTCATCAGCTAGCTATTGAGACTGGGAGGTTCCACGGTATTCCTAGAGGAGCGGATTTGCCAGATTTGCTCTCTAGGTGAGGTGGAGTCTGAGGAGTACTTCATATTTAAGTGCCCTGTATATTATGAGATTAGAGGACGATATCACTGCCTGTTCCAAGAGATGCCTACCACTCTACGATCTCTCATAGCTTATGAGGACCCATGGTGTGTCGCTCTAATGGTACACGAGATGTCCAGCTACGGAGAGATTTATACGAGACACCCCATCATTTTACCTCACAGCCATTGAATACTTCGTTCTTTACTAGATGGAGATCGCATGATTTAGTACCTGAGGATGAGGATTATGATGAGGATGACGACGAGGATGTTGGCCGCTCTCATGCTCATAGAGATCAGAGACAGTGTACCTCCCACAATCAGGATACCACCAGGATTACTAGACATTCTACGCAGGGGCGTACTACTACTACTACACATACACGTGCTCGTACTCATAGACGCCGCCGGCAGGCTCCAGTGCTTTCCCATTCTGTGGCTCGCATTACATCTTTTTACAGCAGCACCACAGCAGATGCAGCACAGCCTTGACATCTTACCCGAGACACATATGATTATTATTATGCGCATTCTCGCATACGTGTCTATTTTAGGTTGCACTAGATGTTTTCTTTATTACAGTTTGGAGACGTTTTTATACGCTCCCATGGTTACCACATACATGGCATGTCCTTCATTAGTCTTATATGCCTTTTGACATGGAAAAGACATTAATAAAGCTCTCTCTCTCTCTCTCTCTCTCTCTCTCTCTCTCTCTCTCTCTCTCTCTCTCTCTCTCTCTCTCTCTCTCTCTCTCTCTCTCATCTTGCACGGAGCAAACCATTTCTAACTAGCCATACAAACTTCACAAAGCTCACCATTTGTAAGCAACCACGATAAATTAGCCATGACACAAATAGACTGTAAAAAAAATATATACATCTCATCTGATGCCATTGTACATTATGCTAAAATGTGTATCAGTATCTACAAGTCTGTGCTAAACAAATCATCCCTCTGCGTGCCAGATGCATCTGCAGGGGTGTCAAATACAAAGTCTGGCTGGGAGTCTGGAGGCATCTGGGACTCCTCTAAGTCTGGGCCAACGCCTGCCAAGAGACGACTAGAAAAATCATCAGTGCGTCCCCTCTTGGCTAGCCTGCCTCTGGGTCTTCCGGAAGGAACCCTCTGTGGTAAACTCTTGCCTAGGGGTCTCCCTCTGCCACGGGGGGGGGGGGTCTCTGGGAGGAACTGCCTGCCTGTGATGCTTTGAGTTGTCTCTGCGCTATCTGTCTTTGGGCAACAGCCTCTGTCTCCCTCGCAAACTCTGATCAGCCATCATCTGAAAGGGGGCGTGAAGCGGGAGTACTGGGTGGGGCACGTGGACCATCCCCTGCTAGGTCGATCGTCTCGTCTGAATCATATGTGGGCTCATCATCAAAGGAGGGCAATGGAACGTCAACAGGGAGGGTGGTGGTCTCATCGGCATCGGCATCACCCCGCAGAGCACGCCGAGCGGCATCGTCTGGATCAACATTTGGCTCTGGCTCACGATCTGCCGCTGCAACCAGGCACTCATCGGGATTGACCTGCACAAGCCAATCATTCGTGAGAATAGCCGAAGCAACCGTGAGGGCATTAAACTGAATGTCTTAAACCAATATGAAAGCAAAACGACAGAGCAACGAAATATACCTGCAGCAGTAGGGCGCGTGCGCCTCCTACCCTCATGCTCTCTGTGATGCGTCGAACCACTCTGGTGTTGGTGTTGCAATACACCAGGTCATTGCATCGCTCCGTCGTCAGACAGTTCCGCCTGTTCGTGTGAACAAGGCTGAAAGCTGACCAATTCCGCTCGCACACGCAAGCAGAACAGTCCTGCATTAATTGGCAACAACTCGAGTGAGTCCCGACCTTGTAGAGAAGATGCGCAAACTGGTTGGATGAATGAGATCAGACAACATACCTGTGAAAGGACTCGGAGCGCGAGCGTCCTCAGGTCTGGCTGCCCGGCACCGTAGCTCTCCCACCATGATACAGGCAAGAGCCTGTTCTCTCGAACACGTGCTAGGTCCTCGCCGAACAACCCTTGAGAGTGCCTGCAGTTGAGCAACGATATGCTTGAGTACACTTGAGCCACCGCAGGGAAATTGAACGAACGACACGGTACGATAGATCAAGAGTTTACCTGTAATCAATCCGCACACAGCTCTGCATCGTCGTACTACCTCTCGCTCTGAAACAGCGGATGCAGTATGTGGGCCACACTGTGAATGGGCCGATGAAACTTATCCCATCGCCGCTGCCCCAAGCACCAGATAGGCTCCAACCTGTGGACCAAACCACGTGGAGGCAACAGTTACATACCATCGTGTTGCGGCAGCAAGATGAAACAGAGTGCGAAATGGAAGTAAGGATGGCGAGACGGAAAAAGGTTATACCTGGCAGGGTCCAGCTCAGAACGCTGGAGAGACTCGCCTATGCGGTCCATGAACCAAAATGAGGCCCATCGTGCACCCCTCGCGATCAACGAGCCTCAGAACAGAGTAGATGGGGCGCATGACGTCCATGAGCTGCTGCATATCCACCCAAAAAGGCTCCATGAATAAGATGTGGAAGGCCAAGCCCTCTGGGGTGGACAGGTCCATGGCGGTGAACTCTGCCGAACTGGCCATGTGCCGCAATTCACCCTTGAGCTTGTGTAGCCGCTCAAGCATGATGAACTGGTAGGCGAAGCGGGTGCGAGCGGGCTTCTTCAAGTCGAGCCTGCATTGACAAACGGAATGAGATGCACACATGAAACGAGCAAAAAATAAGGAAGCATCTTGAACGAGCCAAAAAATAAGTAGGAGCTTACTTGCTGAATGTGCGGAAAAGGGCGGTCATGCGGCGCTTGCATGTGACGAAGTCCACAACCGCAAGTGCCCTCGTGAGAATGTCACTGACCCAAGGCAGGCGCCCGATGGAATGCAGGAGGAGGTCCAGTGAGTGTGCGGCGCATGGAGTCCAGACAATGGAGGAGTAGTCTGCCATAAGAAGCTCCCCCATACCGCGGCAGTTGGACGCATTGTCCGTCACAACCTTTCGCGATACGTTCACACGATCAGTCCACAGCTCGGAAACACATTGCAATCAATCGAAAACTACGCAAAATTATTGTATCAACATCAAGCAGCAAATGACCAAGCAACTAATGAAGGAAGATTATACCTGGACAACGCGTTGTGGTCCGACCTCCTCTATCGCTGCGCGAATGATGCCGTAAATGTACTCGGCCGAATGCACTCTCCCTGCCTCGGAGGCGTCGATGTTGAGCAAAAACATGGAACCGTAACAACTGGAAACAATCACGTTGATGTGTGGACGTCTGCGATGATCAGTCCACCCATCAGCCATGATGGAACAGCCGTATCTATTCCAGGCCTCATGCGGTGCGGCCAGTTTCTCTCTGATTGATGCAACCCGGTCCTGGAGCAAAGGGCCTCGTAGTGCGTCGATTGTGGGTGGTGTGTAGCCGGGCCCGCAGACTGCAACTTTCGAGATAGCCTCTCGAAAGATGCGGGATGATGCCATGATAAAGGGGAGGTTCAGGTCATAGAACATCTGTGCTATGGTCCTGGTGGCCTCTCTGTGCTGCCCCTCTCTGAAAGATCCCGGCATGGACATCTGTCTGGTGCCTCGGGATGTGGATGGCTGGGAGGATGCGGATGGACGATGCGGATCTGGAGGTGGTGGCATAGGTGCAGGTGCGGAAGCGGAGGATGTGGATGGGCCGTGCGGATCTGACGGTGATGGCAGAGGCATAGGTGCAAAAGTGGAGGCTGTGGATCCATGGGGAGTACTGGCGGAGGCGGTGGCGGAGGCGGGTGCGGGTGCAGGGGCGGGGGTGGGTGCAGATGCGACAATGGGGGCGGTGGGTGTACCAGTGGCAGGGGCGGTGGCAGTTGGTGCACCTGTAGAAATAGAGTCCGCGGCATCTATGGACGGCTCGCCAGGCTCAGCAGCTGGCTTAGAATATGTCTCGATAATGCGAGCCCTCTCCATAGCGGGGATGACCATACAAATGTCGATCCCGTAGCGTCCCCCCGTGGGTCGGACTTGCAACCCCCCCAGATGTGCTCGAACCCGAGAGGAATTCCCTGTGAACTGCAGTCGACAAAAAGGGCAACGCCACTTTTTGTCGGGCATCGCCTCCACCTCATCCCAAATGGGACGAGCAGCCATCTCTCTCTCTCTCTCTCTCTCTCTCTCTCTCTCTCTCTCTCTCTCTCTCTCTCTCTCTCGCACACACACACAGAAGCACGGAAATCCAAGCTCTCTCCCACCCTAAACCCTAAACCCTAAACCCCAAACCCAAGCACCCTTAAACCTAAATCCTAAACTCACACACACACACTGTGCACACACACAATTCTTCTCTCTCCGTCCCTGACACTCTCTCTCTCTCACACACACAGATCACCACACACACAACTGTATGCACACAAATCAACAATGTCTTTTCACACACACACACACACACAATTTTCACACACACACACACAAACACCCTCTCTCTCTCTCTCTCTCTCTCTCTCTCTCTCTCTCTCTCTCTCTCTCTCTCTCTATGCCTCTCCCACTCTCTCTCTCTCTCCCTCTTCCGCCCTCTTTCTCCTCTTGGGTTCTGCGGACTGTCCGCAGGGCCCGCGTGTTTTTGTTTTTTTTTTTTTTTTTAAAAACGCGTCCGGGGCCCGGACGCTGGACGCGTCCTCTGCCCTAAAAAAAAAAAAAATTTAAAAAAAGGACGCATCCGACCCCGCGTCAGACGTGGACGCGGGCACTTCGGCCCGGACCCTTGTGTCTGATATATATATATATATATATATATATATATATATTTTAATTTTTTTAACTTTAAGAAAATCAAAAAAAAATTTAAAAAAAAAAGCGGACGCGTCCGGGAACCCGGACACACCCCTGGCGCGTCCGCGTCCGGGGTCCGCCACCTTAGCTATGCACAACATTATTTTGTTCATGGACAGTCCCCTATAGAGAAATTGCCTCCTGTGTACTATGGTCACTCCACAAATTGGCTCCTATGTACTATGGTCACTCCACAAATTCTCAAAAGATTAGGCTCACTTGACACTTACCACTTTGAATTACCATCTAATACATTGGCATGTGATAGTTTTCATGTCAGCCTGCTACATGTAGCTATTGAGCAATTAGGACCTTATCGAAGAGTTTCCTTGCTCCAAATAAGAATAAACAAGCAAGTAGTCTTATTTTAAGAGGCGTTCATAACTTGTCCAGAAAAAGAAAGCCATGTTGACAAAAGCAAAAAGTAGCCTTCTGGACCACCTCTGCACATACATATTGTAGGGAAAGAAGTATACGCGTGAGATATCTGAATTCTGCAATCTAATCATGGCAGGTCAGTGCTATCGCCAGGTGACACTAGTTTAATAAAGTTACCTTTTCACAAAATGGCCAATATATCATATTATCAAGCAACATCTCACAGATTAGGAATTCAAAATCCAGTGGTAGGATCATTTGCAGCTTCAAAAGACAGATCAACAGAGGACAAGAATCTGGTCACTGCACAGACACGAAAATTGAGGATTTTCCGTATCCTCTAGGATACTTTCATTTTAGGTCTAAGGTTCCATTTTCAAAACAGAAGAATTAAAATACCTGCATCTGTAGCAGACTGCCTGCGTCTTCTTATGCTGACCATGGCACCGGCTGAATATCAACACCAGTTCTCCCCAGTTTGTTGTGCTCTTGTGGACTTTGTTCTTAAACTTATTCCTTGTGTACAATTCTGTTAAGAGCCAAGTGCGCAGTCAAGTTTGAGCAAGTGATTCAATAACTTCCCAACTTCCAAACGACAAGAAACAATCAATTATCTTATGACAAAACCTGCTAGTGCCATGCTACTGAGCATGAAATCTTTCAAAAAAAACATACCAGCATCTGGAAAACAAGAATAGAACTGAACTTACTTACGCAAGATAAAAACTTCAGGTTTAATGAGGAACACATTCAAACAGGCACTTTACATAGAAATAAGTCTCTAGATTAAAACTCAGTGTTACCCACCAGCTAGATGCTCATGCAAGAAAATTTGCAATCTATATTGCTACAAACAAATACTGAATGTTATTACATTTCATCCTTGTGTAAATATCCACAAAATAGACATTAAGAGAACGTCCGTTCTATTGAAACTCAAAGGGGCATCAAGAGATGATAGCTTTGCCTTGGAAGTTCAGGAAAGTCATAAATGCATGTACAATCCTTTTATGCACTTGGGTAGATAAAACCCTATGATGACTGCCTCTGCCTCAAAACCCAACAGTAAGTGAATCAAGCTTTGATTGGGATCATTCTTGATAAAAGGATAAGCACTCTGCGAAGACCCCTTCATTGCCATAAAATCCTTCAGGTAGAACTTGTTCTTACATTCTTCAAGCCCACAGCCATCTCTCAAAAGTATGTGTATGTGCTACAGTTGAATAGCCTGTAATGGTTTTGAGCCTCAATAATATACTGCCAACATCAGCCTTGTCTTGTCTGTCAGTACTCTCAGCTCAAGCTTTAAAGACTCTGAACATTTGAAAATAAGTGTGGTGAAAGTATTTCCATGAGTGAAGATAGATCTCAATATTAGAAGCTTGAAGTTTGATTTTATAGGTAGATTCTCCCAAACCTGAGGTATCAATCAGCTTCAAAATTTTAATCAATTCACTGACCATCAATCTATAGCACTTAACTACATGCTGCATCAATTGCATGAACGCAGTTTCCAAGACAGGGTACAAAGCCGTCCATTCATCCAATTGAAGCAAGTTAATTTCAATGATCTGCCTAAGACATAACACTAGCCACTACTATGGTCTTCATAAGCACATTAACCATCCGGAATCCATTAGACTTAACATAAACATCTCTGTAATTCTGCAGAAGCCAAAACTAGCAATAAGCACGTCCATTTTAAATTGGATGATTCCATGAAGGAGAAAATAATTACTAGGATAATTCTAGATCTGAAATTACACAAATGAATCTATTTGATGTTAACAGTAGTCGTGCTTTTAAAAGTACCACCGACCGGCTCAGTAATATGGACTCTTGAACCAAAATTGGAAATCCTCGTTCTTGGATCCATTTGAACCTTTAAATGGGAGTGGGAGTAAGGCGTTCAATTTATCTAATACAGGCGATTAGTACAAGCATCCCCTCTTAAGCCACAAGGCAAGCTTAGCTTCTGCTAACTAAAACTACTCAACTACAGTGGACTGTCATCCTCGTTTAAGCTTTTACAAGAAGAATCACTCTGAAGACACAGCTCATGGTAGATCAAGTGAGTACAAATTTGGAATATGAATTGTTGTTGCAGCTTCAAAACAAATCTGCAAATGACTAAGGCTTTTCCTTTCCCCTGGCCTTTCTGCTGCGGGAAATCAACCCCATAAGGACCAACCCCTTCGTCCCCAGGGCTAAAACCAACTGAGCAGAGACATCACAAAAACATGCTCTCTTCAACTTCAAAAGGGAGGTCAAGATTGGATGTAGACAAATGCTGTACAGTGTCAAAAAGCATCTCCAATGAAAAACCCATGTACATATAAATTGAAGAAGGATCTCCGAAGCTGATCGACCTGTCTTCCGCATCCAAAAGAGGGAAGAATTTCAAACAGCTAAAACAGTAGTATGGAACAAACCCAGTAAGAGCTGTGTCACCCAGAAAAGACAGAACATCAAAGAGCTAACAGAATTCAAATAAGAAGCAGCTTCAAGGCATTCCGAACTACAATGAGAGAGAGAGAGAGAGATCAAAGAGATGTACCGATTTGGAAGGAGAATCCAGCGAGGGTTTCAGGATGGATGAAGCAGTGGTGATGGCAGCTGCTTAGTTGATGACATCAACTCAGCTCCTAGCTGAATTTGCAGCCACCTGAGCGCAATTAGTGCCTCGGTAGCTAAGCAAAGCTGATGAAGGATCCGTGCAGCAGCAGCAGCAGCAGCAGGAGGAGGAGGCAGGTTGTTCTGTGGCAGAAGTACGTGAAAGCGAGAGCGATCGGGCGAGAGAGATCATGCAAAAGGAGGAGCAGCAGCAGAGGAGGCGGAGGAGCTCGAGAGAGAGAGAGAGAGAGAGAGAGAGAGAGAGACCGCCACCCTCGAGAGAGAGAGAGAGAAGAGAAAGGACACACACAGAGGAGACCCTTTCAATCTCAACAGCACGGCATGATCTAGAATCGCCACCCTTGGATTTTCATCTCAGCCGTTCAGATTCTGCCAAGCTTTTACGATGAGCCATCGGACAGGGTCCACGTGGACTATCTCCACGTGGCAAAATCTGAATGATGCGGCCTATAGTACGTCATGCTTCACCACCCAAGTAATGGGTAGAGAGAGAGAGAGAGAGAGAGAGACGGCGAAATTAAAAGTAACCTGCCACCTTTCAGAAGCAATAATCAGAAAAAAAACTTCCCTTGGCGACAGGCACTAATCTAAAGGTCGCCCACCGTAGGATTTTGATTTAAACGCTCAGAATCTGCCACGTGTTTTTCAGTCAGCCGCTAGTAATGGTCCAGGTGGCATGACTGCCACGCGTCAGGAATCCAGGTGATTAGGCCTAAGATATTCCGTGCCTCTAAGCCCCGTGGCAGCCTGCAAATCTGTTTTCTGGCGAGGGGAAGAAAAGGTTGGCAGAGGTAGTATATTTTTTTTTGACTTAGAAGCACGGTACGATTTTCCTCTCCATCACTTAGATCTTTGACACGTTGCACACTGGCACTTGGACGGTACATGATCTTGACGCGGCAAATCTAAAAGTTTGTGACATGGATAATCCAACGGTCACAAATTAAATCATTCCGTGCCATTAAGATTTAAGGCTACCCAATGCTGCCAACCAACTCACACACTCTCTCCCTCTCTCTCTCTCTCTCTCTCTCTCTCTCCCCCCCGCTATGCTTCTTAGTGCTCGCAAGTAGTGCTGGGGAGAATCGGCACAGTATAAGAGTGAAATTGGCATAATTTTTTCAAAAATTGATGACAGTCCATCGCAGTGGGGCGTATGGATAGAGTTGTTGACTACCACGGGAAAGGTGTAGGCTCGAATCTTGACCACTATGTAGGGACATCTAAGGAGCCTTAGCTCCGTAAATGGCAATACCAGGTTGTATATATGTTGTTTGTAACAATCACTAGTTGCTTAATCATGTATGCAGAAAAAAAAAAAAAAAAAGCGATCATAAAATCTTTGACGCATTTTTATGCAAGCATATAAGCCCTTTTTTGAATCAAATGGTCTTCGAAAAATTGAGAAGGTTTAAAGAATGCAAGTTTTTTTAGGATAACTCAAAAGAGGTTTTCCAAGCGCCGCTCTCAAGTCTCTTTTTCTCTCATTTTTTTTCCCTCTATTTAATATGTGCCTATTTCCTTCTTTGTATGTTATTTTTGGATGAAGTGTTTTTTTTTTTTTGTTAAGGGGGGGGGGAGGGGGTATGAGGGGGTGAATGAAGGGCGGCCAACCTCTTTGATTGGATTTCACCTAACTAGTATTGACTTTAGAAAAAATAAGTGGGTCACTTCATGTGGTTGTCAATTTGAGAGTTGAATTGGCCATCAAGATACCCTGGGATAATTCAATTCAAATAGTTAATTAACACTTGGATAAAGTCATAGAGATTTTCAAAACATACTAAATAAACAGCCTTTGGGTGGTTCTTCATCCAAGGCCCTTTCGTTGCAACGACAAGGCTCCGAACATGGGCTTTTTTTTATAGTGAAACTAAAGTTGAGTTTTTTTTCACATTTTATTTCATTGTATTATCAGCTAGCAGATTGTACAACCCTCCACACGGCCTTTTGATGCAGAACATTGTGTCAAACAAAAGGTCGTGCTCTTCTGAGATTTTGGTACGTTCTCAACAAGTCAACTAAGCAACAAGTGGGAGGTCTGAATCTACATCAAGTATGGTCTAACTTTGTCTCTCACCCAACCCTTACCATCACTTTTAAGGTGAATCCTTTTATTTGGTAATATGGCTTTAGAATATTCTTTTTTTTTTTCAATTTTCTTTTGATCCTCACTTGTGGGGCAATTGGAGTCAAACTCCTAACCTCATGAAAAAGAAAGAAAGTTTTTACCAGCTCATTGGCTCATCAATAATTGGAGCATAAAAAACCATTCATGTTATATTTTCATACAAAGGTTTAAAAAAAAGTTAATTGTCAAAGATAGTGGGACATGTTGGGATAGAGGGAATTTCTTGCCGTGCTGATGCAAACTTGAACCCTACCAACTTCTCCATTGACACGCTTGTTGGAGCCTCGTGCTCTAGGGCTAGGTTCAATGTGAGTACAATAATGTACGTCACGTGCTTTGCAAATACTACACACACACACAAAAAGTTTCTTTGTTTTGTATTTTCACAAGAAATTCAACAAAACGAAAAAAAAAAAAAAATTCCAAGTTTTGCAAGACCTTCAAGTGAGTTCTATTTATTGTGGAGTGAATTGTTCGATGACCTTTCAAGATCTAAAATGCACACAAAATCATGGTGAGGCCATTTTGACATCTTCTCCCAAGTGTGAAAGATCACCTAGGCTTTTTAGTTTATGGTTAATTCTTTAATTATGTCCCACATTTTTTGACTTTTTATAAGGTCCGACTTCTTTGTGGACTTTCTCTTGGCCATAATTATGTTTGATGTCCTCTAATTTTAAGAAAAATAAAAATGTAAGTCAAGTGGGACAATTCAACCTAACCTAGCTACTCAAGCAAGACATCCTTCAAATTGCTAAGGAATGGCAATCTTTGCATAACTAATTAGTGCACTCCAAGTATGAATGATAAGATATGTTACTATTTTACATATTCATAAATGCCAACTGCTCATTTTTTCTTGTTTTTTGGAGCCACCTTGCCAAACATAATTCACATGTGCTTCCCAAGGATTTTGACCTTCCATCAAAATTCTCATGTAGACACCAATGAGATATTGACACCTTAGTATGAAACATTCCAACTATTTGGATGTGAAAAACCTGCTTGCCACATAGCATATGCACATTTTACATCTTTGTTATGCCAAAAAGTGCTTGTTTTTTTGAGTAGAATGGCACATTTTGAAACTATCATAAAGCCTAACAAAAAGATAATGTTACCAGTCCCACAATATGAAGAAGTACCACACAAGGGCAAGGGCCCTTCAGGGAGAAATGCATGTATCATGGGGCTTTACCCCTCACCTCTAGCGCTAACTAACTTCATAACTTTTCAAAAAACTTTTTCCACCAATAAAAGTCGTTTGAAAGACCATCCCCTTGCATGTATAGAATTTACTCAACCTTCTTAATCTACATTGCTACTATTTAATCTCAACTTATGAAAGTGATAATGCAGACATAATAGGACATGAGGACATTATAGAAACATAGGTATTGCAACATCCCTTTTTGGGATATGTTTTATGAATTTTGCTTACCTCCTCCCACTGAGTTTTAACAACACATACAATTCTCAAGGGAAGAATATGAGTCTTGAATAAAAACAACCTCATTTTATCCGCAATTAGCTAGGAATCTTTTAGTTCATGAAAATCTTAATTACAAGTTACACATTATAAGAAGTGAAACCATGCCTTCTCTACAAAGCCCACTATTATCTATAATGAAAAGAAATTTTTATTTACCTTTCCACCAAATTCAATAATCACTAATACTTTAGTAGATTTATCAACCTCATCATACATTTACAAGGTGGAAAGGTTGTTGGAAGATTCATTCCTCGAGTACATTAAAGCTTTCCTCAAAAAATTTTCACTGAATTGGACTCCATTCTTGAGTGGAAAGTCTTGGCTAGAAATTTACATGTTTGGTTATTAAAAAAAAAATACTTCTAGAATGTCTTATCATTACTAGAAAGTTCAGGTCCCTTTACACAAAAACCTAATAAAAACTTTTTAGTTCATTTTTGCAATACTCTCACTCTCATTCAAATACCAAGTCTTTATAAGCCTTGTAACAAAGCTTCATACCTTCGTAAGGGAGAGTATCTTTAAGGCAAGTTGGTGCATCCAATGTGTGAAAGTTCAGTGACCCCATTTTCCTTGATACTATTAAACATTCTTGGGCGTTACGAATACCTTGGTTTGCTGCATAAGTGTCCATTCCAATTGTCATTTGTCATGATGGCTAACCTACTTATTCTACATGCTTCTTGGCATTCTTGGTTGCTATATGATCTACTTATACTAGATTAGGTTCCTTGGTATTCTTGATTGTTGCATATCACTTGGCCAGTGGTATTGTTGTCAAGTTATTGTTATGGTTGCTAAGTTGACATTTTTTGTGGTACTCTTGGGCTAGTCAACTAGTTTTGGGTATCTCACTTGTTGGGGTCCTGCATGATGACAAATTCTTATGGCATTCTTGGGCTATTAGAGTGCCTTGAGTGAATTCAAGTGTCAGCTTGTTTCTATATCAATTACATCATCTAATTTACAGTGGCACTATGTTGTTCATTACATTAGAGATACATTTATAACATGATTTAAAGTTAATGTACTATGCTCTATGGGTCTTCAATGGAAGATACTTCTCCCAATCAGATTGTCGTCTGTAAACATATGCCCGAGGCATTTGTTTCATCGTCTGATTTGCTCTTTCCGTTTGTCCATCCGTCTCAAGATGATCAAAAGGACCCAAGCTCAGTGTCGTCTCTAGTTTAGCAAACCCAACCGACCAAAAGTGACCGGCGAACTTTGGATTGTGACCGCTCACAATATCACTTGGTAATTTGTAAAGCCTAAACAGATGCTCTACAAATATCTGAACTAAATCAGAAGCCTTTGCGGTGGTCTTTACCAGAATAAACGTAGCCAATTTGGTAAGATGGTCGACCACAACCCAAATTGCATCATGCTGTTTATTCGTCCGCGGTAACCTAACCACGAAATCCATGGAAATATTATCCCTTCACTTATCAAGGATATCCTATGTATGCAACAAACCGCCAGCCTTATGGCGTTCAGTTTTATTCAACTGGCATTGGTCACACATAAGATTCTACAAAGGGTTTGAGTTTTGGACAATAAAAATTCCTTCGCACCAAATCCAATGTATGATGTATGTCGGGATGTCCTGCGCATGGTGAGTCATGACATTCATAAAGAATTTTATTTTTAACAACATCCACATCAGGCACACAAACCTTTCCTTTCCTGAACAAAAGTCCATTTCGGATAGAGAAGTCATCAGTACCCTTTATATCCTTCCCTGCAGACTGATCATCATGATCATCAGTCCCGCTTGATGAAACTGTGAGAATCCTGTTCCAGATTGGTCCAAAATGTGGGTCTTTTCATAAAGACCTCTCAGGGAGAGATAAAAGTCTGTATTGATCTCAGTGAAAGAAAGTTCGTTCACTTCATGTGACTATACATCTAATATAGATGTATGGACTCTCCTCATAAAGTTCATCATTCATTCATTGAAATGATAAAGGATTTTCAAGAAATACCAGTTCATTATGCAGCTATGACTCATTATATTAGGGTTTAACATTTACTTTATGTAACGAGAACTTGTTTTAAAAACTCAAACCCAGCTTTGTGTTGACACATAGAGAATACGTAATCTGTAAAAGTACTATGGCATCATCATAGGAAAGTCTATCAACACATATCCAGGTATGCTACACATGTTTGTCTAAATTGGCACTACCAAGTTCTAATTACATACTAACGTTAGAGGATAGAGAGGATTTCACATTTCTTATTCTTTTAGACCCTTGAAACGGAAAACTATACACACATAATGCTTTGAACAAACTTGCCTAAACTATATATGAATTAAGTATACCTTTATTAACTACCCACCTTTGACCCTAATACACTGTAGTTTACCATGCTTGTTAAACACTCCAAAAAGTCGATAACACCATCTCAAATTTAGGTTTTTATGCTTGAATACTCTTTGAATGCATGGATTTGCGTAAGAGTATAGACACCATTCTTACATATTATCATGGCATGGATTAGCCCTAATACGTGTATAAACCATAACGAGACTCCGTAAAACTTATCCATGTCATAAGTCTACACATGTTCGTGACCTAGCATTATAGGTTTATCGATCTAAACAAGGATTGGTTCAGCAATTTGAAAGAGTTGGATAATGGAACATCAATCTCACAAGAAATGGTGACATGTGCAAGATTAAGGGCATTGGCACAGCTTCCATTTAGTGATTTTGAATTCATCAGAAGATACGAGGAGCTTACAACAATCTACTCTATAAAAGGAGTCTTTTAGAAGATGGTATTCCACATGTTAAAGATAACTTTGAATTAAGTAGTTGGAGGGTTTTGAAGGTAGAACCTTTCCACTCCTAAAGTATCTATACATACATCTAGTTTTCTCCTATCTATATTAGTAATTATGACTTTGTTGCTTGTTCTCTTCTGGAGTTGATTATGATACAAATAACAATTAGAATTTCATGATTGAAATGAGACCTATTGTAATGATAACCAATTGGTGTATGCTTGTGTACTAAACCTGTGGCTCAATGAAAGAAAATACAAATATGTCTAAGACACTAAGACACTTTATGCTTTTTGTGGCTACAATGTCTCACTTTTGATTGATTCATATTGGTTATTTGAAATTAGAAGAGGAATTGTGCCACATAAATATGCATGTTGCAAGCATTTGGGCCGTATCCACTCTTGGAAGTCGAACATATTAATTCTAAGACAAGCATATCTCAAGCTTATTCAATAGCCTCAATGTATTCTTTTGTACCATTTTCTATAGAGAGCGTTTTGTTTTTATAATGAATTGCAAAAGATGAAGGCTTCAACTACTGATATCATTATGAATGAAGTTGAAAAAATATTGGACATTACATTGGTTCAAGGGGCATGTGATTTTTCTAGCATCAGTAGAGAAGCATATGCCACAATGTTCAAGATGATAAAGGAAGCATTTGCACAAGTGAGTGTAAAAAAAGTTTCCGATCCCACGACCATTTCATCTTAAAAAGAAAAGAGACATGTTAAGAAAAGGCATGCCAAAAATAGTGGGTATTCCATTTCATATCAATGAAGTGTATAGCTCAAAAGGAGAATGTCTAGCTTACGACAATTCCAACAATCTGTTTATTGACATTAATCAGTTGCTAGCATTCATAATAAGATTTTATGGTATTACAAATGAGAATGTCAATAGCAAGTTGATAGTTGTTCTTAAGTTAGGTGAGTTTGAAATCATAAAGGACAAAAAATGAAGAGAGTTAGTCTTACAGTCATGAATAGAGCACTTTCAAATTCAAAACAATCAGAAGGCCTCAACTTCAGTGTTCAATCAAAGAATGATATTTGGTGGTTGGTAGCTTTTCAGGTATAGTTGCTCTTATATGGATTCTATTTGGATAATCTTCTCTATGTTAACATTATGCTAAATCAATTTGTGTTTCACTTATATGTGTTGAAAGAAGACCATGACATTCTCTCATGGACATTTAGTAGAACGTCATATTCTGACATTATCAGAAATCATATGGAGGGAGTTCCACTCAGTATTTCAAGAATTGGCAATTTCAACATAGAATGGCATTTAGCAGGAGATATGAAGACATTAAAATGTATGTTCAATGTATCCCATGGAGCTAACTCCAAGCACCCTTGTCTATACTGCATGAAAACAACAAAAGACATGACAAGGAGTACAAGAATATCAAAAGACCGAGATGATCCTAACTAAAAACCTGTACTACCTATACCTATTCATAATGTTCATATTTGTACATTGCATGCAGAGGTGCATATAATAGAAAAAATAATATATCTTCACATCTTGTTTGCATGAAATACCAAGCCAGAGTCATCTTCGAAGCAAGCCATATCCAAATTAGAGGGTGTATTGTCTAAAGCAGACTTACATAAAGGCCATGTTAAAATAAAAAAGACAACAAGCTTTTAGGGAAATCAGGAAATATTCCATGTACACCAAGCATTGGAGGATCCAAAGCTCATAGATTTTTATCAAATTATTTTGGAAAATAATCCAAAATTCAATACTCAATTTGGAAAGAGATAATAGCCGCAACTCAAGATTTTAAGGAATGAGGGTCTACTCGGCTACTCAAAGCAGAAGTTTGGAAAAAACTAGACAACATTGTAAAATATTTAAGAAAAACTAAATTTTCAAACACTAATATCCAAATGGTGACAGAAAACACCCATTGAATTTGTGGATGCAGTTCAAAGTGCATGGAAGGGAGGTCACATAACACCTAATATGGTAAGATTTAATTGCAACACTGTTGTAGACAAATTTGTGCAACTAAATTAGATACTTTTGCTATTGATTGATATATTGCTTCTATTAAATACATCACATATGATGGCATCATTCGGCATTCTTTGCAAGGAATAGTGGAAGTCTCAACATTTGGTCATCACAAGGAATGGAGAAATCTCATTGGCAGGCAAGAGCGACATTTCATAAAAGTATACACAACATGGTGAAACCAACACAAAGAACAACTATATATTACAACTATTTCAATGGTTTTATAGAAGAGTGCAGATTCATCATAATACAAAATCGAGAAATTATGAAAAATTTCAAAAAGCATGCCAATTTATACAAGCCAATAGACAATAGACATACAAAGATATTCCTTTATATTGAAATAAAAAATATTACAAAGTGCAAATTTGAATCTTCAAAATCTACTCCGTCTATAACACTTTCTTTAATGAAAGTTGCAATTTGGAGTCATGCAATAGCCTCTTTCTTTTGTATGGATACAAGAGCTCATAGTTCTCGTACTTACTCAGACAATATAGGCAACATAAACTGCGAAATGTGATGATCTAAGCATGGAATTCACCGGTCCATAATTTTGAGGGCAATAGTTTTCTTAACAAATATTATTCTATGCACCCTCATAAAATTATGTCCTCCAAGAAAATGAGAAAGTGCCTTGATTGCCACAATCATTGTTTCACCATGTTGATGAAACTTTGAATGGGCCACACTTATTTCATTATCCTTGAAGAACTTCAAATAATTGTCCAGTGCATGATCTCTCTGAAATTCACTAGTAGAAGATCTCTGCTCTCCTCGGAGGATTGCAAACTCATCAAAGAGTTTCCTGAAGTAAGTAGAAGTGTCAGATCAAACATAAAATCTGGCTATAGACATCAATTGGTACGATTCAAGACATAAAACTTACGCATTCAACTTTGTCTTCCTCGATGACTATCTCACATCAATATTGTAACCACCTCTCGATGTCAATGAGGTCAACGTATAGACAGTTGGTTCTGGAAAACGAAGTTGACTTTGAAATCTAAGAAACTCTTCAACTGGAAGATCGCCTTCCTTATCGCGCATCTACTCAACAACCATCCTAAAGTAGTCCTTCCCCAAAATAAATTGATCCTTGTCTAAATCATCCACACTAGGGATAAGGTCATCAACGTCATAATCAATCAAATCAGAAAACTCATGAAGATCCTTGACTAAAATGCAAAGAGCCTCAGCCTCTATAAAATCATAAAGATCTTATATGTCTACCTATAAACAGAGCCCTATTTTGGATAAGATCAAAATATGTACAATCGTCATCACCGACGCTCGTATCATGAAAGGAAGACTCTATATCTACAGGCTTGGATTTTTCAGATTTACTACCATTGAAAGAACCCACCTCAAAAGTAGAAGGGGAAGTAGTATCCGAATCGTCAGGAATATTTAACAAAAGATAAAAAACAAAAGCAGATTGAAACTCCAAAAACCTGCATTTCTTATTGTGTAACTGGCAAGTATCTACAGATTTGAAATCCTCATGCAACTTGGTGAACATTTTGTCAAGCTTAGCTTTCTATTTTTTCTTATTCACATTCACCAGGTCTTGATAATAAATCAGGTTCCTGTTATGAGATCTCAACAAGGAAAAATCGAGGAGAGACTTAAATTTAGATAAATCTTAGAAAAAACCTCTATACCAGGTCTCTATGTGATAGAAGGAAGAACAAAAAGAAAAGGAGCAAGAATTTGACTTAAATTGTTTTAAATGGCAAAAGTTTTGATCTTGAAATTGAGAGTCCCAAAGGTGGGGAAAAGAAAGTTGCTCTTGCTCTAACAACCTTCCAGGTTGCGCAGGATGCATATATTATAATATACAATCAGCACAGAATCAAAGTCCTCCCTGTGAAAAAATATAGATCCAAAACACATTAGTGGATCAACAAGATCTTGGGCCAATTTGGTTGCACATCTAGAAATAGCTAGAAGATAGACTTTATGCATGCTAGAACTTAGAAATGCACAAAGATTTGATCATAAATACTTAGATATGACTTAGTACTGTCCATGTTCTTACAAAAGTAGTAATGACACACTTGAAAGTATCGAGGCGATCTTTTCATATTAGCATAATGTCGGTCCCTATAATGGGCACTCTGGACATTATCACGTGCTATCTGTAGCATTTCTTGCATATCATGCAGGAAATCCGCTTCTTTCTAAAACTTGATCATTCGAGTCTCTATCGCAATGCGTGATCTAGGTCAAAGTCATACATAAGCATAAATGGGCTATAACCAATAGCACAATGCTTACTACTATTACAAGCAATCTCCATCAAGGATAACTACCTTTTTAAAGAGATGACCATCAAAAGACATATACACATAGCATCTGATATTTTGATCACGCACGTTACTTTATCTTAATCAATCAAGTATAAACTAGAATCCGAACTCTGATTCATCAATCATAATTCCTCGGATCCTTATCCTATATTCAATAATAAGATAACATGAATATTACTATTCTTAAAAGACACATGAGTTGCTCTAAAAAGTCTTTTCTATAAGGAAAGTTTCAAACTTATCCATCTCACTTACGATGCCTATATAAGAATTGTAATTCTTAAAAGTCCCTTACTCTGGACATGGCACACAAAATGTCTAGATTCAAATACTCTTAAGTTTCGAACTTATCCATCTCACTTATGATGCCTATATAAGAATTGTAATTCTTGAAACTCCCTTACTCTAAACATGGCACAAAAAATGTCTAGATTCAAATACTCTTTAAGTTTTAATCTAGAATAACTTAAGATTCACCGCAACTTCTATGACTGAATTGTCACAAATTCCAGCTTCCTAGTACAAATTCCAACTCGCATTTTTTTCCATCATGTTCTTAATCTTTCTGGTCACTATAAGGTTTGTAGGACTTGGCCTAACATTCCTTGAGTGATAGATTTAGACATGGAAAAGAATGAGTGGGAATTTTAATCTAATTAAGAAAAGATTGGGTTAAGATGTTTCAAGTGGAATCACACTACTAACGTGTTGAAATTGATTCAATATGTAATGTATATATGGTCCATTATTCAACCTTAGAGTTTTTTCGTTAAATCAATCTTGTCAAATTTTTCGGTTGTTAAAAATGTAAAGGCTTGATTGATCTTTCTAACACGCCAAATCTCAAAATTAATCACTGAATGATTTCTGCCCATCGGCCCTTACAACTTTTGATTAGAGATTTTCATGGTGTAGTAGTTATTGGCTTCTTGGTTTCTTTTGTTGGTAATCAAGCTTCCAGTTTATCCAAAAACTTTTTTCCTCTTATTCCTTGGCTTATTGGTTTTGGTTCTCGGGACCGTCTAGCCGTGCATACCCTCTTTTATGAAACCAGGACGGTGGGTCAAAGGGTGGCACCTTGGCCAACAAATCGAAAATTCTTGCACTTAAAGAATGTAAGCAACCTCTTAAAGCAGTGCTTCCGATATATTCCCAATAAGACACCTTAATGGTCATAAATAACGGAAAAACAATCAAGAATTGAAAGTACTTCGTCACTTGCAAATAATAATGGTCAACTTATGTTGACATATTTGAAAGTGAATTACTTTCACCCACTAGAAGCGTATCACACAACAAAAAACCAGCATTCAGCTCCTCTACCATAGCAAAAATTTGATTGCTTTGCTACCAAGTACTCAAGAAATCTAGCTTTTTGAAAGCACAAAATTTGAGCTTTCAAGAGGCTAAATTTTTGGCTTAATGTCAAAAAGAAAATAGCAAAAGTAATTATAAAAAACTTAATGTTACTAGTGAATCAAAATTTCTTCAAAATCGCCATTCAAGACCGTACTTTATCAAATCAATTGTTACTTTTGATAGTGCATCCACAATCAATATCCTCTTGAAAACCTATGATTTAAGGAGAGAAACGTGAATCACCTACCAAGCTTTTGCACAAAACTTTGGCTCCACAAAGTCCAAGAATCAGGATCCCACCACGAAGATCCATCTTCTTATCTTGGCCTCATCTTGAGCCCTTCTCGACGGCGAAACCACTTAACTTTGGCTCTGATACCAATATAAAGCCCCTATCAAGGATGCACTAGCCAAGCAAGCCGCAACAAAGCAACGCAAGGGAATCGGATGGTGGACAAACCAACCCAATCAAACCTAGATCTCACGGATCTAGCCCCCAAGCTATGGATCAATCTCTCACAAGGGATAGAGGAGTCATACCAGCAGCATGTAGCTACCAACATCACAATCAAGCATACACTACTGAGAGCCCAATGAGTATACTTATACCCTCCAAGGCCCATGCACCACTAGTAGTGCACTGTGACACCTCCCTGGACACCTCTACGACCTATCTAGGCCACATCATCCAGTTCTCCTATTACTCACTCATAGATCCATAAAAATCCACCATCATGATTTTAGGCCTAAACCATTAATTATGACCATATGCACATGAGGGCCCCAAACCACCTCATAATCATAATTAACTTATGAGTCGAGGTAGGCCTACAAACCTCGAACAGGATAATCAATCCGAGATCAGTTGTGGACATGATAGAATCAATCAAAAGGGACTTTGCAAAACAATCAAGAGGGGTTTGCGTAGATCCACCACCTATAAATGCTCGTTGGTTTGCACAATATTATATAGTTTTTCAAGCCAAAATGCTATTGAATTTTTTTGCACCTTAACCTGTGTTCGCTTGCCAATGCCCTGAACATATCAAAATCACCTCCAACATATCTTCAACATACTCAGGCCTAGGTATCAAGAGGAATACCTTCCAATCTCGACGTACATGCTCCCATGCATAACCATAGTGACATGTATCAAAGTATGGCCCCAAGCATAACCTCTCTATTTGCATCCATTACTAGTGGATATAATCTAATGAATTCCAAGTTAGCTCACAGACCAATGGACCAAGAACTCAGATTGTCGGAGTACCAATGTTCTCAAACAAAAGAAGAGAAAGAGAAATGCGAGAGTACCCATATCATTCGATAACGGGTTCTCACATGTATGCAATGATCTGTACCAGGCCAAACATAGCTTTGGCAGTCAATTCCTTTAAGTAAGTACACCCTTAAATTGAGTATTACACATTGGAAGGCTCTTATCAAAGTTATGTGATATATTCGAGCTACTATGGAATAATTCATCTGTTATAGAGCCATGACAAACTCAATATACTCCGTGGTTACTCAAATGCAAGTTGGGCAGAAAATGTAGACACTCGTATATCCACATCTAGATTTACATTCTTCCTCAACAACGGTTCAAATCTCATGGAACAATCGCAAGCCAATCTCAATAGCTATCATCTACAAAATTAGAGTATATCATTCCCTCTCAAGTATTGGAATTTAATCTTACTCCTAATCACCTAAATTCATCTTCTAAGTATTCTTCTACAATGTGAATATTCACTCTCTACAACAGTCTATAGAAATGAACTATTATTTGTCGGACTATCAACTGTGGAAATGCACCACTCAAAAAGGAGCTCTAGATCAATTCCAGCCTACGTCATTGTTCAAACATGCGCGACGATGTACAATTTGAATAGTTTAGCCTTAGCTCTACATCATGACTAAACACATTAGTTAGCTACGATCTATGTAAACTTGTATATATATAGTAAAAGTAAATAAGACAATGATGCGTGATTTAGGGTCCAAAACAATAATTTGATTGTATTAGATTATCTTATTATCTAGACTCAAAGATTTCAAAAGAGTGAGAGTAATTTAAGAAGTAGAGATATTGTTTGAATCTGTAACAAAGATTAGAGGCCTAAGATCCCACTGAGATTGATTCTAGCTTCAAAATCAACAATCTTGCACTTTGAAACTTACTTTTTGTGATCAAAATGAGTGAATTCTTGGATCTGGCTATGATGAATGCTAAAAAATATGCTCTTAGGCTCTAATAATGTCACAAAGTCAACCAATCCTGCTTCTCTCAAAAAGTATATACAATAATCCACAAGAAGAGCTATTATACATCTCAGATATGAGGATTAGGACTTCATAACATTAGGTATAAATCTAACCCTAGCCTCCAATTTTTTGGCTTGGAGAATGGTAAACCATAAAAAAAAAGTACTTGAATTTTGCTCATCAACACCATCCTCATCAAAAGTGAAATTGCCTTGCTTCTCACCTTGATCTCTCTTCTTCTTGAAGCAATCACTAGCAAAATGTCCTTTGACTCCACAATAGAAAGTTTCTAGCAAATAGATGGATATACCAAACATATGCTAATGACATGCTATTCAATGGAAAACCACAAAAAATCAAAGTTTTGTAATCCATCAAAGCATCATAGTTATCACATTAAGTTGCTTTAGTGCATATCTCAAAGTATTGTGAACTTTTCGAATACATGTTCACCATATTCATGATTTGATCATTGTTATCACAACAACTAATATAAAGATTTTCTATTTTCTTTATGTGTATTAGTAATGTCGAATGCTCTCTGGTTCGTTTCTCTTCCTGTTACTGATACTCATTGTTGGATTTATCTCCTCTACTCTCCTAATCCCATGTTAATCTAGTTCCATTCATATCACTGCAACATTACATGCATTCTTGCACAGGCTCTATTACTAAAGACAAGCATTGGCAGACTTATCGGGAAGCCCAACCTGACCGACATATCGGGGAGTCTGAGATGTCCGACATATGTCGAAGTATCCGACATATCGGCTCATCAACTATCCCGACTAGATTGGCCTCATCAGCGACTTGCTCGATGACCGAATAGTCGAAGCCTCCTCATGCTCATTTCTTGCACTGTGCAACTAACTTGACAATGACAACAGCCGTCACGATTTCCCATAGATGGCACAACGACTCCAAGCCTTCTCTTTGTACACTCATCTACACAGATGTAAATTGTATATAGTTGATCATTGTAATCAATTAGACATGTAGTTAACGAGACAGACTTTGTAGATGTTTTTCATGCATCGATTCTTTCTTCAGATTGATTGTCAATAATAAGCTCATAACTTTTACAGAGCGGAGTTAGCTTCTTGAGCACGCGGTTTCGTCCACTATTGTCTTGTGCTCATAGCATCAAACTGACGTGTATTCCTACACATTAATTAAAATCAATTATTGTCTTTTGCATTCTTGTCAATATTGTATGTTTAAGCTACCTACTTGATTATCAATAGTTCACACACCGAGGGAATTAATCGAACTTTGCCTTCGTGCAGTAGTAGGATCGTCTCGATCCAATTGATTTGACACGGACCTACACCCTCATTCACGTTCCCCAACATGGTATCATAGCCAAAGTTCTGGTCCTAAACGAGCAAGTGCGGGTTTCCTTCGTCATGTGCTCACTTTAGTGGGGGTGTTGGAGGACACAAGCTACACATAGTGGGTTGCTTTCGTAAAGGCACCAAAAAGAGTGCATTTGTCCCATAAGTAAATGGAGACTAAAACATCACCCACATAAAAGCTCATTGTAGACATAATACCCTTGTCCCCTGGTACCAGCCCCTTTGGGGTCAAAGGGAAAAGATGACAGGTGGCTAGGCGGTGGGGATGGGATCCCATGCGCAGCCCGTAGGTGCGCACAATGCGCCACATTGTCTACTCGACCGCTCTCCGCTGCCGACAAACTCTGAGGTGATATCGGAGCCAATCTGATTCCTATAGCCTGATAAGCTTCTCACAGAACCTAATTCTATTAACCCTAAGTTTTACTCCCTCAAGATGATAAATGCTGTTTTTCTGTAGAATCAAATCAACTAGTTCGAGAACCTGCTGAAGCAGATAGTCATTGTCGGATCAGTCATAGACGATCAAGACGCAGTAATGACACTACTTTCAAGCTTGCCAAGCTCATACGACAGTTGGGTGATGATCATCACAACACACCCTGAACTGACTCTTTCAAGAGTCATTACAATGTTGTTGCAGGAAGACACTCGAAAGAACGAACCCTCCAGTTCCTCGACTGTCGACTCTCACGTCCTATACACCAAAAGAGACTCGACTAAGTAGTAGAAGAAAGGCCTGAAGCCATTGAAGCAAAATCAGAAGCCAACACAACGTCAAGAGCAGTCGAATACGCCAAAAAAGAAGAAGATGTTCTACAGATACTACAAACGAACGACCCACGAGATTCAAGACTGTCGCATACTACAAGCCAAGAACAAAAACAATGGGCGTCAAATTAGATGGCAAATGTAGCAGTAGAAGCACCACAGCCCAATCAAGAAGCGGATCATGATAGAAGCATCCAACGACAGCTCCTGGTTTCTAGATTCCGGAGCCACACAGCATATGACCAGCCATATCGGCTGCTTCGAGTCCTATACGTCTCTTATAGTACCAAGAGACATGTTCACCTAGGCGACAATCGCACACAAGCTATCAAAGGTAAAGGTACAATAAGATTAAGCTTTGCAAACTATCAATCTAAGCTACTTTTGAATGTCATGCATGTACCGAATCTATCCACAAATCTGCTCTCTGTTAGTAGAATTACAGATTTAGGACATAAAGTAGAATTTGAATCTAATCAGTGTAAAGTAGTCGATAGGACAGACAAGATCCTAGCACTCGAAAAGATGCATGGATACTTGTACAGATTACGTCATTATTTATCTGCCTCTAGTCAAGCTCTTAATACTTCTACGCAAATCAATAAAAGTTTACTTTGGCATTATACACTTGGTCATTTGAATCATGCTTCTGTATTACAAATGTCTAAGCAATCCATTGTTCTTGATCTCAACTATCCAGATAGAAAAGTCGAACTACCTGTCTGTCAAGACTGTCTAGTCGGTAAACAGGCTAGGAAACCATTTAAATCAAGCCATCAGCATATTGCTAGAGGATTATTAGATAGTGTACATACAGACATTTGTGGCCCAATGCAAAATCCTTCACTGAAAAATGCAAAATATTTCATCACTTTTATTGATGAATTTTCCAAAAAAACTATGGCGTGCTTTATCAAGAACAAATGCAAAGAAAGAGACTGGTAAGACAATCAAAACCCTGAGGTCCGACAATGGTGAAGAATACATCTCTACCAAATTCAAGGAGCACTGCCAGAGCCAAGGCATTGAATAGCAATTTATCACTTCTTATTCGCCTCAGTCGAATGGCTTAACCGAGAGGAAGAATCGTACCCTGGTCGAGTTAGTCAAATGCATGCTGGCACATGCATCATTGCCAAAGAGCTTCTGGGCTGAAGCTGTCTCCACTGCAGCATACATCCAAGAACAAATGTTCCAACCAAGGCCCTCTCAGGAAAAACACCACATGAGGTTTGGACAAGATCTAAGCCTTCATTGAAGAACCTTCGGATGCATCGCCTACGCGTAGATCTCGAAGGAGACAAAGAAGAAATTCGACTTCCAAGGTCTCAAAACCATCCTTATCGGATATATTTCCTCTGACAATACTTACAAGCTATACGACTCTGATACCCAGCAGATTTTATTCAGCAATGATATAGTCTTTATCAAGAATCAGTTCAACGACTTCAAAGGCAAGGGCAAAGTTCCAAATGAAACTTCAACACCTGCCTCCGACACGACAATTCGAGTCTCTGACTCAAGCGTGCCCATAACAATGTAGTCCCATATAAGAAAATATCGAAGTTTCATCAGTACGCACCCCCACATGTTTGACACTTTATGCATACCTTACATATAAGTTGCTCAAAATGAAGGTCTCAAAATTTTTAATTGGTAAATGTATATATGAAGAACGCACAGGTGAAAGGATTTGATGTGATTCATCATAGTTTATGAGATATGATTTTTTGAATAAGTGCTTGAGATGCACACATTTGTGTGCATTTTGTGACGACTCTAGTGTTAACTTGTGACTAATCAAATAACTATGTGATCATCGGGTTGGAGTTACACATGCAAGGTGCCAAATCCCTCTCACTTATTAACTAGGGTTAGGGTTGCTCGATATACGCAAACTCGCCAGCAATGCCCTTACTTGCAATAAAGTAAAATTAAGGAATTTTCTTTTACCCAAATTTTTATAGATCTATAACTTTCATTCATGGGATCATATGAAAATGATTGTCATTTTTATAAAATATGCGAGATTGTTCATACTAGATTAAATTGAAACAAAATTGAGACAAGTTCATTGGAATCTCAATTGCATAAGAAAGATAAGAAGATTGTAGAACGATATACCATTTGAAATGGATTGATGTTTCGATATTGAAAAATGTGTGTACTAGATCCTCTAAAAAAAGAAATCTTATTTAAATTTCATGACATAAGTTAGGCCAATCATCCACCAAATATAAATAAGACTATGGATCTAGTAAGAAGAGATTTTTATTGGTCAAAATTCAGATCTTTCGTAACCCATGCCGATTAACAAAAGTTGACTCTTTAACATTGATCATCTATTGCATCCATCAAATATCCCAGATATATGATAAGAGCTAAAAAAGTATTTATATGGATCTGTAATTGCGGGCTGCACAAGACCCAATGACAAAATCTATTTCGGTGGTGCTGGATAGAAATATCAACTTAGCTACCTTTATTTCAGTTAAGTCAACTGCAAAGACTTTAGATTTATCCCATATCGTTAGTTATATGGATTGATAGGAGATATTATCAGCAATAGAAATCCAAAATTCAAACAAAAGATCGGATTGAGGATGGTGATTCTTGGAAAAGAGCTGAAAGCATAAAGAAGAACTTCCTTGACTTTCATTTCTAAGCACAAAAGCAATTCAAGCGAACGAAGAATGTTATGGCCATGTTTGATTACTGAGAACTTGGAATAATTATAGACATGGAAATTAGGCATCCAATGTTGAGTTAATAAATTGTGTTTCAATATTCCAGTCAAGGCTAGATTGTAATTAATAATTTGAGAAGGCTGATGGTACTCCAATTGTGGACACGTGGAGTAGCACATTGTGTGAGATGGTTGTATGCATGATGAATAACATCATTTGTAACTAGGTTTGGGTCCAGCATACACGAAGAGTGCATGGGCACTATGAAGATCTTGTGAATGCAAGCTTGACTATTTGAGGCCTACATGAGGCCCAAGTTCTCGATGTTCAAGTAACTTAAGTCAACATGTGAGGCCAACTTAGAAAGATAATATTGTATAAGACTTCAGGCCTAAGTTACCTCTTCAAACTGCTACACAAGTCACTACACTCTATTGGCTACATTGACCAATGTCTCACCATTGGCAACATTGAATGTTAGGAGTGTAACTTTCATGCTGATTTAGGAGAGAAGGAAACTCATTCTCTATACTTCACATAAATGTAATTCATTTTGTATTCATTTATTGTTGAAGGAGTTGGAAGCATATTGAAGCTTATGTTATGAGAGTTGAATCCATCGACAATGCGCATTGTTGCCATAGCTAGATACTGGAAGCTATTGAGCCTTATGTATTGAGTTAATTTGAGGTCTCCATGGACTAATGCAAGTATTGCAAATTTATATCCACTTCTTCATTTTGGATATCCATCTGATGTTATGTTTATGTCTTATGATCTCTCTTGCTTAGTGTAAATGCTCTTGTCTAACATTGCCAAGTTTGGGAGAGCAAGTCGCTTATGTTAAGTGCAATCATTTAGGTCATAGAACTTTATCTTTATCTTTTTCACATCTTTCACATGGTAGCTCAAATCTAACCACTAAGCAACTTTGAAGCTTTGAGTTCATGCTTGATTCAAGTTTGGAGGGCACTACTACACTAGTAGTCATTTTGTGAAGTTTGTTGAAGCTAGTCATCAAGAATCACTCCAAGACATAATTTGACTTGGAAACGCTCAGTAGTAAATTTACTTTTAAGTACAAAATTAGATTTTTAATCACGTATACATTCATTTTTTGGAGTTTATTTGTGGTAGGGAACTTAACGGCTTCATTTGTTGTCAAAGCTGATTTTGAAATTGTGAGGATTTTTTTATACTAAAGCATCAATACGAAGTAGGATATCTTGTTTATAGGTTTGGATCTGTCCATTAAGCATTTCAAGGATGCTTTTCTGCATTGATGTAGGTTTGGTATCATGCTACTAAGCTTTGATGTACATTGTCATTGTTTTAGAGACTAGTTTGGACATTGGTGGAGAGTTCGATGCACAACCTTCATGATCTGTTTTGACCTCTTACATTTCTTTTTGGATGAGTGTTGTGAACTATAGAGTTTAGGTTTGCCATCATTCCATTTAGTTTTGGTCAAGTTTGGTCAATACTAGCCAATTTGTAGCATGCTAGTCTCAAAGGTGTTGTAATTCATTAGTTCTAAATCATTACATATCACATATTCTGATATGTTCAAATTTAAGTGAGTGCTAAGAATATCCTAGAATAGGTCTTACTAAATCTTCAGGTGTGATCAATTTTTTATCGAATTGCATCAAAATGGCAAGTCATAGATGCTTCATATGGGAGAGCTGATAGGTTGATCTCATCTCAACCAACTACTCAACATGGAACGTAAGGATGGAACTATTCCTTGTGATAAATGACTTGACAAATATGTGGTAGGTATTGAGGAGTGTTTAGCATCAAAACTAGCTCCTTTAAAAGTTAATTGTATGAGTGGCTGCTTCGAAGTAAAAAAAATTCAACTCAGACTACTCAATTGAGACTATATCTATTACGATGAAACTACCAGAACCCTTATTTATGTCAAAGAACCCAAAAACCTTTTAATGCTCTTGCCACTGATTGAATCCAAATGCAAATTTCCTGCGTTTACATCATCAATTGCATCCCATAAGAGGTGCTGTCCAGATTGTAGATAGTTGAATATGCTATTGCCAGACGAAGACTGTGAAGGCTAATAGATTGGCATCAATGAATCAAAAAGCAGGATTTGATTTCGATATTTCAGTACTCCAGAGCAGCAAGCAGCTCAACATGAATGAATTGCTTCTCACTTTTTCACCTCCAATAATTTGTATTAGTCACTTTAAATCATCTATGTGCCTAACATCTAATTAAGCAACAAAAGTCAAGCATGAAACACAAGATAATCACCTTTAAATAAATGCTCCACAGTTACACATCTCTCAGGCTATTGCCAGACGAAGATAGTAAAGGCTAATAGATTGGCATCAATGAATCAAAAAGCAGGATTTGATTTCAATAGTTCAGTAGTCCAGAGCAGCAAGCAGCTCAACATGAATGAATTGCTTCTCACTTTTTCAACTGCCATTAATTTGTAGTCGTCACTTTAAATCGTCTATGTGCCTAACATCTAATAAAGCAACAGAAGTCAAGCATGCAACACAAGATAATCACCTTCAAATAAATGCTCCACAGTTACACATCTCTCAGATCATTAAAACTACTTCCACAAAAACTGTTTCTGATGCTTGTTCTAATCAAATTGTCCTAACCAATGATTTCAAGAAGTCACAGGAAACTTCACAAACTAGACGCGTAGTCTTTAAACAAAGCATAAGAGATTAACAATAGATCATGGGAGGCATACTTCCATACTCTTAACAAAAAGGAAATATACTATATAAGCACCTGAATAACAAGTTACTGTGCATGTCAAGCATAGTCGATCACAATCTCTGAATTCCGAACCCCACTGACCACTGACACAGCTTGGCATAATTCCAGCTTCTGGAAATTGGAAACAAGCTAGACAAAGTCTTCAGTGTTTAGAAAGTGTCACCTGAGAGATTACGTGCTGCTGATTGCTTCAGAGGCATATGAGACTGACCTTCAAGTGATTTAGTATATTAACAGTCAAACGCATGTTGTATACTTTCTGTAACCCAAAAGCTCCTGCCAACTGAACGAGGACATCGAGCAGCAAAACCTCATGATATCAAATTGATGAACTTTTGGTTTTCAACCTTCAATATTGACTAACTCTTAGCTGCTATATTATGTAAGAAAACAACGAGCAAGTTGATAAACTGTCAAGACCAGCTCTTGACCCATCTCATCTGGTTTTAAGTGGCTCAGTTACGATCATATGAAGAACGACGGCCCCCGTCACGACTTGGCCGGTCGTATGGACCTGACCTATCTCTGTAGCTGCTACTACTGTAACGTTCCCGGTCTCGTCTAGATTCACGATCAACATAACCACTGTAACGATCTCCATTATGCTCATAATAGTCATCACGATCACCTCTGCGTCCACTACTGCTTTTCCCATAGTAGTGATCCCGGTCCTTTTCATAGTCTGAGTATCGATCGCCCCGGCCGCCAGTGTATCTGTCGCGATACGAAGAATGGCTTCTGTCATTAGAGCAATCTCTTGCCCAATGCCCTGATCTTCCACATTTAAAACAATCACTTCCACTCGTGGTTCCTCTACCCCCATCTTTCCGATAGCCATTACCATAGTCACGAACTCCAATCTCCCCTTCAGCCTTAGGTTTAGCTATGGTCACAGAAATAAGCCGACCATCTAGCTCCTTCCCATGCAGCCGCTCAATAGCTTCATCCAAAGCATCTTCATCAGCAAATGAAACAAATCCAAAGCCTCTTGAGCGGCCTGTATCCCTGTTAACCATCACCTGTTACAGATGCAGGAAATTTTCTCGGAATCAACAACTCTGAATAGCTTTTGACTGATACGACATGTAGAGATCCACAGCTCAGTGGCGTTGAAAAGAAATCCTTCATTTGCTTGGGATTACAAGTCCACAGTGAAACTCTTCTGAAATGAGCGTAACATAAACGACAGACTGGGCATCTACTACATAGAAACCGCAAATTTCGTTATGTACATGCACACAAATGTCTGTAAAGGGTTAGGATAATGAAAAATGCTAGAATTGAATATATTTGCCATTGAGCACCAGATAATGATAAATATCAAAATTACATTACGAATATTCAAAATAGAAAGGGCACATTCATAATGGATATCAAGATTACATCGTGAATATTCAAGAATGAAAAGGAATAGCACTTCTTATGTGATAATCATTGATACATTAAACACAATGACAATATTTCTGTCCATCTCTGGAAGAACACATTGCTATACATATTCAGGCCAAACTAATAATTTCAACAGCTTAGATCAACAAAACATCTCTGAGGATGAAGATATACCTGCTATGCACATTTGAACAGCTTAAACCGTGTAAGCACTACAGCATTGAGTGACTTAAAACTATTGACAGCAGCACAAAATCCAATGAACATATCTCATGACTGATTTAGTAGATGGAAAACATCCATTGTGCAGTCTTTCATTAGTGTCTGAAAGTGAAAGGGCATGCAAAATCGAAGGCCATAAAATTAGAACTCACCATAGTTTGTAAGGCTGCTAGAATATCTTCTAGACACAAATTACAGGTTCAACATTGTCCATATTCTTCATTAGAAAAAGAAAGCAGCCAAAACCAGAAGTACAATGCCAAATCACTGGTCATTGTCTTGCTGGTGCGAAAGCTATAGGTACCTGGGATGACTTGCCACACCAGTTATCACCACTACAGTAGAGCTGATTCACTGGAGTGTGAATATATTCTGAGAATATGAAATTAGTGTCCTTAAGAGTTGGTTCTGTAAGTCATCAACTGTCAGATTAACCAACGTTCGTTAAGTAAAGGTGATTGGGAGTGCTGGAGATATTAAAACTATTGAATGGCTGCTTTCTCGAACTCTAAATCCATTCACCGATTGTGGTGTATCTCTTTACTAAATCTTTAGGACCTTACTTAACCTGACGATTAACTTATAAGCACACTAATGTCGCAGTTTCAGAATATAATCGCACTGAAGTGAATCAGCTCTACTATCATGGTGAAGACATGAGTCTCTTTTAGCAAATGAGAATCTCTTTTGCCACCTGTTATTGAGGCCTTAATTTCATCTTCTGTGATTTATAAACTGTCACATTGCATACAATGCTGCCCAAAGAACTCTCTTACTTGGCTTAATTGCATGTAAGGCTTAAACTCCAGGCATGCAATGACAATGGTCCTTCAAGTGGAACCAAACATAAACTACACATAAATAATTCAGAAGCAGCTGAAGCAGGAACAATCTATGCCATACCAACGTGTACAAGTCGGGCGACCTTTGTCAGCTCAAAAGACATGACAAGAACTCTGAGAAAGCTTAAGAACTACCCAAATCCATCTTAACTTCATTTCACTTGATAGAATCTAAGTGATTCTCAAACTCGGAGTAGACTAATCTTATTAGTACTCACACAATAACACCAAACTCAAGTGGAAGAAGAAACTTTATTGAGGAAGGAGAAAGATTGCAAGAAGCTATGCTTCATGAACAATGAACTGAATTAATTATGAAGGAGGACGCCCATCTGCTCTTATAGAGACTGGACTTTCTTTAAGGCAAAAGCTATTTGCCTACTATACCATTTGGTAAAAGCAATTATGCTAATTATGAAATCTCAAACATAGCAATCTATGCTAGCATGATCATAAAATAGTTTCTATACTATTCTAGCAAAATTGGTACTAACTTAGGTACCTAATCAAACTTTGACTTTAACTTATACTAAAAATAGAAATAGGCCTTTGAACTAGCTCGCAAGCTGGCCTCTACAATTAATTAATTAACCATTAATTCTAACACTCCCCCTTAATGGATAATTGATTATCAATTACACCTCAACTCCACCACTCTGCAACTTTTCTCGTATGAAATGCTGCTGAACTTCAATATGCTTTGACCTGCTATGAAACACCGGATTCTTCGCAAGCTGAATGCAGCTTTGATTGTCACACCAAAGTACTGTAGGTTCAACTTGTTCAATATGAAGATCTTTTAGAATCCTTCATAACCAGATTGCTTCACAAGTCGCTGATGTAGTAGCCCTATACTCTACCTCTGTAGAAGATAAACCAATCGCCAAAACACTCCTCAAAGTATTCATTTTAGCAACAGGTGCGAAAGTATCTTCGTAGTATCCTTTGGCTACTAATCTGCCTTTATACTTATCTATAGAACCATCAGACTTAAGCTTGGTTCTATAAATCCACTTGCAACCAATTGGTTTCTTACCTGCTGGAAGTTCATCAAGATCCCATGTCTCGTTTTTCATAATAGAACTATACTCCTCATCCATAGCAGTCTTCCAAACTTGTTCCTTCTCCAATATTGAAGCCATAAACGCATAATGCGTTTCTTCACTAGCTTCACAATAGTTTCCACTTGATCGTGTCAATCTCTTAGCTCCTTGTTGACTTGATTCTCCCTCATCCAACATTTGATAGTCTCACAATACCATCTTGGTAATTTCTTTGTAGGTGACGTAGAAGGAGAATATGTATCAAATACTCGACCTTTTCTTAGATCCACCTGTGTACTCACCCTTGGTTCACTTTGTGTAGAAGTTGTATCACACGGACCTGTATCTTCCTGAACATCATCTATAACCAGAATTTTTGTTGTAGGAGAAAATACATCTTCCTCATGATCTTCTAGATTAGAAGACTCATTTTCTTCGAACACAACATCCCTGCTCATAATCACCTTCCTACTGGTAAGATTATAAAGGTGATATGCCTTCTCTTCCTTATCATAACCAAGGAATAAACACTTGATTGCCTTTGAATCAAGTTTTTGACGATGATCTTTAGGAACATGAGCATATGCAATACAACCAAAAACACGTAGATGATCCACTTTAGGTTTTATACTTGTGAAAGCTTCTTCTGGAGTTCGATTGAGAACTGCTTTTGTAGGACTTCTGTTGAGTAAGTAAACTGCTGTAGAAACTGCTTCGCCCTACAAATGATTCTTGAGGTTCTTACCTCGTAGCATGCTTCAAGCACTCTCCACAATGGACCTTTTCTTTCTCTCGGCTACTCCATTATGCTGTGATGTATCTATCGAAGCAAATTGTCTCTTGATTCCATGTTCTTTGCAAAATTCCTGGAACTCTGTAGATATGAACTCACCTCCCTTATCTGAACGTAGAATCTTTATTTGCTTTCATGTTCGCAAGTGATTTGAACTGAGTAAAGAACTTAAAAGCTTGACACTTATACTTGAGCAAGTATATCCATACTTTCCTGGAGAAATCATCCACAAATACCATGAAGTAGGATGCTCCCCCTATAGACTCAGTCTGCATGGGACCACATAAGTCTGCATGAACAAGCTCCAAGATCTCCTTGGTTCTATATGCTCCATCCTTAGGAAACTGCATACAATGATGCTTGCCCATAACACATCCTTCACAGATTTTTTCCGAAGATACACAATTAGGTAATCCTATTACCATATTATTGTCTTTTAGAACCTGTAAGCTTTTATAGTTCAGATGTCCAAACCTTTCATGCCACATCCTGCGCAAGGCAAATTGTTCGATACGCCCGTTAACGGCAGCAGGTTGCGTCGCTACTACCCAACCGATATTCAGCTTGGGGATGAGCCTCACGCGCCATCGTCACCGTCCTCATCTTCTCACAAGGGATCATCAGCACCACATTAGTTAGGTAGATGTAGATTAGTTCATTTTCCTCTAGGAGAGTTAGATAGCTATGGATTAGGATTGATGGTAGTGTAGGATAGGTTAGTCGCTAATTGTAGTTTAGAACCAGGTAGTCAGAGGCCAGATCCTAGGTTACTACGTTAGATCTAGATTAGATGATCGTCAGGATAGGATAGTTAGATTAGCCTAGATCAACTTCGTTAGAAATAGTGGTTCAATAGGTTAGTCATAGGATAGATAGTCTTAGATCAGTTAGAATAATCAGGTAATTAGTTAGGCCTAGGCTAGATAGATCCGACTTAGAATAGATCAATAGCGCTAGATCGAAGGACCCAAATCCCAGTAGCTAGACTAACTTAGAATAAGCAATCTAGATCTAAGTAGCCAATCAGATTGATCTTAGAATACCTAGACCAGCTAGGCCAGCTAGGATAGACTTAGAGCTAATCTAATCCTAGAGTAGTCGACCCAATCAATCCGATAGAGACCTGTAGCTTGACTTATCTAGATTAGGATGGTTAGGACATTTTCTAGATTAATCTTGTAGGAATAGACCATTTTCATATAGTGATTAGATCAGATAGCCTCAGATCCAACAAACTAACCCTAGCAATAGCGTACTTAGATCAGTGCATATCGGTTACGTTGATTAGACTTAGAGTAGAATTAGATCAAACTAGTTAAGTTAGACCCGAATAGTTAGGTTAGATCAGATCCATTGACTTGGACCCGATTAGCTAGGTAGAGACCCAATAGTGTAGCTTAGCCCCATAGGATAGCTAGGATAGTTTAACATAGTTTTTAGGCTAGGGATCCCACTAGGTCAGATTAGGTAGGCCGTCGATCCATAGATTAGCCCGCTATAGTAGCTTAGCCGAGTAGGAGCATAGCCATGTTAGGATAGGTAGGTCAGTCACCGAGCCATGGAACCCCTGTACCAAACATCCAATCTGTACAAATGCCCCCTACCTGATGTACATTCCTGACCAATCCTACCCCTTTCCTTGCCCAAAATTGTCCCCTACTATAGTTGTACACATGGTCAAGTTTGTCCAGAAAAATTACTGCCAAGCTCAAAGTTAGGCTAGATTTTTTATAAAACTGCCATTTTTAGTAAACAATGGGAGATTCTAATTAGAAAATCTCTCAAATCTGGCAGCCAGTTGGAAAAAGGACTGTGCACACTGTAATTATTGACCATTTAGCATTGATAGCACAAGAAATCCAGATTATTACTCGCCCATTTTTTGCGCTATTACTCGTCGACAAATCTAACTACTCGCCGACCTCATTTTCTGGCGAACAGTGCATGCTCTTTACTCGCCGACTTGCTAGCGCTTTGCACCCATCATCTCCTTCAACATAATTACTCGCCATATTTTTTGCCCATGACTCATTACTCGCCCTCAGTGTTTTCTCACCATCAGTTCACTGTAATTACTCGCAGCTTCACCCACAGCCTTTTCTCATCATTCTGCACAACATATTTACTCGCCCATTGCTCGCCTACAGCGAATTACTTGCCATCTGATCATTACTCGCCATTAGACCCTTTACTCGCCTAAGCCTTCCAATGCTATTTCCGACCCTACAGCCCGAAACCACATTCTGATCTGTCCAAATGGCACCGAAACGACGTCTTTCGGGCACCTCCTCTCCACCTAGCCAGCAGTTGCGCTTCACGAGTGTAGCCCCTCCAACCCAACCAAGCCCTTCATCCAGCCCCACGTCATCCTCCCGCACAGCCACTTCGCCGTCTACTTCTCAACAGACCACCTCATCATCCCCAACCACCTCGACTTCCCCTGACCGCGAGGAGGGAGAAACATCTCCCCAATCCATCCGCATGCACCCCATCCCAGTATGTGATCTTGCCCATGCTAACCACGCAAGAGATCAGAGCCCTTCACACTGAAGGCTGCCTCGCAGTTCTAACTGCCGCAGGCCTAGCAACCATGGAGGTCCCCCTCACTCGGGACCTTTTTAGTTGTCCAGAAAACCTTCACCACTTTCGATACCGACCATTTCACGGTCACACACAAGGGTCAAGACTACGATGTCCCCCTTGATCCCTGCGCTGGTGGCCATGGCCCTCAGCATTCCCCACACCGCCTACCTACCGCAAACTCGTGCTCTAGCCAAGTACGACATTTCCTCCTTTTTCCACCCAGACCGCGCTGATGCCAAGACCAAAACCAACAACGGCTACCTGATCTCGCAGATCATAAACCCCAATCTCCGAGAGGCAATAGACTTTGTCTGCAACCCTCATCGTGAGCGCCCATCGCCCCCTCTGTGTCCAAACTCATTGTGGTCATGGTGACCATGATGGATGGCCCGGATACCATCTATGACTGGGCTTCGGTTCTGATCAAAGAACTGCAAGTGGCCTTCAAACACCCAAACAAGATCACCTGCGGTGGTCTACTCACAACCCTGGCCATCACCCATCTAGAGAATCTAGGTGTTCAAACGCCTCCTCACGATACCCAAGCAGCCGGCCCTTCCCAACCACGCCCTACCGACACAATTGCGCAACTCGAGGCATGCCAACAGTCGCTGACACATCACCATCTCCACCCCCCGTCTTCACCTATACGAGCCCTACTTGCACAAGCCCTAGCTGCACCTCCCCCATCGTCCGTACAGCATCCCCTACCCCTAGCCCCATCGGACCATCTATCGCTTCACCAATCCCATCAATAGTTACACCCTCCACTCTTCCCCAATCACGACTCTTGCCATCGCCACATCCCCTCCACCACTGTCACTCACTACCACCACTATCCCCACCATCACCACTATCTCTCTAACAGCACCACTCCCTCCACCCATCACAACCTTGCCACTTTCGGCCAGCTAGGATACTCAGGCACTGGGTTGTTGGACAGCCTTGGCCTCCAACAACAACTCCACCAATTGCTCAATGAACGAGCCACTGAGTAATCCCGCAGCCAATTGGTGGTAGGGCAAACGCTGCAGGCTCTGACTAATCAAGCTGCGCAGTTGGAGAAAGAGAGAAAAAGAGAGTGAAGAGAGCCGAGCACAAGTCCAAACACTTCAAGACCAGCTCAATAAAGTCAATCAAGCGGCTCAGCAACAGGATAAGCTCGTGCAACACCTCAAGGCTGAGCTTGATGCAGAGAAGAAAGCCCGGCAAACCTACCAAGCAGATCGGTAGCACCTCGTGCTTAAATCTAGGGAGCTGGAGCTGGAGCTGGAAAGAGAGACTCTCAAAACCACCGAAAGATCTCTTAAAGATCTCATTTATCACCTGGAACGCAACATCTCCAGAGAAAGGCTAACGAAAGCCAGAGAGCAGGAAGTGTTTTCATCCAAACGGGCTGCCTTTGAACTCAAGGTCCAACATAAATTCTTCCCGGAGTGAAAGAAACGCGCAAGCTCAAGTGATTGAGATGCAAGGTAAGGAAAATCTAAAAGTTGGAAATTGACCGAATAGATTGTGAGTGTGAATGTTCTTTTAGTCCTACTTCGTTCTTGCCAAATAATTTATTTCGTTTGAAAGGCACGGTGAAAGATCAAGAAGTGGACAGTGGTTCACTTCATAATTTCATTAATTCTCGTCTTGTGCAAAAACTTAGCCTAGAAACATAAGCTGACAATCATAGATATAAAGTATATCTAGCTTCAGGAGCAGAGTTGGAGACATGGGAAGTCAGAATACTAAAGCTCTCAATCTTGATTCAAGACTATAGGGAATTGGTTCATTTTCATGTTTTAGATCTAGCACGCATTGATATAATACTAGGCTATGAGTGGTTATTTAGGAAATCTCTTGATATCGATTTTGAGAAGCATGTGCTCTAATTGTGGGAGGAAGATAAAGTAGTTATATTTTTTGGAGATAGATATGTACATCCATTTGAGATGATTTCAACGACTAATGCAATGGAAATTTTTGCTTTAATATGAAGCTCATATTTTATTTGGATGTCTCTAAAATGCATCCAAATAGTTGTGAATCTTCTAAAATTCTTAACTCAGTGTATTCAGATCAAGAGGACGTTGAGAATAATGAGATCATAAACGAATTTCATGATGTATTTCCAGTCTCATGGTTTACCACCTTCTAAGTCAGGAGATCAAGAACGAGTTAAGTCCAAGTACTCACCCTATCTCTAGACAACCGTAACAGTTTTTTCATAAGGAAGAGATAGAGATTACTAATCAAATTTATAACTATTTTAAGATGGGACATAGAAGACCCAATAAGTCACCTTGGGTGCTCCTGTTCTTCTGAAAGCGAAGAAAGATGGAGGTTTCCAAATGTATGTGAATTAAAGGAACTATTAAAAATAAATATCCATTGCCCAAGATGGATAATCTGGTAGATATCATCAAATTAGAATTCATCCAAGTGATGTGCAAAAAATTGGTTATTGGACGAAGATGAGTTTTTAGTGCTTCCTTTTGGGTTAACAAATGTACCTGACATCCAACAGATGATGAACGATATATTTTGTCCATATTTGGGTCAATTTGTAGTTGCATTTTTTGATGATATCTTCATCTATAGTAGAACTCTTAAGGAGAATGTGAATCATATCAAGATTGTCTTGCGGATTCTCAGAAGAAACTTTTTGCTAAAGAGCCCAAGTGTGAATTCTTTAAGCATGAACTGCTATGGTGTATCTTGGTCATAAGATCACCACTAAAGGGTTGAAGATAGACAAGATAAGATGCTTGAGTGGCCGATACCGATAACAATAAGAGAAGTTAAGTCTTTTCTCAATTTTAGTGTTCTTCCAAAGATTTATAGAGGATTATGCAAAAGTTGCAGCACCTCTTAACAAATTGATAAAAGGCAAAGTTAATAACAAGAGGCCAACCCTGTAGTGGACAGATTAACTAAGTTAGCTACGTTATATTGGTTAAGTCAACTACAAAGGCTTCGGATGTAGCCCAAATCTTTGTGAAAATATTATTCAGCCTATATGGACTGCCAAGTGCTATTGTTAGTGATAGATCCTAAATTTACAGGTCACTTATGGATAGTTGTATTCCGTAAGCTTGAAACCTCACTTAGTTTTAGTTCTACTGATCACCTTGAATTAGATGGACAGACTGAAAGGACTAATCAGACCATGGAGCATAAGTTGAGAACATATGTGTCTCACAGGAAGTCTCCGGGGGAGGATTACATTTCTTTGATTGAGTTTGCTTACAATAGTAGAAAACATTCTGCTACAGGTTATAATCCATTTACACTTATGTACGGTTTTTTTAATGTTTCAATTAGCACGTGATAGTATCCGTAGTGCTCAGGACAAAGCTAAGCACTGCACCGACCTTAAGAGATCCCCCCAAGATTTTAAAGTTGATGGTTGGATATATCTTAGAATTCCAAAAGATTTTAGGACTATGCATACTAAAAAGCATTATAAGTTGTCTACCAGGTATTGTAGACCATTTCGAATTATAAAAAAGTTGGTTCTTTAGCTTCTGAACTTGATCTTCGAGACAAATCTACTGCTCGTTTCCCAATAAAATTGGACTATTTTTTCTTTTTATTGACCAGTTAGGCATTACTTCGTCAATATTAACAAAAACTTATCAAAATGGCAGAATATGAAATTACATGAATGAAGATTCTACCAATAGGATTTCAATAACTCTTAAACTATATCCAACCAGATTTCACTGCCCGGATAAAGAATTCTATCACCACTCATTCTATCTGGTCATTTCTTATTGTTTGACGATTTTTAATTCAATTTTGACGAGTATCTTGCACAAATGTTCACTTGACCCATTTTCTAGTGATCAGTATCCATCAGAAATATCAGACAAGTAACCAATTTCGAATTTTAACCAATTATAAAATTCAACAGAAAAGAAAAAAATTAAATTTTAACTTCAACTTGGGATTACCATACTCCAAAAGTTAAAATGACATTATAGTATAAACTGCCGGCAAATTCATTGCGGTTCCTTCTGTCAATTCAAAATTATCTATAATTGGGAAATATTTTAGCTTCAGTGAAACCACTGTGACTAAATCTAATTGATAAACTCAGTGTAGTCAATTCACTAATCTAAACTCATTCCATAGATATTGAAAAAATGACTGAAATTTCAATTCTTCAAAAACCCCCGATTTTTGGCTCATTTTACGTAATTCGAAACTTCTGATGAAAATTTTGTTAGTATAAAAGGCAATCGATCTTTGGCTTTTCTTTAACTGATTTGGTGTTTTCTTGCTTCTTGGCTTTTCACACAATGACTTGCTTTGCTTTTGCTTTTGCTAGCCTCATTTTTTTTTTCTATGACCTTATTTGAGGCCATGTTTCATGTCCGCTAGTTGAAACTAAGTCTACATGAAAGTGATACAATTGGATCTAATGAAGATCTTACCCATTTGGAAGATTTATCGCTTAGTGTACGTTTGGAACCAGAAAGAGTACTTAGAACTAGAGATAAATAATTGAGAAATTGTTCTATCTCTGAGTGCTTGATCCGATGGAAAGGAAGCACTAAGGATAATATTTCATGGGAAAGAGCTGAAAGCATAAAGAAGAATTTTCATAAGTTCCACTTTTGAGGACAGAAGTAGTTCAAGGGGGGAAGAATGTCACGTTCATGTCCGGTTCAGGGGATTCAAAACAATTCTTGACGTGGATATTTGGCACTCCCATGAACGAGTTTATTATTTACACGTCGCCATTCTGGACTAGGCTAGAAATGTAATTAATAACCTTGTGAGGGCCCAGGCACTCCAATCAAGAAATGTGGAGTGGTGCATGGTGATTGACGACTTTTTATGCATGTTGAGGAGATCAAAAGCAATTGGATGAGAATTGAAATCCTAAAAGGAATATTCCTAGGCTCTAGAGGTTTATATATACCTACAGGAACTCACCCTCCTACACTTCCAAATTTCGGTTTCCAATTGCTAGAAACCTCTCCTCTCTTGTATTCAGTCATCGTGGCTTGGGGGTGAAGCTGATGGAGATTGACTTTCAGTTTCTATTTGGTTGGGTGGTTTGGCTCCACAACACTCCTTTTGGCGCATGCAACAGGATCTACACTTGGTGATCTTTACACTACCTGTTTTACCAAAGGTGCTCAGACTCCAAAGCAATTCCACTAGGCGACTAGGCAAGGCTTAACGTCCCTATCCCATGTTCCCGAGATAAAGAACACACCTCGTTGTCACTGAATGACCCCTCTCTCTCTCAATGCAATAGAAGTGGCTAGGCCCTCAGTCCCATTGCAGCTCATAGACCTACTCATGATTTGTAGATAGCCAAATTGGGTGGAGCAGGTGTGCTGCTACATGGATAGCCGAATGGAACTTGTTCCATCGACGAAGCCAAATGTCTCGTATTAGCCTCATCCTACAATGCTCAAACATGGTTTCAATAGCAATGATCGAGTCCTAGCAATCAACTATGAAACCTAAAGCATATGCCGAATGAACTTGGACGACTCATCTACCCTTTGAGAGGATCAATTGTTGAAGGACCTCTACAATGTGGTCCATAAACTCATGGATGAGGACCATGGTACTAAACTTTCGATCTACTAGCTTGAGAACTATGTAGATAGATTGCAACACCTATACAAGCTCCTTTACTTGCTACCAAAACTCCCCGCCGACAATGATGGATGAGAATTGCAACCTCTATAACAACTACTATGCGACCAATTGTGAAACTCGAGGCTGGTAGCTATCCTCTGTAGCTTCGAACAACAAAAGAACAGACGATCCATGATCAGCGGATGGTAAGCAAACCTTATAGTGGCAAGCTTCCTAAAATCAAGGCGCATTTACGAGCAGGACATGGCTAGGGCACGACGCTTTCGTGTGAGAAATTTCACAAGGGTCTACGATGGTGATAATTGAGAACCAATTCAAGTGGGCTATCTTGTGGAACATAGAGTTCCAAACAATGCACTACGGAAGGAGTCCAATCGATGAGGGAGTAGGCTACACTCACTAACTTCCCCATCTAAATGCAATTGGATGCATAGTTTGTGAACATTTGCATGACATTGGCAGGGCCAACATTCTCTAGGTGTCTCGAATCTACTCACAAATGTATTGGGCAGTAGTAGGCCTACCCTTGTGAGACGTGTCTATGGCTCAAAAGTTTTTTTTTTTTCTTGACGTTGGACATGTCCAGGACCCGGACGCAAATTTATTTTGAAAAAAAAAACAGAGGGAGTCTGGCCGCATTCAGAACTCGCGCGCGTGTGTGTGTGTGTGTGTGTGTGTGTGTGTGTGTGTGTGTGTGTGTGTGAGAGAGAGAGAGAGAGAGAGAGAGAGAGAGAGAGAGAGAGAGAGAGAGAGAGAGAGAGAGAGAGAGAGAGAGAGAGAGATGCTATCAGGTTTAGGGAGGGAGAGAGAGGGAGAGAGAGAATTGAATTGAATTGAATTGTATTAATGTCTATAAAATACCCTTGGGTATATGAGACAAATATAAAGTACATCAATAAGGAGCATTGTCCATAGAAACCGGACTTATTCTAACTGCTACAAACAGAAATAAACCAGAAGAAAAAGAAAAACCAATTCTTAACCTCCAGCTATGGTGAAGGTACAAAAAGCAGTAGCTTAACCACCAGCTACGCGGAGGAGAAAACTGACTACCTGAGAGAGAAAAACTGCGTGATCTGGCGGGAGGCACAAGGTGGCCTCTGGTGGCGAGTTCGAGAAGGTCGAAGGGGGCGCTTGAGCTTCGGTCGTCAAGCTGGGATGTCAATCTCATCATCTGATAAATCATCTCTACCTCTTTTTGGAAAGAAACGTGTAATATGCAGCTGGCTGTGGTCAACACCAACTGAAAGAAGAGAGGATCTGAGAGAAAGCATCTCTCGTAGTAGCAAACCCAGACGTCTCGTATCAGGATAAGCAAAGAAGGAACCAAGTGTGAGTGGAATGTCCCGATATAGACAATGGTATCTGCCTCTGATCTCATAGTAAGCTGGACATCTGAAAATAAAGTGGAACTCATTCTCAACCTCCTGTAATGAGCAACACTGACAGATCCGTAAGGGACGTGGCGTGTCTGTGTATCTGCCTGTCTCAATACCGAGCTGATGAGAAGAAACCCGAAGTTGACCAATGCGGTATCGTAGGCCAAATGACAACACCTGAGAGAGATAATCTGGTCTAACGGGAAGCCCTAATGCATCAAGCCGAAGAAAATGAGCGTGATAGAACTGGGGGTTAACCCGTGATGGATGAGACCAAACAGTGTGTATGTATGCTCTGTAGATCTGCCTACGGATGAACGCATGTGTCCCGTTCGGGAGGTCCGACATAGATAATCCCCAACTATGTAGAAAATTCGAGGCACACTGAAACCATGATTTGACCTGCTGCCCCGCCAAAGTGCGAGAAGACATAAAAGCCGCTATCACGTATATAGAAGAATCAAGCTCTGAGGCCCTATGAATAAATGAGATGATCCGGAAAATAGCCTCTACAAGCAGTGGAGGGGAAGCAAACTTTGCTAAAATAATCTCATGAGGAACTGATTGCTTTGCCCAAATCATCCGGCTGAGCATGAGAATCTATAAACGTGAGATATCACTCCAAGTGTCTCGAGATAAGCTTGGACACCAAGTCTCTGCAAAATATAGTGCAACTGGAGAAACAGTCGAGGAAAAAAGGCGACAGTGCGTATCAGGATCATACACGTAGTAGGTAGAAGAAAATCTTTCCATCTAAACAAGAGCAGAGCGCACCTTGCGGAGCCTAGCTAGTGCCGCTGGTCTAAAGGAGAGTAAAGGCCCGGAGAAGAGAACACCCAGATAAGTGTAAGACGTCACTATCTCTAGTGGCTGTCCATCAAAATAGAACACAGTGTCTCTCATATGCTGTCTATTGGTGTTAAACACCATAACCTTCGTCTCACCAATGTTCACCATCAACCCCCATATCTAACAGAAGGTATATAGGGCATCCAGATGTCGATGAAGTCCAGTAGCTGAACTAGATAATAGAGCCACGTCATCTGCATAGAGAAGAATAGGGATAATAATATCTACTAGAGGACAGCCGTCTCCACCTTCTTCCCGAATGATCCGCTCAAGGTCGTCAATGTATAGGGCAAAAAGGGTGGGTGATAGAGGACATCCGTGTTTTACTCCGACCGTACTATGAATTATGAGGACCATCCCTCACCCTCACGAAAACGAGAGAGAGAGAGAGAAACAGAGAGAGAGAGAGAGAGAGAGAGAGAGAAGGTAGAAGAAGCCAGTGGGAGGATGTGGGAACCTGTGAGAGCCTCTGCGAGCGCTAGTGTGCTGTGAGAGAGGGTCAATCGAGATGGCAGGGCGCACACCAACTGACATGAGCGTTTTTCCTGTACCTGTTCGCATGCAATTTAGGCTTGTTTTTTGTTTTTCACAGTTTATTTCCATCGTGGTATATGGCTTGACGGTCTTCTTTGTGTGCAGAGGGCGAAGCTCGACGAAGACATCAGAAGGCACAATGAAAGGCATCGGAAGCAGGAAGCAGAATTTCAAGAGAGCCAGCGAGAGACAATGGCGCGACTCCTGGAGCTGCGGCCCCGTGCCCTGCGACTCTCGAACCTGCTGCCCCCTACCCCTGCTGGCGAGGGCGAGGAAACACAGCGAATTGGAATTAACTACACTGCAGAACAGCTGGCCTGTCGGACATAGGATAGATAATGTAATGCGGAAACTTCCTACTTCCAATGCATGACTACGTCTATCAAAAATTAAACAAAGCAGTAGTGATGAAAATCACATTCAATCTTTAGCAACTAACTTTGAAATCGCTAGATACTAAGTGATTACATAGCCAAACATAAAGTATTGAATTCTCAGACAATTTCTATCAGTTACAAAAGCGATACAGAGATGCATGCATTCTGACATATATTGAACGCAATAAGAAGATAGTATTGATTCAGAAAAACAAAATCAGATACTAATGAGCGCAAAACAATAGCGGATAGAAACCGCGCACTCTAAGTTGTCTCTGAGTAACTGAGAATAAGTCTGATAATAAGCAGCTTTGCTGATAAGCAGTAGCACAATAGCAACTCTAAAATAAATCTCTAAAAGACTGAGCTAGAATGCTCAAGAGAGTTCAAGCTTGAAAGCTTGATAGAGAGCTAACAACAATACTTTCTGATTGTGAATGATCTGCTTGATAAGAGCACAGGAAGCGTCGTGTAATAACACTCAACTCCTTCACAATTCACAATGTTGATTCGTTGCTTCCGAACTTGAAAAGAGATGTATGAACAGCTGATTTAAAGTAATTAGGTCGTCAAACGCGATTGCCAGTTGGCTGGTGTCTGCTGGCATTCATCTAGTTCCTTCTCAGAAATTGATTGCTAATAAGCGGTGAAATTTGGCCGTAAACAGTCTGTCTGTATAAATGAACTAAAACTGTCACTCTGCAAAAATGAACTAAAACTGCCACAGGCGACAGTGTCGCAAAAAGGCGAGAGTGTCGGCTTTTTGCGAAAAACCCGACAGTGTCCTTAAATCTCATTTAGGGTAGCCCCACACTTTGCCAGAGTCATTTCCTTAACATTTGAGGCACTTTGAAATATGCAAAAAAAGTGACTGCATATTTACTCGCAAATCCTAACAGGCGAAAAATGCGAAAAAGGCGACACTGCATTTTTACACGTAATTCCTAACAAGCGACAATATCTGGATTTTAGAGAGAGAAAATGCGACACTGTTGTCAAACTCCGTGTATTTCTGCAGACTGTGTAAAAACACTTGTAAATCTACAGACTGTGTAAAGACACAGGAAAATCCGCAAAACTGGATAAACAATGGATGAGGATTAAACCGATTAGTCGATTAGTAAGAAGGAGAATAATCTAACACTCTTCCTTAATCTGAATCCTTGAATGCCTTGACCTTCAAACTTAGTTCTACACAGAATCTTCTGTGTGCTTCCAAACTTAATGCTTTGGTAAAAATATCTGTTGATTCAAACCGATATCTGAGAGTAAGTTCCTCAACCAAATTGCTTCCTTTGTAGCTTGAGAGGCTGCGATATACTCTGATTCAGTGGAAGATAGAGCTATTGAAGATTGCTTGCGACTGTTCCAGGAAATTGGACCGTTGTTGAGGAAGAATGTAAATCCGGAAGTGGATTTACGAGTGTCTAAATCTCCTGCCCAACTTGCATCTGTGTAACCATTGAGTAAATTGAGTTTGTTGTTGCCGACTGCTCCATAACAAATGCAAAAGTCCACAGTAGCTCCAAGATATCTCATGACTCTGACAAGAGCCTTACATTGTGTTACACCAGGATTAGTCATAAACTGACTAAGAGAGCTGACTGCAAAAGCTATGTCTGGCCTGGTACAGATCATGGCACATAAGAGATCCTATAACGAAATGGTAAGGATACTCACGCATCTGCTGCTTCTCATGAATTGTTTGGGGACACTGGTCCTTTGGCAATTTGAGACCTAGTTCCATTGGTGAGAGAGCCAACTTGCAATTAATCAGATTATATCTAACTAACATGTTGTAGATGTACGTCTGTTGTGTAATGTAGACCAGCTTCTGTTTTATGTCTCTGTGGATTTGTATACCAAGGTAGAAATGAGCTTCGCCCAGTCGGTCATGTCGAATTCGGAAGATAGCATTGTCTTGGCCTCTTTTATCAGTTCGGTACTGTTGCTGAAAAGCAATGTATCATCCACGTATAAAGTGATAATAATAAAAGACTGTTGCACTGCTTTGAAGTAAACATTTGAATCTGAAGAGCTAGGTGTCTCAATAAGGAAAGTATTGATCCTTTGAAACCATGCTCGAGCAGATTGCTTCAAGCCATAAAGTGCTTTATGGAGTTTACACACATGATTGTGTTTACCCTCGATAATATAACTTTCGGGTTGCACCATGTAAATATCTTCTTTGATAACTCCATTGAGATATGTTGTCTGTACATCCATTTGATGTATTTCCAAATCCACTGCAGCGGCAAATGATAGCAAAAGTCGAATAGAAGAATGCTTGACTACTGGACTGAAGGTCTCAGTGTAATCGATGTTGTATACCTGAGAAAATCCTTTGGCGACAAGTCGTGTCTTTCTCTTGTTGATGCTTCCATCTGCATTGTACTTGACTTTGAAAATCCATTTGCAATCAACTACGTTTCTGCTAGCAGGTAATTCGACAATTGTCCATGTCTGGTTCTTGATAAGAGATGAATACTCTTTATCCATAGCTTCTTTCCAGAGATCTGAATCAAGCTGAGTGCCTATTGGACAGACGTCGGTTCCTGAACAAGGTAGGCTGCAGACTCGTCAATATACCGGTTAAGTGATTTGCTTGCTCTTGAAGATCTTCTGGGTAATAGAGGAAGTTGATCATTTCCATCATACTGTAGTTGCTGAACTGCAACATTATCATCTTCTGATTCGTCGTTGATTTGTTGTTCGTCAAAAGTAGAAGAGCTTGGACCTTCAATGGGAATAGTCGACTGAGGAACTGGGAAGTTCAATGTGTCGGATGAAACTGAAGAGTCAGCTATGTGGGCTTGGCCTTTTCCCTTGAGGTCGATAAACTGATCTTCGATGAAGATTACATCCCGGCTAATGAATATCTTCGACTCGATGGGATCGAACAACTTGTAGGCTTGATCTGAAGTAGTGTAGCTGATGAAAATACATTTGATACTCTGGAAGTCGAGCTTCTTCCTGAGATCATGAGGTATCTGCGCAAAAGCAGTACATCCAAAAACTCGTAGATTTGATAAAGAAGGTTTGGTACCTGTCCAAACTGCGAATGGTGTTTTGTCTGAGAGACCTTTAGTAGGACATCTGTTCTGAATATAGGTTGTTGTTGAAACAACTTCAGCATAGGACTTCGAAAGTGTCACATGTGATAACATGCACTTTGCCGATTCAACTAAGGTTCTGTTCTTTCTCTCAGCAAGACCATTTGACTGAGGCGAATAGGAGGTAATGTATTGTTGCTCAATGTCGTTGTTAAGGCAATACTCCTTGAATTCAGTGAAGATGTATTCTCCCCCGTTATCTGACCTCAGTGCTTTAATTCGTTTGCCAGTTTGATTCTCAGCATGTTCTTTGAATTGTCTAAATTTGATGAAAGCCTCTGATTTCTGTTTAATGAAATAAACAGCTGTTCTTCTGGAGAATTTGTCAATAAAAGTAATGAAATACTTTGCATCTAGCAATGAAGGAGTTTGCATAGGTCCACATATATCTGTATGAACAACATCTAACAGACCTTTTGTTGCATGCCTATGGTTTGATCTAAAAGAAATCCTAGCCTACTTTCCAAAGATGCAGCCATGACAGACAGGGAGATCGACCTTACCAGAAGAATAGCCGAGATCAAGAACCATGAATTGTCTGGAAATGTTCAAAATAGATGCACAATTCAAGTGTCCTAAGCGATGATGCCATAGTAATGCTTTATTGACTAGAACAGAGGTTTTCAAGGCTTGACTAGACTCAGAATAACAATGTGCCAATTATATAAGTAACCCTGCCTCTTGCCGAGTGCAAGGATCTTATTACTCCTATCAATAATTTTGCATTGATCAAATTCGAATTCTACCTTATGACCTGAATCTATAATTCTACTTACTGATAACAAATTTGTAGAGAGTTTAAAAACATATAAGACCTTTGATAGTAGTTTGAATTGATCATGCTGGAATCGCAATCTTACAGTACCTTCACCTTCAACAGTGTGAGTACTATTATCACCAAGATGAACAAATTTCTTCGTGCTGTAAGGCGTGTAGGAGTTGAAAATCTCACGTTGATTGGTCATGTGTTGAGTTGCTCCAAAATCAAGAAACCATGAATCATCCAAAAATGCACTTTGGTCTTTTACCATGAATGCGCCTTCGTCCACTTCGACCTGGGGAGATGATGAAACTGTGTTTGCTTGTTGATCAAGTTGCTTGACTGCATTCTTCGCTTGGAAAATTCGGCAATCCTTGATCTCATGGTTATTGCGCTTGCAATACCTGCAAACATCTTCTTCTTCGACTGTGGATTTGATGATTTCTTGGAGCTTTTCTGCTTCTGTCGCTTAGAGCCTTTGTTGACATATAGAGCCTGAGAGGAAGTAGACAAAGTGTCTTGACTTCTTCTATTGTCTTCTTGCAGCAACATAGTGATAACTCTAGTAAGAGTTAAATCTGAGTGTGTCGATATGATGATCACCCAATTCTCATATAGAGGTTTCACTCTGATATCGAAATAGTATTAGGCCCTGAAGAAGAATCAACGCTCTGATGCTATGTCGGAAATAGGATAGATAATGTAATGCGGAAACTTCCTACTTCCAATGCATGACTACACCTATCAAAAATTAAACAAAGCAGTAGTGATGAAAATCACATTCAATCTTTAGCAACTAACTTTGAAATCGCTAGATACTAAGTGATTACGTAGCCAAACATAAAGTATTGAATTCTCAGACAATTTCTATCAGTTACAAAAGCAATACAAAGATGCATGCATTCTGACATATACTGAATGCAATAAGAAGATAGTATTGATTCAGAAAAACAAAATGATGCTAATGAGCGCAAAACAATAGCGGATAGAAACCGCGCACTCTAAGTTGTCTCTGAGTAATTGAGAATAAGTCTGATAATAAGCAACTCTGCTAATAAGCAGTAGGGCAATAGCAACTCTAAAATAAATCTCAAAAGACTGAGCTAGAATGCTCAAGAGAGTTCAAGCTTGAAAGCTTGATAGAGAGCTAACAACAATACTTTCTGATTGTGAATGATCTGCTCGATAAGAGCGCAGGAAGCGTCGTGTAATAACACTCAACTCCTTCACAATTCACAATGTTGATTCGTTGCTTCCGAACTTGAAAAGAGATGTATGAACAGCTGATTTATACCAAGTAATTAGGTCGTCAAATGCGATTGCCAGTTGGCTGGTGTCCGCTGGCATTCATCCAATTCCTTCTCAGAAATTGATTGCTGATAAGCGGTGAAAATTGGTTGTAAACGGTCTGTCTGCATAAATGAACTAAAATTGTCACTCTGCAGAAATGAACTAAACTGCCACAAGCGACAGTGTCGGCTTTTTGCGAAAAACCCGACAGTGTCCTTAAATCTCATTTAGGGTAGCCCCACACTTTGCCAGAGTCATTTCCTTAACATTTGAGGCACTTTGAAATATGCGAAAAATGTGACTGCATATTTACTCGCAAATCCTGACAGCGAAAAATGCGAAAAAGGTGACACTACATTTTTACACGTAATTCCTGACAGGCGACAGTATCTAGATTGTAGAGAGAAAAAATGCGACATTGTTGTCAAACTCCATGTATTTCTGCAGACTGTGTAAAAACACTTGTAAATTTGTAGACTATGTAAAGACACGGGAAAATCCGCAGAACTGGATAAACAATGGATGAGGATTAAAACCGATTAGTCGATTAGTAAGAAGGAGAATAATCCAACGTGGCCATAGTCAGGGAAAGGGTCCTTCGTTGTCGGGCCAGTAGGAGGCAGAGCGACAGAATAATGCACCTGACCGGGACGACGAGTCTGTGGGCTCTTCGGCGCCCTAGTAATGTAAAGCCTAAATAAGGTCCAGCCGTATGTGGCGGACTCTTTCTATGTAATTTTTGGCAGTAAAAAACGTTTGACATGGATTTGAAGAAGGAGCAATTAATGACGTGGTAAAATCCTTGAGTACATAAAGGCAACACAACCACTCCTATCATTTGCATGCACTGGAAGGACCTTTTTGACCATTGCTTTCTTACAAATCTTCCTGGCCAAATATCTAGGTGAAAGGGTATTGATCACAGCCTCCAGAAGTCATGCAGCTTCCTTGGGTGTCCAAGATAAGGAAATGGGCAGTGAAGCCAATTCCTTTACACAACCTGTATGAAGCCCATAAAACTGTAGAGAAGAACATGGTTAAAAGTTTTTTAGATGAAGGGCATTTCCCACGCACAAAGAACACGAGGATACTTCTCCCAAAAATCCTTTGGTCTTGAGAGAGAGAGAGAGAGACAAAGAGAGAGAGTAGATATAAGCTCCTTTGCAATGTATGTTTACATTTTGGAATACTCAATTTCAAAACTCTTCCACCAGGCTCATACTTTTCCTGAATATGATTGAAGTTCAGCATATTTATTCTAATGTAACCCCATTCTTGTGATGGTGTTTAGGCTCAAGTTACCGCACCTCAGATTGTCAGAAGTATATATTATACACTCAACTATATCACGACCACCCTTACCCAGGAGATTATATTTAAAAGTCCTTTCCCAAAAGATACCTCGATTATCCAAAGCACAGTTCAAATCCTATGTTTTTAACATCCAAAGCAACAACAAGTCCAACTAAACTAAAGCATAGAATCAATGAACCGTGGGCGGTTCACCACGGTTCTGAGAACCGTACACTGAACCGTACGATTCTCAAAAATTTTAACCTAGAACCGTGGTGAACCGTACAGGTACTTAATTAATTGATTAATTTTTTTTTTTTGTGCCACCCCCAAAAATGGCCCAAAAAAATGCCAGAAAAATGCAAAAAAAATACCAGATAAATGCCAAACAATGATCTCTGGAAACAGGTCAGTACTGTGATGTTTTTCATAGTGAAACAGGTCAGTATTGTGATGTTCTAAACAATCATGACTCCTACTTCTCATGTTCGTTGACTCCTACTTGATCTGCACTTTTATAAAAAAAAAATCAAAAAATAGTACATACTAAATAAGGGGGAAAATTAATTAATATTTAGATGAACCGTAACACGGTTCAAGGAACCGTGGTACGGTTCCTTCCACGGTTCCCAGGACCCACGGTTCTGGGAACCGTGGGTTCTATGAACTGAAGGCAAAATTTGTTTAGGCAAAAAATGTGATGGTTGACCTGAACCTTGGATAACGAACTGTACCCCCTAAACCTGAACCTTGGATAACAAACCTTGGATAAAGGAGGCTTTGTTAACTGGTATAAAGGAGAAGTTTTAGAAAACTTGCTTGGTATTTGTGACTTCACAATTTTTTTGAAATTTATGCCCGGACAGCATAAGGCACTTGGATTACCTGAGAAGACACATACAAATAATAGAATGAAGCTAGAGGCCTCAGCAGGGATATGTATTGATCCCTGTCTGTCCTTAAATTGGTTTGTCATCTGAGGAAAGTAAATTTGGAGGATTCCTGCTGTAGCACGACATGCAATTTCCCGAGCATTCAGAAGTGGTCAAAAGCACAAGGTCTTTGTTTATCGCCTTGTGGCATAAACAAATGCAGAGAAAAAGATTGAGAAGGCTTCAACTCACAAAGAGTGGCTCTCAAAAATTCTCATCATGTGATCCGATCATCCCATTCTGTTCTGTTGCAGCCGTGACAAAATTCATGTTTCCTTTTTGTGTTGTTGTTGGAGTTCATCACAAAACCCTAAACCGATCTCATCATATAAGACATAGTATTGTGTAGGTCTTGTGGATCCCTGTGGTGAATGACACAGTTTTGCTTATTGATTAGTAAGCATTCATTTTTCCTATTGGCTCCTACTTGGAGATGGATCTGAACACAAGCAAATATCTGCCAAGACTATGCAGTAGGGAAAATCGAAGGGCATTAGAACAAAGCGTCGAGTCTTGTTGTCAGGTATTGTGTCTCAAAACAGTTTTGAAGAGCTCTTCAATCTTCTTAGGCTAGACAAGGCTGACTTTTTGAAAGTGATTCCTAGTTATGCGACTAGTCTTAGTAGTGAAATTGACTTGATCGGTAAAGTTTAGATACAAGCTCCTTTGAAAGTGTAAACATTCGAGGACGATACAAATTGGATTCCTGAAAGCCAAGAACACTTCAGTATCTAAAGTGGAGATGAATCATTTGATGATAAAGCTCGTAGAAAAGTTTGTTCTCGTCTGGAAACTAGTTCACACGTGACAGCAAGAAAGCATATCACGGATATGCCTAACACAGATGCTTGCTCTTCTGGCCAGAGAGAGAGAGAGAGAGAGAGAGAGAGAGAGAGAGAGAGAGAGAGAGAGAGAGAGAGAGAGAGAGAGAGAGAGAGAGAGAGAAAGAAAGAAAGCTTTATTAATGTCTTTTCCATGCCAAAAGGCATATAAGACTAATGAAGTACATGTCATGTATGTGGTAACCATGGGAGCGTATAAAAACGTCTCCAAACTGTAATAAATAAAACATCTAGTGCAAACTAAAATAGACACGTATGCGAGAGTGCGCATAATAATCACATGTATCTAGGGTAAGATGTCAAGGTTGTGCTGCTGCTGCTGTGCTGATGCTGTAAAAAGATGTAATGCGAGCCACAGAATGGGAAAGCACTAGAGCCTGCCGGCGGCGTCTGTGAGCATGAGCACGTGCATGTGTAATAGTAGTAGTACGCCTCTACGTAGAATGTCTAGTAATCCTGGTGGTAACATGATGGTGGGAGGTACACCTCTGTCTCTGATCTCTATGAGCATGAGAGCGGCCATCATCCTTGTCGTCGTCATCATCATAATCCTCATCCTCAGGTACTACATCACGCGATCTCCGTCTAGTAAAGAACGAAGTAATCAATGGTTGTGAGGTAAAATGCTGGGGTGTCTCGTATAAATCTCTCCGTAGTCTGGACATCTCGTGTACCATCAGAGCGACACACCGTGGGTCCTCATAAGCTATGAGAGAGCGTAGAGTGGTAGGCATCTCTCGGAACAGGCAATGATATCGCCCTCTGATCTCATAATATACAGGGCACCTAAATATAAAGTGCTCCTCAGACTCCACCTCACCTAGAGAGCAGAACTAGCAAATTGATATATTGATGTGTGCCGGAGGGGAGCTCTGTGATGGAGATGCCAAATGATACAAGTAGGAGGTGAGAGGCCTAAGAGAACCATGATAGCATGCAGCCCTGATCGTGAAGACGCTGTGAGGAGGATAGTGCAACCTGTATGTATCGCCTGTCTATCTCTGGTAACGCCTGTATCCTCTGTATATAGGTGATATGCTGAAGAACAGCCTCGATCTGTATAGGTGGAACTGCAAACTCGACCATGAGAATCTCATGTGGAACAGAAGGCTTCGCTCGAATCAACCGAGCTAGCATGGTGGTCTGTGATCGTGAGAGACTGGCCTAGTGTGAAGAAGGGAGACCTACACACCATGTCTCTGCCGCATATAAAGCCGCGGGGGTAACAATGGTATCGAAGAGGTGACACTTACTGCGAGCATCCTGGATGGACTTTCGGAAGTAAAATCGCTCTAGCTAAACAAGGGAGGCATGTCCTTTCCCTAGTCGAGTGGTAGCGGCCTGTCTCATGCTGAAAGTAGGACCTGAGAAAAGGACCCCCAAATATGAGAGAGAGAGAGAGAGAGTTTTTTGATCAAGATTACAAATTGTTTGCTCTTTCATGCCCGATTCCTTGGCATCTCAATTATGGTATGGGCAGTGGATAGGTTTTTTGCAATTTTTTTGCACATTTTTTTGGTACCTTTTTCATTTTTTTCAACAGGAGGGGACAGGTATGTACCAGACACTCTCTAATAATTATTTACAGGGGGGGGGTAGGGGGAGGAAAATTAATCTTGATTCATTTTGGGGATGTGGGACCGTGAGGGGAGGGGCCTGTATTTTTTTAATTTTTTTTAAAAAAAATATTAAAAATGGCGGAAGCGTCTGGACCCGAACGCACCCCTGGCACATCGGCGTTCGGACGCGCACGCGCACGCGCGTCCACCATCCGCTTCCTTAGGCCAGAACTATGTTTCTTAATTAAAGAAGTACACAAGTTCACATCAAAAGATCATAGCCTACTTTCTTATCTTTTGACCTATCATATTTGAAAAATTACTTGAAGCATGTTCACATAAAAATATCGCATCCTTGCATCGATGTCGTACTTCTTGAGATATGTTTTTATGAGCATAAACCTAGCAACTAAATTTGAATGAGAATTTAATTTTGTGAATTGAAGAATTTAGCCAAAATAGGTGTATCAATGTGCCTTGTCAAGTCCAATCTTCTAAAAGTAGAAAACAAGGCACATGTGAAAAATCATCTAGTTTTCTTAAATGCAAAAATGAGGGTCCGGGCCGGACGTGGGCAATCCGTGTCCATGTCCGTGTCCGCGTCCGCGTCCGACCCCCGGACGCGTCCATTTTTTTTTATTTTTTTAGCCCTAATTAACACAAAAAAAGAAAATTTTAAAAAGGTGGACGCGTCCACCCCCGGACGCACCTCTGAGGCGTCCGCGTCCGGACCCGGACACGCACGTGCACACGGGTTCGTGTCCAGGTCCCACTTCCTTAGATTAGATGTAGGTTTTTCTAGCAATTTATGGATCAAGTAAAAAGCACTCGTAAGAAACTAGCTTGATTGATTTTCAACTTTATCTCTAAAATCCCAATGTTGATAATTATTTTTCAGTATATTGGGGGTAAGGAAGTGGAGGCTAATCTTGACTCCTTGTTGCTTTGTCTATGATTTTGCATGTTGTGTTATCTCTGACCTTAAAATATCTAGGTTTTGGGTATATGTCTTATATAGTAGCATAATTTTGCAAAATGTTGTTCCCCCACCCTTTTCATGGAAAATGCATGTGGGAACCATGGATGGGAAACACTTTGGAAAATGGTGTTTTCCAAATAAGGTAAGCGTGTTGCCCCAATCGGGAAACGTCATTTCCCAAAACACAATCATCTTGTCACGGTTTTGCAATGTGAAACAAGCTTCTTAGTGGGACACAACTTTTTGTAGCTGATAAATTTGAGTTAAAGTACTAGTTGCATAAACAGCTTACAACTGATGAATGCATAGAGTTCATTCTCATTCCTCACTTCTGATTTCTTGTTTCTCAAAGTCCACATTTCCTACCTGGAAAACCCAGGTAGGAAATGTTTCTTAAAGCTGTCTAGTAGAAAAATCTAGAGTTTCTACCTGGGCACATTTCACTGGAAGTATCCACTAAAATGTAGGTTCTGCTGCATTGCAAACCACAAACTTTGCACAAATGAAAATAGGCAAAAGAGTACCACATAAAGAAGTTTCAAATGCATCAATGCCAGCTATAGCATGCTGGAACTGAGAAAACAAAAATTATTATTTTTTGATAAGAAGCAAAAGAAGATCAATGCCCAAAAGCAGCTGCAAACTGTAAGCGGTCAAGATCAACTTAGGAAGGTTGGTTTCAAACAATTAGCATATCCCATTCTGTTAATGTCTTCAAGGTCTAGATCTGCAAATACTTCGCTTGGTTGAAGTCCACACTCTTCATCAAGCCCTCAACTACTAAAGTCACAAAAGACCACGTGAACGCCCATCCCAAATTAGTAGTTATATCAACATTAAGTAGCTATACGTGTATAAATAAGCATTATAAATAACGAATATCAACTTCCAGTTCCAATATCCTTAGCATTTCATTATTAAGAGGCAGACCTAAAATCGACACCTCGAACATATTCCAAGCAATCTTCAAGGTAGGACAGTCCTTGCAACAACTGGAACAAAAATTGCATCAAACCCCAGTCAATTTTAACTACTAAGGTATATTACTCATGTTTTAGAGACCAACCTTAGCCTCCAGCACTCTTCCAAACTTCCGAAAAGTATCCTCCAAACCCCTATCGGTGATGTTCCATGACAGCCCCCCAACAAAGCATCGGTATTCATCAGTAACAGACATGGCTGATAATGGTGATATCCCAGCAAAAGCTAATGATGGCAAAGTGAAACCCCGAAGTAGATAGACTGGCAAAAACATGAAGAAACTTGATCAGAAAAGAACTTGCAGAGAAATAGTAACTTTGACTAGATCATTCTAGAACTTGCTGAAACTGCCAAAGTTAGGGCATGACTAAACCTAAATGTTTGCCAGCAGTTAGTACTGTGAAAAAAAAAAGGGTATGTGTGATGGACAAGCGCCTCTTCCACCAAATTATGTGGCAAAAGAGACCTGAAGCAGCTCTCAAAATGTAAAGTGTCTCAAAGAAATGGTTCAAACTTTCCAGGACTAATTATATCACACAGACATTGCTAGCGAGAAGCACTTAGCAGAAATGCAGTAGCTTCAGGAGCAGATGCACATCAGAAAAAGTGGGACTAGACGCAATATATTACATAAAATCATAAGGAAATCAGGGAATACGAAACCCTAACAGGGCACTGAGAAGCACAAGCCGCTTTTCAACATGAAAACGAAACAGTGCATCAGAGAGCGCAAGCGTAATGATATTACATGGATCAACACAAGCAATGCGAATGAATGTAGAAGATCGGCGCAAGGTAAGAGCTGCATCGTAGCGAAGAGAAACGAGAACATCGAGAAGAAAGGAAGAGCAAACATACCACAGAACCCGCTTTCTGCTTAAGGCTGAATAAAAAGTGCAAGAAAAGAAGCAACGAAAAGCCAAAAAGCAAAGCAGGGTGTCTTACTTAGACTTCAGTAATTATAACTGCCAAGGGCTAAATTGGTTGAAGTGGCCTCCTCCACCCTAGGTGGGACACATCACCACATACGCAACCGTGACCCATGGTGTAGATAGAGCCCCACCACCCTCGTCCAATGGTTGGAGCACTAGAGACAAGATGGCATTTATTGATTGGCTCGGAGATTTGACCATTGTTCGATGAGGATCTTCCCACATGTGGTGAGTTGGTGTATTATGTGCTTGAGTTGGGCGAGTCAATGGCCCCCCTAGGGTTAGATTCTTTGTGATCCCACCGGTTGCTGATACCAAAAAGCATTGTTGGATGAGGATCTTTTCCCACATGTGCAAAGTTGGTGTATTGTGCTTGAGTTGGGCTTGCCCTACCCAAGTTCGATTCTCTGTGATCCCATGAGTTGATATTTACAAAAAGCAGTGTGGGTTGAGTGTGTGGGGCTTGCATGCACCCTCAGTCAGAGCTAAGTACATGTGGGATCTAAGTGGGACTTACTCGTAGGTGGCATCATTTGTGACGGAATGAATGCCACTTGCCAAGGGAGATCATGTATGTTAAGTACGTCAAGTAATTCGTGGGGACCATGACCTTATCCAATTTCAAATTCAAGACGCTTGTGCTCAACTCTAACAAGTGGCCTTGGTGTCAAAACCTTAAGACCCTATTAATGGGGGGGGTCCATTTTTTTGAAGTGCAAGTCTTATCATTCGTGTGTCTAAGATCACCATTAAGGTTTGTTTCAAAGAGCCAATCCCTCGTTGTGAATAGCGAGCTGCCATTAGTGTTGCAATAAGCCACATGGACCTTGCATGATGGTCATACTTCTCTTTCTTTTTTAAGTGTGTGAATGAAACAAATCATTTATGTAAGATTGGATACACAACATAATTGTCATACAAATGTGGGTAGTTGGTCAAGTTCTTTTTCTCACCATGAGGTCTAAAGTTGAATTTAAATTGAGCACATGGGTAAGGACATAAGATAATTCTAAAATGTCAATAAGTGATTTAAGTAGATCGCAAGAGGCCTTGCTAGTGTTTGCAAAGTCCCTCATAGGAATAGATGATTGCTTCAAATAAGTATTGTTTGTGTAAGAGGCAAGAGGCCACACACCCCAACTAGGCTCGGAAAATTTTGATGGCCATGCATTCCTTTTGACATGAAAGGCATCATTTGATGATAACATTCATCTTGATATGGCACTTCATTGTGTGTCCTCCAAATGGGGTATAGAGAGGTTTTAATCCTTTGGAGTATTTTTTATAGCAAATTTATATAAAGTGATTCTGAAAAGTTTGACTTTCATACCAAGTTTGGCTCATTCATTCAACTACACACAATTTGGCCCAGTTTTTTCTAGCAACATGATCATAAATTGAATCTAAGCAAGATGAAATTGTGGCTTTTTTGGTTTGGCATCAAATGCACAACATAGGGTTTGAATTGGCCATTGATGCATTTAGCATGTTTTGTTTCTAGACCATGCATGTTAAAACAACAAAGTCAAATATTGTGGACTTTTTTTCTTTTCTCATTTGAGATCCAACGCCTAGATTTGAAGTTGTAAGGCATCTTATGCGTTTTTATTGTAGTTGGTAAGTTTTGGATAGATGTAGCTATGCATATTCTTGTTCGTGGCTTCTTCTACTTTGTCTATCTGAAAAAGTATGTAGAATGTGTTTGATCAAGGAAAGTATAGGCAATGACTCACAAATACAAGTTACATTTAGATTTTTGGTTAGATGCAATGCAAATTGAAATGGGAATTTTGGTGCTTATGACAACAATTTTGGTAATAATGCTTACGAAAGCAACATAAATATGTAGATATTTGATACAATGGAGCAGCTACGGCCGTTAATAGCAGACAGATCGATGCTTTTTTTGTCAACAAAGCTAATCTCGAATGTTTTCATTTTTCTTTGTTGATGCTTGTGTTGCATAGATTGAGAGTGTGTGGCTGGTCTAGTCATGTTCTCTTTGCCACTTATAACTATCAGACTATTTGTTCGTAATTCATCCTTTTTGAGTTCATTTTTTCACTACTAGATTATTCCACATATTTGTTTGAAATAAAAATGTGGTTAAAATGTTTAGGTGCAATTTATGGACTGTTTTTGCCTTTCTAGAATGTGGAGTTGAGCATCATGTGTTTGATGTTTGCAAGATGCGTGGAGGCATATCAATAATATTTTTAATTATTAGAATTTTGGTATTTTTTTCTTGTTTTCTAAACAGATAGAATGTAGCCAAAGTTAGTTTTTTTATATTAAAACTTGGATTACGAGACCCAAATTGGTGAAAAATTGGCATGTGTGTTTGTGTGTTTGTGTGTGTGTGTGTGTGTGTGTGTGTGTGTGTGTGTGTGTGTGTGTGTGTGGGGGGGGGGGGGGGGGGGGGGGGGGGGGGTCTTTTGAACCCTAATGTGCATTGATTGGAAAGTATAAGCAATTATTCTCACAAATACAAGCTACATTGAGATTTCTGGCAAGATGTTATGCACATTAAAATGAGATTTTTGGTAAGGATGGTACCAATTTTAGGAGTGCTCTTACAAAAGCAGTATAAATACATAGATATTTGCTAAAGATAAGATAGCTATGGCCAATAATAGCAGACTGATTGCTATCTTCTTGTCAACAAGGCTATTCTCGATTGTTTTCATTTTGCTTTGTTGATGTTTTTGTTGCATAGATTGAGAGTGTGTGGCTAGTCGCATTCTCTTTGCCCCCTAAAACTATCAAACTATTTGTTCATGTGTTGGAAATATGTTGTAATGGTGTCGAATTAAATACTCGACAATGATGGAATGTAGATAATGCAATCAACATTATTATTTTTATAATAAAATTGGATGTTGTCATTTCTTGATCTAGTACCTGTCGGAAGAATAAATATGGAAGGACTTTAGAGATTCAAATTTCATATATTTTAGAGCTCTAGTTAATCATCATGCATAAATTGTGGAATTGAGAAATGAACGATAATAACTCAGTGCGTTTGTATCTTTATCGACTACTAGAAATGAATGCAACAATTTGTAATAAATTAACATTAGAATAAGATGAATGTGTGCACAAGTAATCTATCTATTGAACGTGAATCTTATTTTCTAGATATGCGACGACTAAGGATGACAAAAGAGAACCAACAACAAACTGCTGTTTAGTATTACTCTTAATGGCTCTCTTAAGTTCTCCGAAGACCATTTTGTACGATTCATAAGGCTGCACGATCCTCTTATCTAACTCGTAGTTAGATTCAACCAAGTGGTGGAGGATCTGGAAAGAGATCATTCCTTCTTGAAGTTTCCAACCATCAAAAGTTGTTGAGGAGCTGGGTGGCAGCATGGAGGATGGGATCACAAATGGCTTCCAGTAGATAGCCATCATTTGTGTGGTACTGGTTGATCTGAGTATCTACAAAAGGCTTTATGACTGATTTGGCCTATTTGTGCGATGGAGTTGGTCGAGGACCAAAAATAATACCTATGGCAGCAAGGGCGGCCTCATTGACCCACACCTTGTGCACGACTCCCTGAAAGGTGATATAAAATTTGTCCTTGGCTTCATTCCAAGTGCCAAACGTCATAATGATGAACTCCATAGTTATTCTGTTTGAGAAGGCCTTGTCATGGATCCCCATCGCCATGAGCAAGGGCTCGGCAAGGTTCAACCATTCAACCACTCTGCTTATGCTAAGAAGTGACTTTGTTGTGTAGATAGCTGTTGGCGATTCTTGTGTATTTATGTAGATTGTCTAATAACCTTTGTATTTTTGCAGACCGTGTGACTGTACAAGTAATCATATGCAGCAAATGAATGGATCTAGATTAGCTATAGGATTAGAGAGAGAGAGAGAGAGAGAGAGAGAGAGAGAGAGAGAGAGAGAGAGAGAGAGAGAGAGAGAGAGAGAGAGAGAGAGAGAGAGAGAGAGAGAGAGAGAGCGAGAGAATTGGAATCCAACAAAGCTATGTCTTTATGCTCAACAATTGTCTTGTCTCATGGAATAATAAGAAGTAAAATTCTATTGTGCTATCTTCGATAGTAGAGGCCAAATACATAGCTGTTGCACATGCTGTAAAAGAGACAATTTGGCTAAGGCGTTTATTGTCAGATGTCAATGTTAATCAATCAAAGCCTACTTTTGTATTTTGTGATAATTAGGATACAATTTATTTATCGGTAAGTCCCAAGTATTATTGAAAGAATAAGCACATTGAGATAAAATATCATTTTTTCAGAGACAAAAAACTCAAAGGGAGATGATTCTAATATTTTGTAGAACACAATTCATGGTAGCAGACATATTCTCAAAGACATTGGCAATCGACAATCATACCAAATATAGCAATATGTTAAATTTGAAACTTCAAATTTTTCAAGATTGGATTTCTATCTTCAATAGAAATCGATTACATTGTGGAATCAAGTGTACATACCCATACAATTTTCATTTTGTCTATAGTTTTCAAATGTATTGTCGAACAGTCTACAAAAATACACGCAAATTCACACAGTCGCAAAGATTTTTAAAATTCAAGGAATTGTCAAACAAAATTCAAAGGATGTTGAATAACTCAAAATGACAAAACAGTAAATAAATACATATCTAGTCTATAAATTTATTAAGTTTTTGATAATATTGAAGTTGTCTTTATTCTCTGAGTTGATTAGTAAGTCCGTTGATGAGCGTAGATTGTTTGCAATACACTATCATGATTACAGTCTATGTATGAGCAATTTTGATAGCAGAATAAGCGAAGCTATTTGCTTAGCATTATCAGAGTAAGATAATGGAAGTATTACACCTCTTTTATTCAAATTTCATGCTGATTCCGTGCTACTTATATATGAAATAGCACCGGCTAAATATTCACACCAGGCTTCCTCATCCCAAAGTCATCATGAGTATGTAGCGAGATTGTTTCACCCCACTCGCCTCCCACATCTCAAAGTCGCACTCAGCCACCACATTCAGCTATGCCTATTCTCCCTGCCACAACTCGCTCTGAACTACCCATCCCCCCATCCTCTGCTACTACCCTCACCTCTGCTTCTACACAAGTGCCCTCCGTAATGATTGGATCCACAATCCAAGTTGCGAAAGCATAGGTCGCCTCAACCCCACACTCTATCTTCATGTCACCATCAACCTAGAGGTTCATGGAACTGTTTGATGATTCCAACCCCCTTGAGACAGATGAATGTTTTGTGATGCCTCTAAGTCCCGAACCCTTTGAACCCTAATCCCCAAGAATGGAATTCGACTAGTTTCATGATACCATTGAGATTCTAGATTCAACCCCATTCATACAGCAACAGCCACCAGTATCACCAGCATTTCAGGCACCAAATATTCTTTGAGTCCCTTCAATGGTCAGACAACCCAAGCAATTTGATACACAGGTCCCAGAACGATTCGAAGGCGAAGATAATCTTTGAAGAGGAAGATCCACATGAAAATCTTCAAGGCCAATCACGACAACATGTGGGATCGGGTCCTGTTGTTGTTGTTGCTGCTACGACTATACCTTTGGATTCTAGTGATGTCCTTGGAATCTATTCACACCTTGGGCGGATGATTTAGACTATGTTTGATCAGAAGACATCAATGGAGAAATGAATTACAGATATGGGATCAGAGAATACACTTATCAGTCAAAAGGTGATCCAGATCAATAAGAAGCTGAAGATAGCAAATCAACATGAGCAAACATCTGCAGTTGAGCTAAAAAAGATTAAAAAACACGAAGATGCACGCGAACATGTTGGGGATCTTCAAAATGCTCTGATAAAGGTTCATTGAGAGGTCAACCAAAGGTTTGAAGTAAAGCTCACGAGGTATCGCCACTAGTTTGTGTGGGAGATACTGTTGGAGGGTTTGTAGATACCAAGGCAACCCTAACCCTAGTTAATAAGTGAGAGGGATTTGGCACCCTGTGTGTGTAAGCAACCCGATGATCACATAGTTAATTGATTAGTTAGAATTTAATAAAAGGACTTTAGACCTTTTTGGGGGACTTTTAATGTCGCAAGGCCTAATAGTCAAGTTAGTGAATAAATAGGGCTCCTCCCGATTTTTGAATTTCAAATAATAAGGGAAGTGGAGATTGGCCAATAGGACTTGAGGCCAAAGCTCTAAAATCCAATATATGTAGTGGTGGATTCGAGCTGTTAAACACTTTCATTCTTCATTTCAATACAAGCAGGTTGGGCCTCTTATGGAATGGATATGGAATGTCCTTGCTCTCATTGAGTGAGGCTCAATCTAAGGAGCACTTAAATTTCAGGTATCATGTTTACTATGAGATTCTTCTTTCCTCCTCTATCTCTCATGTTTTCTTTGGATTTGCTAAATGTTGTATTTGATGCTTGTTGGAGTTTATCTTTATTAAACTTTTTGTGAGAGAGAAAGAGAGAGAAAAGAGTAAGCTCTATCATTTCTTGAGTAGTGTTAATGGATGTATTGTTAATGGATCATAGTGTTAATGCTTAGTGTTAGATGTGGATCATGAGCATTTGTTTGATTATGAACTATGCTATCGCTCTCATGGGAATGAATCTCAGCGTGACAACACGTTAATTCTCTTCATCTCCTTTGTTGCTTGTGTGCTTGGATATAGGGTTAAAGGTGGATAGGAAATACTCGCTACATCAAAGTACCGAGTCTCCAAGTAGTGATACAAGACTGTAAAGAACCAAGAAAAATGAAGGGCACCTACAAAAAAATAGGGGTTGACAAAGGGCTTCACCCAACTTTGGATAATAAATGCAAAGAGACCTTGGAGGCTAGAAAACTTGAAGGATACATCCTCTAGCTTTTGACAAAAATGGCATCGTTGCTAGTTTTGGAGGTATCCAATAAAGAGCTTTAAATGCACCAACCCCGCACAATCTCATGGAGGCCAATGGACAAATGGCAAAAGGGCTTGAAGGGCATGAAATCTGGCAAGGGTTCATTTTGAAGGGGAACCATAACCTGATCCATACAGTCTCTTTTGAAGCTTGGCATGTTGCGATGTACTCTATCTCTGTCAAAGAAAGCGCAACTAATTTCTGCTTCCTTGAGTTCCACGAAATCGGTCCCCCTGCCAGATAGAAATAGAACCCGGAAGTAGATTTTCTGGTAGAGACTGTTCCTCCCCAATTTGAGTCGGAGTAGCCTTGCAGGACGAGTGGGTCGATAGCATTTCCATCATAACATAAAATGTGATCTAAACTTTTCTAAATATATCTCATCACTCTCTTTAACGCTTTCCAATGAGAGATCCTAGGATTAGACATGAATTGACTTAACGTGCTAACAGTGTATGCTAAATCCGGTCTAGTACACAACATCGCATACATTAAAGATCCTATTAGTGAATGATAAGGGTACTTCACTATCTCGAGTACTTCACTACCAGAATCAGCACAAGTAGGTTTAGTCAATACTATACTTGGATCCATTGGAGTATCAATGGGTTTGCAATCAAACATATGAAACTTTTCTAAAATGCCTTTTAGATATGTCTGCTGGCTAAGATAGATCTTCTTCTGAAGCTTATTTCTAGTAATGTGAATTCCTAGCAAAGAATGGACAGCTCCTAAATCAGTCATGTCAAATTCTTTTGACAGATCACTCTTAGTAGTGTGCAGAAGAGGAGTGTCGCTAGACAAAATAAATGCATCATCTACGTAAAGAGTTATGTGAACTGAATTGGTGCCTATATGATTTGAATAAATATTACAGTCAGCTGAATTGTTTGCAAATCCCAATTGAATGAGATAAGAGTTGATTCTGTCGAACCATGCCTTTGCGGCATATTTCAGACCGTAGATTGCTTTGTGCAGCTTGCACACTTTGTGCTCTTGGCCGTTAATTTTGAATCCTTCCAATTGGAAGGTGTACAGCTCCTCTTTAACATTGTCGTTGAGAAATGTTGTCTTGACATCCATTTGATGCATTATGAGGTCTTCCGCAGCTGCTAACGCAATCAGAATCCTGATTGACTACATCTTGACGACAGGACTGAAAATTTCTTGAAAATCCACTCCTTGGACTTAAGTGAATTCTTTAGCCACCAGCCGTGATTTTCATTTAGCAATGGAACCATCAGAGTTGATCTTCTTCTTGAAGATCCACTTGTTGTTAATAACTCTCTTGTGAGTGGGGAAGTCGACCAGTGTCCAGGTCTGATTCGTCAAAAGTGAGTTGTACTCGCTTTCCATAGCTTCTTGCCACTTCACAGCATCCTTGGAGCTAATTACTTCGGCTAGGCTCTCTGGTTCTTCTGATGAAGTCTAGGATGATTGAGGTGTATACCTCTCAGGAACTGTCCGAGTCCGTGAGGATGTGCAGATGTTTGCTTGACCAGGATGCGATGATGTATCTTCTTGAATTTCTCCAGATCTGTTCGAGCTATTTTGGTCTGGTCTGATGACATGTACTGTTGGCTGCTAGGCTTCTGTAGCTATAGCTGCAGACATCGCTATGTAGAAGATCCAATACATGCTTTGTTTTGATAGAATGTGATTTGGGAAACTTGCTTCTAGAGTGTTTGCCATAGACGCATGATTCACAAAAAAAAGATTTTCTATCTAATGAAGAAGGTAAATACAATCCATCAACTAAGTTATTACAATGCATATACGAAAGTGATCTTGTATTCATGTGTCCAAATCGACTATGCCACAGAACAACTTTATCGTTTACATTTTCATGAGAGATGCTAGCTAATGCAACTGAATTAGAGAGTATTAAAGATTTCCGACTCTAGTGCATGTAGTCAGAGTAGTATCTTCCTTGAATATTGTACAATGCTCAGATGAGAAAGTAACAGTGTAGCCCTCATCAGATATCTTAGAGATTGATAACAAGTTCTTTGACAACTGAGAAATGTGAAGGACGTTGGAAACAGATAGACTATTGTTGAATGTGATCTTGACTGTCCTTTTGTCTTCAACGCATATGGTGCTTGAATCTCCGAGGTAGATGAATTGATCTCTGCTGTAAGCTGCATACTCGATAAACCATTCGTTGCGCCGCTGTTCAGGTTCTAGCTATCACAGTCTTCGTTGCTGTTGTTGTAAGTCATTAACAAATGTGTATCTAGCTCCTTGAATTTTGCCACGTTGGAGGAGTCTGGCTGTTGCTGTTGTTGCTTCTTTGCCTTGTTGTAGATCTGGATACGACACTCCTTGATGTCGTGATTGGCTCTCTTGCAATATCTACAGAAAAGCTTCTTGTGCGATCCACCTTGCTCACCTTGAGTGTGAGGCTTATGTTGTTGTTGTTGCTACACTTGATTCTTACCCTTGGAGTAGTCTTTCTTCTTGGTGTATAGAGCCATGGACTTGTCCTTGATAGACAGGCTGCTAGTCTTTCTTCGCATTTCTTCTTGAAGTAGGTGACCAATCACCTTTTGAAGAGTGAGGTCGGGTTGTGTGGAGATCATCACCACAAAGTGCTCATATGACTTTGGAAGATAATAAAGCAAGGTCATAACAGCATCATCATCTTGAATAGAGTATCCTACAGCTGATAACTGATCTAATAAAGACTTGAAGCTGTTGATGTGAGAAGTGATGGCAGTAGAATCAGACATGCTAAGAGTAAAGAACTTCCTTCTCAGGTTAATTTAGTGGTTACATCATGAGTCTCGTAGAGATTTGATAACAAATCTAATGCATCCTTAGAGGTTTTGCATGTGGTAACATGGGATATTTGGGAGTCAGCTAGATTGAATTAATACATGCTAAGGCCTTCTGATCTTTGATCTTCCATGCCGTTGCTTGATCACCATCTTCTGGCTTCAGGTCAGCACCTTCTACTACAAACCAAAGATCTCTATCTATCAACATCATTCGGAGTTTTAACTTCCAGATGTAGAAGTTAGGACCATTGAACTTGTCAATGATTCTAGCGATGATGAAGAGTTACCTATATGAGACATGTTAGCAGTAATAAAAATGGAACAAACTTAATCTCTCGGTATATGAGCTATGCTCTAATACCAATCTGATGGGGCAAGGGAGATAGAAGAGCGAATGGAGAAGAGAGCAAAAATGTTGTGGAACAGCTCTCCCGTTACAATCAGCCGCTAAATGCAAAAACAATCTGATAGAGAGCTTATGCCAAGTATAATCACAGCTTAAGGTGTTCTAGTTTCCCAACAGGATCTTAAAAATTAATCCATACTCGAAAACAAGAGTACAGTCCACCGAAGAGATTAGAGATGGTGTGTGTGATATTACTAAAAAATGGATTCAATGAGAAGTTTGATTCTGAAATTGATGGAAAGAGTAGTATGATATCACAAGTTCCTCAGGCGTCAAAGACAGGCATCATCTGATTAGAAACTGAGGAGTCGTAGACGTCCGTGTTCTAATCAAAGTGAGTAAACAAGCACAATCAAACAACGATAGAGAGCATTCAATCACAACAAGCATTCATCTACGTTATACATAGATAAAAAGCGTATTGCTACTATGTTACACTGAAGCACAACAATGGCAGTTACAAACAGAATGACGGTGTAACTGGGAGGCTCAAATAATACGTCTCATGGACGGAGCATCTCATATAATCTGTGCTGGGATGATCTATTTATAGATTGCATCCATGTAATGTTTGTCACCTAATTAGGCAAGCCGTTGTACTTGGGAGTATATGGCTTTTGTGACAATTGTACCTAGTGTATACGATCAACAAATCAGGAACATTGATGCGGACAAGGACGTTGCAAATTCTCTCACTTTGCAAATTTCGGGAAGTGGCTGGGAACATTCCTTGTTAAAAAATAGACGACCTTCGACATTTTTTCTCTTTTTGGGGTTTTGCGAAAAGCTAAAGGTGCCCTTAAAAAGTTAAAGGTGCCCTCAAAAAGGTGAAGATGTCTTTAATAGTTTAACTCTCTCGCACTTTTTGGAAACAATGCGAAAAAGCCGAAGGTGCCCTTAAAAACAAGTTTAAGGTACCCTTTAAAAAGGCGAAGGAATCTTTTAACAGTTTAACCCTTAAAAATAGATGACCTTCTGGAATTTGCTCTCTCTTTGCATTTTTCGAGAAAATGCGAAAAAGACGAAGATGTTGAAAATAGTTAAACTTTTGAATTGTGCACAAGTTGACTTCTTCAAAATAATTGAACGGAAGAAGTCGAAGGCAAGTGTTCCAGTTTTCGAGAAAGTGCGAAAAATGCGAACTGTGTGACACTTAGTGTATTTCTACCAACTGTTGAAAAAGTAATGTAAGTCTGCAGACTTGTTTTAAATGCAAGTTTTGTGGAAGTCCTTGAAGACGGCCAAGTCTTCAATGACTTCAAGTTATTAAACTTAACACCTGAACTTGAAATTATGATGGGATTGGTTACCCTTTGCTGGAGATCAGTCGGAAGTCCGTTGTAGACGTCCTTTAAATAAATTGGCTATCTAAGTTATGATTCCAAGGAGACAATTGTGGGCTTAATTTCCAACAATTAGCAGTTTAGGCTTCTATCAAGAGGTGGATCCACTTTTTCATCTCAAGTTGGAGAGGAGGAAAGCAATGTTCATCAAGGCAAGTTCAAGGGCAAAGGCAAAAGCAAGTGGTCAAAGGGTCAAGATCAAAGTGAGCCTTCTACTTTTGTTGGCAAGAAGAAAGATAGATCCAAGTTAAAATGCTTTTATTGTGGAGTCAAATGGCATTTTTCAACTGATTGCTTCAAGAGAAAGAGAGATCAAGGTGAGAAGCAAGGCAATTTTACTTTTGATGAGGATGTTGTTGATGAACAAAATTCAATTAATTCTTTTTTTATGTCTTCTTGTTTGCTAACCAATGATGAAGATATTGATCCATGGTGGATTGATAGTGGAGCATGCTTCCAATGTCACAAAGATTAATTTACTTCTTTTGTGCCTTATAAAGGAGAGAAGAAGGTCATCAACATGGCCAATGGTGGTAAAGTTGATATCAAGGGCATTGGTACTATCCCTATTTTTCTCTCATCTACAAATAGGAATGTAGGCTTGAAGAATGTTTTGTTCATACCTTCCATTACCAATAATGTGCTTATAGTGTGTCAAATGGTTGACAAAGGGGTCAAAGAGTGAGTTCATTGCTGGACTGCCTTGCTTCAACTCCTAGGGAAGATTATGGAATGAAAACGGCACCAATTTAGATTGAGCTCATAAACTAATGCCAACCTTTCTATGATCCAACTCCACAATAAAACAAACAGCAAAGAAAATGGTAGAGCGCTTGAGGATATTCAGGGATATGTAACAAATTATATAAAAGTATTTCAAATACTAGACCACTGGGTTCCAACTAGCAGTTTTTTATTTCGATAGCAAAACAAGCCTTGAACCCTCCTTGATTCGATCAGTGACCTACCATCATGATCAACAGATTGACAGTCCACGCATTTTTCCATCAGTAATGCATGTTGAATAATCATGTTTGGTTCTAGATGATCTTGTCTGGTTTAAATTGAATGGATTACAAAGTGGACGATTTTGAGAAAGTTCAATGTTTGTGAAAATGTGTGGTCAGCACTGGCCGCCTGATCCTGGCTCATCAAAATTGTTAGGATCAGCCCCCAGATAACTCACTATGGGCGCTACTGATCAACCAATCGAGCTATCCAATCAATCCAATCTGTCAATCAGCCACTCAACAAAATCAAGCTAAACTACTCCACTTAAGCTCTCTAGTAGACGCATGATGGTGCAAATCTTTGAGGTTCTCTATTAGACAGTGTTTTTTCAAGGGATGTCTTGTTTTATGAGAAACTTGGAGAGATCAGTTTCCCAGTCGTTGCTGTGGTGATCGCCCTCCTCGGAGTAGTGAGTTAACAGAGGCTTGAAAACTGGTTGGATCCACCGGCCACAACTAGCGAATGCGTGATCAGATCCTCTCGGTCGAGAAAGTCTCTAATCTCTGTCTGGTTTCATCTCGACTTGGTCGAGATCATATTTTTGGCTCGGTCTAGATATATTTCACGTTCCCTCTTGGTCGAGATTTTCTAAACTTTAATTCGGTCGAGGATTCACAGATGTTTCGGTCAAGAACCCAATCAATAATTTGGTCGACATTGTTCTCTCTCTACCCTTCTCTCTCCTTTGGTTGAGTTTACTCTCTCTCTACCGTTCTCTCTCATTTGGTTGAGTTTACTCTCTCTCTCTCTCTCTCTCTCTCTCTCTCTCTCTCTCTCTCTCTCTCTCTCTCTCTCTCTCTCTCTCTCTCTCTCTCTCTCTCTCTCTCTCTCTCTCTCTCTCTCTCTCTCTCTCTCTCTCTCTCTCTCTCTCTCTCTCTCTCTCTCTCTCTACCGTTCTCTCTCATTTGGTTGAGTTCTCTCTCTCTACTGTCTCTCTCCTTCGGTCGACATTGTTCTCTCTCTTCTCTCTCTCTAGCCCCCTCTCCCTGTCCCTGTCCGCGCAGCCAGCGCCATCAAGCCTCTTTTTTCTTAAATATTCCCTTTAAGATTCTTCTAGAATATTCTTTGGTATATACTCTGCCTCACCTTTTAATCCAATGTCGAAAAAAAAAATTGCCATTAAGTTTTAAATTATCTCTGGTTTCTTGCTATTCCACGAGCACACAAATGTTTCATGGAATCCAAATGTTATTAAATCCAATTTGTAATTTTTTTTTAATAGGCCTTATATCTAAGTTTCTCTATTTTACATTTTTTTTTTTGAAACTCTATATCTTCTTTGTTTGAAGTCGGAATTTAGTGATGTAAAAACGGAAATTGCTTAGTTCATTGTGTTGAGTATAATGACCAAAGTTTTCTCATCATTACACTTGTTTTCTTATTATTTTTAAGGACCCCCCTTTTTCCTAAGTTGTTTACATTTCATATACCATTTCTTCAAATTATCATATCTTCTACGTTTGACCTCAGATTTTGACGCAATAAAAAGCAAAATTGATCATTACGTCAATCTTCACATGATAGCAGTGGTATAAAAGCCAAAATCAATCAATGAAACAAAGTTGACATTTTGTCAAAGGCTATTGTTGGTCCCCAAATCTTGCAGGTTACATTCTTCGAGGACTCCGAATTTTGGGACGGTGGAGAAGAACAAATTTGTTACTAGCAAATTTGTGATTTTACCAGTGAAATTTGCAATTGTCCTAAATTCTTCCCACTTCATTCACTTTTGTGGACCCATGACCCACAAACTACTTGTTACTATACCATGGACACTGATAATGAATATATGTCCGATTATGAAGATCAATGGGATGAAAATGATTATGAGTACGATAACCAAAGTGACGGGTATGATGATGGTGGTGATGATTGTCAACAGGATGAGGAATGTAATTATGGTGGCGATTGTCAACAGGATGAAGATTAACATGGTGATGGTGGCGATTGTCATCAGGATGATCAACAATGTGATGATGAGGATGAGCATGAGCAGTATTCCGATGGGGATCATGATTGTCAACTAGATGATCGAGAATATCAGCTTGGTGATGTAGACAAATATAACGATGGTCCAGATGAAACCGAGTATAACATTGTTGATTATGAGAGCCATAATCACCCTGAATGACAACATGAGGACCAATATGAGCCTACAGGTCAACCAAAGGATATCCCTGAAAGTTGTGATTATGATGAAGAAGATCCAACAGTTCACAACATGTACAACAAAAGATAACATTGTCAAGAGACAAAAGTGCATCCCAATCACTACATCAGTGATGATGAGAGTACAATAATGATTACGAAGCTGGTTCCAAACAATACGAAGTTGAAGAAGATAATGATGAATACCAATCTCCTTTTTGTACAATGGCATTTAACGGTACATCCATGCAAATAGAAGATGCTTCCTCTATGGCTCTCAAACCGAATGTTGAAAATATTGGGCTATAGATAGGAGATAATGCTAGCCATGGGAGCATAGTGACCATTCCTAGTTCATGTTACAATGGTGAGAGCAATTCGTCAGAGGCAAATCAACATCAACGGATTAATATCCAACAAAATCCTGACAATGCTCCTTTTGAAAACATACCAAGCTTTGAGAGAGAAATGAGTTCATTACATATTGATGACTGGTTATCTATTGTCGATGAGAATTTGCGACTATATTCTATCTCTGATCGAGGCAAAATTACCATAGCAGTATCCTTCTTTCAAGGAAAAGCCTATGATTGGTGGCAAGGAGTATTACGTCATCCAAAGTATGAACCGAAGTCATGGGACGATTTCAAAGAGTCTTGTGCGGAAATATTCATAGATTATTTTATGGACTCTTGGTATATGCTAGAACGAACTGGTTCTGTAAAGGCATATAATACGAGATTCCGTTTGGTAGCATCTAAACAGAGGTGTCTTGATGAAGAGTTATACATCCAACACTATCTATGTGGTCTTCAAGATCACATTCGTCAACATTTGGATAAAGTTCTTCAAGCGAACCCAACATTGATAAATGCAATGCAAAAGGCATTAATTCAAGATCTAAGGATAAGACAACAAAAGATGCAACTACGGATCAAATTGGAGTCTCAGCAGAAAAAAAATTCCTACATCAATGTGTTCAACTCTCCATCAGCAAAACTCCCCAGAACTATCAATATGTCAATTCCAAGCTCATCAAGGTGCTGGTTTGAACGAAAGTATTTCAGAGAAAAATTCTTCAACGGATGAAGGATCGAAGGAATCAAGGAATTGCAGAATACGCCTATTGATCATCCAATCATGTCTCAACATCAACAACAGATGGATCTTCCATGATTGTTGATCCGAGAGCGTTTAAGATCAATATTACTACTGACTATTCTTGTATATATAACAAATTTATTTTTGGGGATCGTACTGAAGATAATCACTGCCTACAACATTGTATATCTGAACGATTTATCTTTGGAGATCAAACTGAGGATCGTCATTGTTTACAACAGATCAAATATGAGTTGTTCATATTTCAACATAATGACGCTCTCTTTGAACAGAATGATGAGTTGGAAATGGCTGGAATGTGGCCAAATTTGGACAATAAATCATTCGATTTGGAGCATTACTATTTTGATCTATCAGGAGCTATACCCATCACTGCACTCACAGAGGAAATCAATGGATCTATGGTTGTCCATGTTTAGCGAGATAACGCTACCAATCTTGCTCAGAATGATTCGACAAGATGAAACTCCAATGCTCGGTCAAATAACTTGGATGAAATCATTGCTTCAATCAACGCTTAGCAGTTACAAAAGGATGTTGTGATCCTACATCAAGGAGCAACGCATAAGGCAACAAAACTAGATGCAGGAACAAAGAAGGATGCATCTGGAATTGGATAGCCTATCCAATCAAGGAAGATACTGAGGAAGGAGACTATTGAATGTCTCGTTGCTTGGAACCTGTCAACCCATGCAAAACTAATGTAACTTGAGGCTTTCCCGTGTTTCATCAAACTCTTCTTCGGTGATCTTATCAAGTCTATGAGATCAGTTGTAGATCGAAGGTTTTTAATGAAGAAAACTCGTTGCAACCTTGTTCTACAACAATAAGCGGGAAGCTGAATCTAGGGCAACAAAATTTGATAAATGGTAGATGGCTACTAACAAGAATGATACAAGAAAAGTTGTTTCTTATTCAAGGTGGCAAAATGTTTTTCGACTACCGCCAAAGAATTCGCGAAACATGGCACTCAACAAAGGACTACATGGTCTTCATTTTTTAGGGCAAAAATGCTTAAAGTAGGGGGAGTGTCATGTGCTGCATGTAATTAGCCCATGAGCCTATTAATGAATTGCCAAATATAGCCATGGAGCTAAATTAGATTAGAACTAGTCAATAGGACGATTAATAAAGTAGCTCGAACAACCTCGCTATAATTGTGAATAGCCGACTTGTAATAATGGTTGTAAGGCCCAAATTAGCCAAATAAGGCTCCAAACTTGTAATAGAGGCACAAATGACCACTATAAATAGCTGAGGTCGTGTTAAATCTGGAGGCTATTGTTCATTTTGTAATTTTGAGTTTTAAGAGATCTTGGAGCTTCTCTTTGAGAGCTTTCTTAATGAAGAAAGTGGTTCATGTGCCTAAAATCACATGAGAGATCATGCTCTAGAATCAGGCCCCTATCTTGTGAATGATCAATAATCATGAATAATGATACCTTACTTTGTCTATTTTGGTGAAGTTTTGCTACTTTTAGCTATCTTCTTGATTTTTGGCTTACTTTCTTGATTTTTTGTATTTCCATTGTAATTTAATGTTTAATGGATGAATTAGATGTTTGAATGCTAAGGTTGGCACACGACAAACATTGAAATATTTTGTCTTAAAATTCCAAACGTTGTCATTAGGCCCATTCCCCATTGTTCACTTTTACTTACGTATTATGCAACAAATATCTATTGAATATGTTAAATAGTTTGAAAGTATATGCCAATTGATGTTTTTAAACTGTGGTGTAGAATAAGATTTTAAGAGTTGATATGGTTGATGTAACTATTTCCAAAATATTTAGCAAGTACTTCAATTGATAGCTTCAGGTTTTATGCCCTGAGGGTTCCATGCCAAACAAAGCATAATCAGCTACTTCCAATGCCCCTTACGTTCTGCCATGCAGGTTTGTAGTGCCCTTCACCTATTATGTTACAATATGATTTTGTGCCTAAATTTAGCTGATGGATCGAAAGAGCACTGCTCCTGTAGTTTTTGGCTATTTTAAAAGTAGGATGTACAAGATCTAACTTGTATTGCAAACTATAATGTACAACTCCTTTCCTTCAGTAATATTGATTTTTAAATCAAAACTTTTAGTAATAAGGGAATCTATTACCTGCCCCTATCCATGATGCAATTGGTGTGCTCAGACTGATACATGTAAGAAAATGACGATGCAAGCATGGAACACTGATATTACAATGATAGCATATATGATTTAGAACAGTGTAAAACAAACAATACATGACAAGCATAACATTCACTATTTATTCACAAGGACAAGTCACCAAGCGATTCTCTCAGTCACAATAGATGCACCAGATGTTAAAGCTGCTCTCCTAAGTCACCGTGCACAACTAACTTGCCAGTTCATGGTATTTGGGGATTCTATATGGTGCTCCCCCCACCTCTTTTCCAAGCTAGGTCAACGGCAAGTGCACTAACCTACCTGGGCCCAAGCATCACTGGGCTACTTAACGTGATTTACAATTCAAGATCTTACAAAGGTAATGCCCAAGATAGGGACATCATTGATAAACTAGGAAAATGAGGGGCTGCGCTGGTAACAAAGGGAGCAAAGCATGCTTAGTGGGCTTTGATGCCAACCCGAGGCACAAAAAAAGAAAGACAGACCTTGGTTGATCTTACCAATTTCAATACTCCCCAGGTACAAAGTATTGAGGGCTTGATGAAAATCAAGATCATGCACCTCTATGATATCAATGGTACTGGCGTATGAGAGTGGAAAAGTTGCCCAAAAAAATTGCAATGAAAGTGAAATAAAACATCTGATACTATTATATGCTGGCAAAAAGGTCAAAAGATAACAAGGGCCAGGGAAGTGGGTTCCACAAATCAGCCAAAAAAAAACCTGCTTATTGATAGCCTTGCAAATACTTGCAACAACACTTGATGACAGATAGCAAACCACTCAGCAAAGTTAAATCAGAAAGATCTCCCATAAATGGTGCTCTCCAGGGTCGTCTTTCTCTCAGTTTTTGCACCCCTGATTCTCTGCCCTGCTCTAAAGTTTTGCAAAAAAAAGACATATGATATACTTCTTTGGCACAATTTGATGGTGCAAATTGTGCTGCATTGTGACTACAATTGGAACCCTAACTAAATGCAAAATGCAAACATCATGTCGACACAACTACTGTTATTCCACCTGCCGATACTTTTGAAAACCCCATTGATATTGCTCATAACTAAAGGATACTTGAGATATAGCATTTAAGCTTTAAAATGGGTATGCTCCCATTAATTGAGATTTTTTCAAGTCATACAATCAACTCTGCACATCAAGTGAATTAAGATTTCTAGCAACAGCTTTTTAGAATTTAGATCTCACGACGTTTATAAAGAAGTAAAGAATGACCCAGTAAGTTGCTTTGTCAGAACCTGATGAACACAGACAGAAAAAATAGAAGAATAGGTGTGCAAGATGGAGAAGCGCTAATTCTACAAACTTACAGTGTGTAGTTCCATCCAAAGGTGTACCAATAAGAAGTCTCTTGTTATACTTCAATTGGAGATATAATTACAAGAAGATTCTTGCATTCTAGTCTGTATAGATTGCCTTTAAGGCCCTGACTCATGAGCGACCGAAAAGAATAGAACTGGTACATGTAAAGCTCGACTCAAATTCTTGACATTAAAAGTGCTGTATAACCTCATAGTCCTAAGAAGGTAGCTCTACACCATTAAGTAAATTTCAAATTTGCCAGCTACCAAATTAGACTACGTCCGATTGCAGATTGAAACATACCCCAAGGTTCCAATGCCATTTGAACACATATGCTGAAAAGAGCTGCTGGATTGATGGGGTAACTGTGCGCCACAGCTACAAGGTAGACTTCACAGTGATCATAATGAATAAAGTATAAAAGATTCCGAAACTCCATGCAAAGATATGCACGCCTGGCCTCAACCAAGCGAAGAAAACTTAGCTTCTCATTTATGCACGCACGAGCCACATCATCGAGAATTGGAACAAAATTATACCGTGCAACACTTATCCTTAGACTACCCATTGGACTACTTCCTATCCACTTCATGCTTGCACCTTGGAGCCACTGCATGATGCTAGTTCAACAATTTGCTGCCCATTGCACTTCAGTTAAGATTATGAGAACCTAAATCGATAGACGATAATCCTCTTGTAACAATTTGATGCCAAGCTCCTCCAGCTATTCACCCAAATTCTGGAGTCAGAAAAGAAAAGGACAGAAGCTAGTAAAATTTGACATCATGTCACTTTGGATAGAAAAAAACGAGATGACTAGGATGTTATGAATCCATGAATGAAGTCCAGAGATTGATTGGACTTACATGCCATCTGAGATTTAAAACTCACTATGCTTTCAGCAACTCAAAATTAAGTTTAATACCAAAAATGAAATAGGATGCAAAAACAGAGAGAAAACCCATTCTCAAATGCTTAGTAGTGATAGTGAAAAATTATCATCCCTGCTAGTCTATGATGCAAACTCAAATATATTTGTTTGAATAGATTATAGCAAGGAAAACATGGTCACCATCCTTAACCGCACTCAGAGCAGATCACATGAAAAACTTTGTTCTATCAGGATGACTTCTATTTAAAAAAGTTCAGGCTTTCAGTACTGAAATTTGGTCAAACATGGAAGCATGATGTACAATATAGATAGTTGACACGTATTTAGAAAACATTCCCTGTAAGTGATGCTAGAGAACTATGGAATCGTGTTCCTTTTGCAAAAGGGCTAAAAGCTCAGGAAGGATTTGACCAGAAGTGCACCAAATCTTGACATGTCAAGCGACTGATTAACCCAAACAATTCCAAAAAATTTGAGGCATGGACCATACAAAACCATAACTGATTCAGATGTCAGGCAGTGGGTGCAACATGTTTTTATATTCAAGCAAATTGTTTTGACAACTCAGAATATATATCACAAGAACCAGTTTCAATACCTTCACTTTCAGGTCAGGTAATTTTATGTTTTTATGGTAAACGTAAAATAGAGCTACCTCCAATCTTTTGTAAGGAACGATATTGCAGTCTGACACTCTCTCCATTGTCCAATGTCCTCACCAGATACCTGCAAAAAAGCCCCACAACTGTTAGGTAAAAGGTGCAATGCGAAACGGCAGGTGACCCTTAAGGGCTGAAAGGGAACACATTCGACGAGGGCTTAGCAATGAAGCACCTTCAGAGAAAAAGGCTTGCATGTGAAAACCATAACACAGAAGTCGTTAACCTACCAGCCATTCAGACATTGAGTTGTAATGATTGCTTCCCGGCCAACGAATCTTTCTGGAGTCCTCTTGTTGCCCTGAAAATGCAGAGGCATTTTCAAAATGACGGGAATTAACCCAAAAATTCTATACCACTATTGCTTCAATAATTGACTAAAATCGAAAACAGCATAGGAAGACAACTGTTCATATAAACAGCCTGTCCACCTTGATTAGCACACGATCATTTACAACATATGGAAATTGCACTCCTTTTGCTCTTCCACCATCCATGGATGATTGCTCACTCTGTCCAAACTGTTCCTGCAAAACTTCTAGTTGTAAGGAATCCGTATTCCTTGGCTGGTTGCGTAAACAAATCAATTGGCGACTTTGAGCAAATTTGAAGTTGCATACCTCTCTCTTCCTCTTTGCTGATTTTGAACTATCCACATTCCATTGTGCCTGCTCTCTCCTGAAAGCATGCACAGCTGCCCGTAATGCTGCCCAATAAATCCAAAAACATAAGCATATACAAGAATCCAAAATAAATGGAGAGCTATAAGGACCACTGCACATTTATAGAATGTCATGTAAGAATTTGCATTTCCAGCTAGGGTTAGAGTGGAGTAATCGAGAACGGGAACTGTTAGGAAGACTGATGATAATTAAATATTTCTAACAAAGCTTGAGTAAAGATCTTATGCTATAGAATAGGGACTCCTTTGCATCTCCATGAAGCTTTAATGAAACACCATCCAATGAAATCTCACTTTGGGACTGGGCATCATTAAGCATAAAAAGGGAGGCTCAACCTCTCAACAAGGTGTTTTACTAGCTTTAGCATTCTCTCATTTTCATTGCTCACTTGACAAACTAGTAGAGTTGCTAAAACATCTCTCTCTCTTTCTGTACTCAACAATACATAGAAGGATTAACCACTAATCTCTTTTTGTTGATTGATAGTTTTGCTCGCTAAAGAGATATTGCATTTCAGAACTGTATGTGCTTGTCTGTGCTTGATATAAGATGGCAGGCTAGTGCATTTTGGCAATGTGATTGCTAGTACCATTCAAGTTACTAGTAAGATGCTTGCTGTTCTTTGCATAATACTATAAATGATTGGTGCAAAAAGAGCCCACAGGGCTGCCAAAAGAGGCCTCTGATTCAGACCATAGGCCTGCTAGCCTGAGCCGTGGGTCTGCTGATGCAGACTGAGGGGTGTTGTGCAGATCCCTGGGGTCTGCAAATTCTTTTAGCAGACTTTACCCATTTCATCCTTCAAAAAATACCATTGCTTAGTAAGTTAGTTGACTATAGTTTCAGATCCAGGAGCTGTGTATGGGGAGTATGTCAAAAGTATCTGCTTAAACTCATACATCTTAAATTACATATCATTGTTGTAGTGACAACTTGCAAGGGAGGTTCCTTCACTCACTTGGTAACTATGTTTATCTTCAAGAACTGCCGTCTTTAATCTAATTGAAAAGTCGTGAGGCTGTGCACAAGATCCAGTTATGAAGGCTGTGAAGTAGCCTAAGTTATGACAGTGCCTAAAGTGGTGAAGGTTCGACTGTATTTTCCTGGCAAGTGAACTAAGATTCCCAGGCTGGTGGAATCCATCATTGGCACCAAGTCAGGTCGACCATTTATTGTTTTCTAGTGTGAAGTGCTTCATAAGATAGCATAGTCCTTTACGGTTTCTATGAAGTTTTCTCTCAAGTTACATAACAGTGTTTGTTTAAGCTGTTCTAATGCACTCACCCGTAAGCTAGTATACTGTCTGTTTCAAATCCTTAAGTTTGATCCCTAAACTGCACATACTGCAATGCATTTATTCTCATTTCAAAAATGTTTTTGCTAAGCACCTCCACCCATCAGCGCAAGTGACCAGCTTCTAACCTATCTTGTTTCATACACTTCATGCTAGCCATGGGTCCTAGACCACTGAAGCGAGCGAGGGACCTCGCACCACACTTGCAATGAGTTGAAATTGCAATCGACTTTGTACAATGAAATACATCCCTCCCAAGCAAGGGGAACTACACCGATTCAGTCAATTTCTCTGTTTATGAATAGGATGAATTTGTAAACCTTGGTCAGGAAACTTGTAAAGGGTCTTCGTACCATATAATCCTGGATTCTAACATTCTCTTCTTAGTTGTTAGACTTAAAGTTTTAGGAGTAGTTTTGTTAGTATCAATAAGTTTGTTTCGAAGACACGGTTTGGTACAGTTAAGCTGGAGTTTTGTCACGTTTGGAAAGCATGATGCTTACTTTAAGAAGGACAGCAGCAGCAGCCCTTTGCTTGCTACGCAGCAGCTTAGGATCATGCTGCTGCGCCGCCTTCCTCACGCCACAGCCCTCGGTTGCAGCTCACCCAGCTCCAGTTCCGGTTCTGCTCCAATCACTTCTTCTAACCCTTTTCTAGCTACCCCAGATACACATGAACTATATAATAGTTCTAAGGTCAGGGATCAATTCATTCCTAACTGGTAGGTTATGGAGGAATTTGGAAAGAATTCAGGGCATTGAGAAGTGAAGTGGGGCTTCTTACGGAGTAATTGAAGAAGCTTACAACCGAGAGAGGCCTTAAGGAGGAAAGAGTCAAATCTCTTGAAAATCCGTTATTTCAGCTACTATTTCCCAAGAAAAGTCTCGAGCACATAAATCCCTCAACGTTAGAGTACGTGGCATTACGGACAGCCAAAATGCAATTGAAGAGGCAAAGCATTTCCTTGAAACTACACTAGCTCATAATACCAAAGGTTAGGATTCTGCTTGGAGAACCATGAGAGATAATGCCACCTTGCTAATTCTCTTTAATTCATTCTCCTTACAATGCCCTGCCAAACTACATGGCACTCATATCTACATGATGATGACCTTACCTATATCCAAGTGGAAGAAAGCGTAAGGCCTTTTGGGAGGCTAAGACATCGGGTAGACAAGTGACTTATAGAGATGGCCAGGTCCGATATGTTGATCATGTATCCAGCAGCTCCTAGAAATAGGGCAAATTATTGTCAATTTATGTCTCAACGACTTTGAAATTTGAATGTGGATCTTGCTTTTCTCAAGTAAACTACATAACTCAGTATTCTATTTGGTTTGAGATTTAAATTTTGAAATGCAATTAAAAGTTTAAATTTCTGCAAAAGTCTTCAAAGTTTAGAAAAATTTAAAACTTTTGGTGACATGGCCTAATGACGTGGCGTATTTATTCATATACATATTCGAGATTTTTGTATTCGTACCATATTTTGGTGTGCCACAGTGAAAACGTATACTAGAGGCCTAAAGAGAGGTCCACCTCCATTTATTAAGGTAAGGGGACCTTTTGGGCCCTATGAAGCGTTACAAGGCTTTAAAAATTTATAGATATTAAGACAAAAGATTGAAAGGAGAGAGAGATAGAATGCACACAATACAAATCAAAATGATTCAAGTGAGAGAGATCAAGTAACCACTAAAGTGTCCCTACACATATGGTCAACTCGTACTGGAATTCTTTCACAGAACCATAAGAACTGGACGATCATTAATTACGTATGACACTTCTTCAGTAAATGACTAACTTATAATATAATGTAACTAAGTACTCAATAAGGCTAAAAATAGCACTGTAATAGCCTGTTCTTGTATGATCCTCACGTTGTCGAACATAAGTGTCAAGGTCATACTTCCAACCCGGGAGGTACAATCATGGTTAAAGAAAGAGTTGATGATCAGTCGTGACTTTAAGCAAAGAATATGACGTTAAGAAGAAGAAAGCTTTACTGTATAAAGCTTCAAGCAAGGAAATGGGAAGAATCAGTCATTGTCAAGAGCGCAACCAAGTGAGCTAGTCATCTAGTGAAACACTACAAAATTCTTACACATGCTGAAGAAAATCTAATTGGAGAAGCAAAAAGCCACTCACAAGCTGGTTCTTGTTTGGCAGCCAGCAAAGAGGTTATTTAGCTCGTCCCCTACCAGCTAGGAATGTCACAAGAGCGTTTAAAGCTCTTCATAAACTAGAAAAGCAAATACGTCAAAGTCCATGAGAGATTTCTTTGGTTTTAAAATCTATCTCTAAATCCAAAGAGAGATCTTATTCTGACAAGATTTCTAGGGATTATTAGTCTGACAAACAATTCCAGGTTCTCTTGGAAGCGAGATTAATGATGATCCAAGCCCATTACGTATCACAATAGTGCTTGCTATTTTTCTTTGTAAACTACTTCAAGAACCAAGCTTATGCTAGAACACAAGTTGTGAAGGGCCTGATTCCTGTGGCTACCCAACCAGTGTTATGCTCTAGTTGGAAGAACCATCATCCACAGTCTCCTCCTCCAAGAAGGGAACTCTGACTATCTCATAATAAAGTTCTTTCAAGGGGTTATTTCTTGCACACCCAATCCCAACAATTTTGCTCTGAATCTGGACGCGTCCCCAACGTTATATTTTCTTTGCAAGTGAACGTCACTCAATGCTTGCTTTCGGCATGATGTGAGTCTATGGACATGTGGTGCCATGAAAGACCTTGACTCAGAGCGGGAATCAGTTATATGTGGGAGGTGGAAGGTATCAGGCATGCCTTAAAAAATATCCCTAAGTGGGTTGCCGGACTTATGTTAGTTGTTAATACGCTCTGGGAGTTTACGAGGGGATTCATAATTGCTACTACTGCATTACAGCAACCAATTACACACTTTTCTAGGACCCAAATGTTTAGAGAAAAGGTTACATCAAAACTTCTGTCATGGAGTTCTTTCACAGTTCTACCTCCCAGATTATATCCATGGGTGTAGGTCCAGCAGTAAGCTGCTACTATGTTCTTAAAGTCCTATAGAAAGGCTCCAGTGTGCAAAACCACAGATGCAGTGTCTGCTTCCCAGCAATTAGTTTGCTGTTAACAACATGCTAGTGCACTTTCTAATAATGGACTAAGACAGATTTGAACAATAGCAGATCTTGTATGACCAAAAGTTAGCAATGCTTACATATTAAGAGCTCTAAATTTGAAGAGTGACTAATTGACAAACATAGAAAATTAGTCCCGTATGACTTGAAATAGACCCAAAACCTACTTCAATCATGATATGATTACCTTTTGACTGAAACTTGAAAACTAGTTCCTGTTATCATGTCACAGATAAGACTGTCTGAAACGTAAACAATGGCTAATTATTCCTCAAATATTGTTCTCAAATGGAGTGCCCTCATTTCTAAGAAACAATTTGAAAAAACTAAAAAGCTACTAGTACTTATCAATCTACCGAATGATCAAAATGCTTGTCAGACCATAATTTGGAGCTCCTGATTCAGGTCGAACTGTGATGCCACATATGATACAAGCATTCTGCACATAGAATGTTAAACACCCTTGAAGTCAGTTCCATGCATGTGCATGCAACCACAAGCATGGTAGAAAATTTCTCTAGAATGTCAATTCAACAACACAAAAGATTCTAGAGCTGCACATAAAATTCACTTCAGTGATTGTAGCATGTACAACATTTTCAAATGATAAGCTGAAGTAACAATAGTAGGTGGTGGATGAAAATCAGTTCCATTCAGCCTGACTACTCCTGAGGAGCAAACATCTATTTGAGACTTAAGTATCATGAGATATTATAGTCCATGGCTATTGTGTAGATCAATGTTTCTCAAGAAGGGCATGTATAATAACTCAGAATGCTGTACACAAATTGTAAAAGAGGTATCTCAAAGTACAAATTTTGCACAGCTCAATTTTGTCTTTTCAAGCTTAGCAGCACTCATCATGTAACACAAAGATGAGCTCCAGAAGATCGGTAACAATTCAAGCTGAAAGCTGGTAAAAAGTTAAAAAGAATAGTGAAAATTACCAATCTTTCGCGCTTGCTCAAAGTAGCTAAAAAATCAAGATCAATCATATAAAAACAATGAAAACTCAGTAGTATAGAGGTTCAGGGTCTTCTTCAGATACACATCTGTATCAAACTTTGAAACATAAATACATGAGCTTCCAAGTCATAGCTTTTCAGCTTGAAGATGCTTACTGCAGCTATAGAAGGCCATTTTCAATTTCATTACTAGACCTGGAGGGCATTATAAACTCATTGCTCGAGAAGACAGTCATTTGCAGCTACTTTTTGTCTTTATTGCTAATCAATAAAGAGATAATATTTGGTAAAAGTCATTTGGGGGGCCTTGTCACTGAGAGAACCCACCCACATACATTGATATTTGGAGCTTTATTGCTAGTAATCTCACTCTTCTTGATAAGCCACAGAATCATAATCAATTTCAATGCCATTGTTCCATTTTGCTGGAACCTGAATTTATTTGTCATTTGTAGGTCATAAATAATAGGTATTGTCGTACTGAATATAAATGTCATTTCAGAGCCTACTGTCATTAATAAAGATCATTTACTGAGGCCCAAATAATGTCAATTTTATGTGCATAATCATTAGGGGCCTGAAGTCTATTGTACATCATTACTTAAGTTGCTAGTTGAAATTGAGGAGCTCGACGTGCTTCTAGGGCACATAGTATTGAATGTTGAATGGCATGTAGCACTTGGGAAAATAAATCTCATAATGAAAACTTGTGAATCCCAAGCAAGTATAAATAGAGGACCCATGAGCTAGTCTAGTGTACAATTGGAGTGTAGTGAGTTGGACAGGGATGGGCTCCTCTCCTGTGGTAAGCGTCTCTTGTACTTTCTCCTTCGTAGCTACTGCAGCTCTTTCTCTTGTCTGCACATAATTTGGTTCCTTGCTATGCTCTTTTCAACTTTTGACATGATCTAACATCCTAATTTCCTTGAACCTGTAAAACATGATTTATTCCAAAAAAAAAAAAAACCTAGTAGCTTTTAATGTTATAAATTCTCAATTCGAATCTTCTTGTGGCTACTTTGAGGAAGTGTGCTAGACTTATGTGTTAGGTGAATCCTCCACACAAGTGTTGGGAAGTGCATAGAAGAGCCAAGGAGGCTAGAATCTTGTGTTGATTGTGTGACCCCTCTACCTGCGACAAGGTGTGGAAAGGATGTCTTGTTATGCTCTTTTTAATGGTTATCATTGCTTAAGTTGACTCATGGTGCATATGGAAATTCCAGTTGTCTGACCTATTAGAAAAACCCTATTGTGAATGCCGACTTCCTAAACCTTAAGGTGAGTATCACTTGAAGTTCACATTCATTTACAATGGACCAACCTTTCACACTATTGAGGCTGACAGTTTGCCACATATTCATTGTCGTCCATAAACAACCCCATTTGGTCATCTTCTACGTAGCTATTCACTTTCATTGGAGTACCTCTTACAGTTTATTAGTTGTCCAATAACAATCATATTGCCACTTGCTTAAAATAAATTGTCCCCGTATGAGAGTTTTTCTTCCTCATTTGGTGGTGGTTCTATAATTGAAGTTATTCTAAGCCTCTTGTGGTTATGGACTACAGGGTACAAGCTTACTGGGATACTCTGCATATATTCTACAGGCCTTTTCACATTTATTGTTGTTTATACTTTTGTTCCTAATTACACATTTTATATTATTCATGTATAGGCCCTAGAGCCTTTTTTATGCTTATGACTGGCCTTGGGCCTTATTTCCGACATTGATTTCGCCAAGTGCCTTTAATTATTGAGTCATATGTGGAGTGGGGGCCCTTAGTAGTTTTCCCTCCATATTATTTGCCTCCCTCCATTTTTGAGTTCCTACATTAGGGTTTATAAGTGGGGTACACATAGGGCACTTGTACATTGATTATTCAGCTTACTGATTGGTATTGCTTGGGCTCTTTGTGGGAGAACCTATTCTCTTGTGTGGTAGGGCAGGTGGTCAGAGATGACCTTATACAAGGGGATGTGGCTACGTCCCATGGTTCAAGTGCCCCTAGATAGAATGCTACCATTGTGGTTTGATTTCAAAGAGCTTACCAAGGTTAGGGCCTAGTTGTTGTGGCTCACCATGCCAGACGTGCGGGGCATGGGCATATAGCTGTGTGTAGTGCCATCATAGATGTTGAGATAGAGAAGTTGCGAGACACATATGGAGCTAATGGGTCATCCACCTAGCCATTGAGAATAGCTCAAAACTTTGTCCAGTAGCCAGGACAACACTCCCAGAGCCAAGGTACAAGGCGTAGTCATGAAGGGGTACATAACATTGAGGATACAAGAGTTACTGAGGGGTAAGTAGCACTGATATTCCTACAATTGCCAACATCCACACAACTAATCCGTCACGACTCTCAGGATCATCGACACTAGCGCATTGCCTTCAAATGCAAGTCCTAGGATGGGTGGGGAGAGAGACCCACCCAACATACGCCATGCAATGATCAGATATGAAACCATTTGCCTGAATTCTACTACAAGGCAAGTCAGACCTCGGCCGCTGATCATTGCACATTAGAGAGGGGTCTATTGCCCGAAAGGACAATAGACTACTTTGGATGCTAGGTTGCCAAGGGCCCAACACAATATTTTCAGGAGACAGGTAGCCCCTTTTTTTACAAGGGCAGCATTCCATTTGCACTTGCTAGTAAGATGCTCCAGTTAGCATTAGTCAATTCTTCATGGAGGCCTCCCAAGAGAGAAGTAATACACCGGTGCCTCCTATGTCAAGAGAAGACCATCACTCAAGAGCCTTCATGGAGGCCTCCCAGGAGAGAAGTAATACACACGTACCTCCTATGTCAAGAGAAGGCCATCACTCAAAAGCTGAGTGCTATTCAAGCAGCTCGGCATATGTACGAGTGTACAATGTATCAGCATTTCATTTCACAAGTTCCTTTCACATTTGTTACTTGTTATTAGTATGGAGACATTGTATGTGTTTGACATGGAAAGTGTCTTACTTACGTTTGATGCAATTGTTGATTAGCATGTTGTTAATATTTAATAGCACACTGTAGTTGTGCATCATGCACGCCAAACTCTTGTGGCCCTTGGTATCCAAGTAATTTTCTCTTTCCTTCATACAAATCTGAGAAGATAATTGATGGACTTAAAATCAGGAAAAGTATTGGGGTCCTGGATTTGTGGCAATTGCGGGAGATACTGCTAACTGGGAAAACTTAATAATTTTGGTGGTCTTGCGGGCGGTCGGCCCTTCTTGCTCTGAGGTGTCTGACACTCAATTGAGACAACATTAATTGAAATCCCATGGCGCTATGGACTAGAATGGTGTATGGACTAACGGTTACTTCATACTGGGACGGGATATTGTGCGGTCATGGCCGCATTTACCACGGGCAAGGGTGACCTTGCTTTGCAGCTTTGCCGTCTCGGCACAACCCAAACGGCGTGACTGACATACGGGGGCCATCGCGCAATGGGTGGTCCAATGTCAGTTTAGAGCTGAGTAGGAGCAGCTCATGAGGGGGACCCGTACCCCACGTTAAGCCTATGCACCCTTCATGTACGCGGCACTAGCCTTGTCACGCTGGAGGATATGTTCCCGACGTGACAACAGAGCCACCAGAAGAATACGTGAATGCTCCCTGGCGCAAGTCCAAGTTATCCACCACCGGTCCTCTTGGAATGCTGTGAGAAGTATGGTGAGCTTTTGCTTTGGCGACATTGGGATAGGGCCACTGACTGCAGGCACCACACCTTGACGCGTCTTTGGTTCGCATGATGCCTGAGTTAGTGAACCTGAGTTACTGGCAACTGGGAAAACTTAATAATTTTGGCAACAAACTCTAGAAATTTTGTATCTGGGAATTGAACAATATGTTGTTACTCCATTATCTTTTGTTATAGTAAATAGTGTGGGTGTAAATGTTGATGTCGCCACACCTTTGTACTAGTTAGATAAAGTGTAAATCAATATTGTCTCATATGTCTGTGTTGCAGTGAATTGCGATTCGCTGGCTATGGTGATTCACAAATCGTGATTTGCTGAAGAGAAATGATCTCCTGATTTTTTGCAGCACAGCTACTTCGTAAATGACAGTCATAAAAAATCAGTACCTATATCATCCAAAATCACATTCTATCTCATTGAAATCATTCTAAATGACTGAAATTGATTGTGAATTGGAGAGATTATATAAACTATATAGAGTGCCTGTTCAATCTAGAATAAGTTTTCCCATAACTAAAAATAAAACTTATATTTTTCAAACCCTGAATAAGATTTTCCGATTCTTTCCAAGCAGGCCCAATTCTGAACCACCTGAAAAACCAATTCTTACTTCTCGGAAGGCAGGAAACAGGCCCAATTCTGAACCACCTGAAAAACCAATTCTTACTTCTCGGAAGGCAGGAAACTATGTGTATATGGCTATACGCAATGATGCCCTTTTAAATTCACATGGAAACTCACCTTATCTTTATTGGGAACCTGTCTTGTATGCCAGTACAGGGTGATTGCCATACCAGATTTAAATGGTTGTAATCATGCAGACCACTCTTTAGGTCATATACAAATTTTCATAACTACTTGAATTGAGCTTCTACTTCAGCACTACCAATGCCTCGACAGACACTGAGAGATGCAACTTATGTGAACTGTTCTTATAGATTGAATGCCAGATCATGTTTGAGAGAGTAAAGTAGTTCCCTGTGTAAGAAAAAGTGATTCATGGCATTGCATTTGAATATAAAAATTCTCACGTGCCAGCCAAATTCATAAGATTTGGAATTGAAAAACTTACCGTTTGAATAACCCGTTGAAGACCCGCATTTCCAAAAGAGTGTCCACAAGGAAAAATGGTGGCATCATCCATAAGAGCACCCCTACACATCCACAAAGACAAAAGTTGTAGAAACTTCATAACTGCCTTGTATTTTTTGACACAGGATCTCAAGATCTTTATTGCTCAACAACATTAGCCAAGTCAAAGTCTAGTAAAAAAATTCTGCTACAGAACAGAACAAATTTAGGGCTGTACGGAAAAACAAGTTCTTGATGCAGAGAGACTTTTGAAAATATGTAACAGCAGGGCTTGATGAGAGCTTTGTTGTCTTAGCAATGAAAGTTGCTTTCAGAAACTTTAAACAAATAGGTAGCAAGGAAATAACACAGGAAAATGCAATTTGCTGAAATACATACGAGAGGTGATCCGAAAGAATAACACGCAAAGGCTGATCTGGTGCTGGTGCACTCCTTTCCCCTGAACACCCCGAGTCGTTTCCTGACTCTCCTTTGTGGGCCCCAAGCCCAGACGGCAAATGCAAAAGAGCGGTGTAATAGTTCATTGTGTTTCCTGTCACAGCTTGTCCAGAGCCCTCTCTGGAAGAAACTGCTTCCCTCAATACCAACTCCCTTCCTCCATTTTCAAATCCGTTGCTTTCGCCATGCTGCCCATTCTGAGCTCCAGTCGGCGAAGAAAACGGACTTACACACGATTGTGGATTGGATGAAAGAAAGATCCCAAGTGGGTTAGCAGGAGATGCCTTTGAAACTCTATCTCTGTCCACAATCCCCGTTTGGAAACTATTTGGAAGCCGCAACGCACTCCCGCTAGGATCTTGCCTGCCCTCCAAGGCCACCATCTGCGAATGCGACAGTGATTGATATGCTCTTTGTATAGCTTCGGCTCCTCGGTCCCCTCCTTCGCCCTCACCGTCTCGTCCTCCCAAAATTTCCTGCTCTTCCTCCTCTTCCAAGTCCCCATCTTCCTCACCATAACCCTCCGACTCTTCACTATGTGACACACCACTCACTTCCCCTCTTCCCCCATCCATCTCTCTGTAGGTTCGTTCCTCGCATGCTGCCAGGCCATGAGGACCTCTGCCTTCACCCTCCCACTGAGCAGCAGCAGCAGCATTGCCATACATGCTTCTGTTTCTTTCATCCCGTTTCTGCTGCTCATCATCCCTCGCCTGCCCTTGCTTCATATCATACCCCGTGCTGTGAAACCCTCTGCCAGCAACCTGCAAGTACACCTCTTGCTCTTTGCTACTCTGACTATTATACATTCTGTGATCCTCAAAGCCATGATGCATGCTCTGAGAGGATCTCGGCTTTCTGATCATCTCATTTCTTCCTGCCGGAGGATCATTATAAGATCTGCCATAATGATCCTGATGCATTGCGCCTCTCTAGAATCCAACCCTAATGTCTGTCTCTGTCCACGTTTTGCATGCAAATCCGTGCTTACCTTTCTGTAATCAATGCTTTCTTCCTTCTCGATTGATTGATGAAGCGCAAGCTATCTCCATACCCAAAAGCTTACCTGCAAAACATAGAAACAGAATCGATTCTCTTCGCAGCTCCAAATCTGATGACAATTGATCGCAAATTCCAGTGATGGTGAGAAAAACGATGAGCTTATTAGGGTTAGGGTGGCTTGTGCCGGTGAGAAGAAGGATGAAGTTATTAGGGTTACGGTGGCTTGTGAGGGTTGAGAAAACTGATGCTTCCTATTAGGGTGACTTAGGGCTGTTTCACATTTGTCCCTTAAGGCCTCTAGTCGCCTCATATCCTACAAGCATGCATGTCTTTGCCGCCCCGAGCGCACTTTGCTGAGAAGGAGGTCGACGATTGGCAATTGTGGCACGAAACGAAACCGAAAGGGATTCGCGTTCGCGCTCTTTTCTCTTCGAACCTCAATTGCTCTGATACAACTGATGTGTATCTTAGCACGAACAACGGGTTCATTGTACTCAGATAGAATTTGATTCTGATTGGTGGCTACTGTTGCTAGATCAGATCTACAATCTTCCAGAGTGTAGACAGACACTGCTGACCTATTTGTTTTTAATTTGTTTAAGCATTCAACAAGAATGAGCCAGTGTGCGGAATAAGAATCAACAAATGAACATGTACTAACAACGATCAAACATTAATTATTTCGATATCATTCAAGTTAAAAAAAAACATGTGCATTACAGCTACTGTATTATCAATGATCTTTTCTTGGGCGTTGTGTGACAAACCCACCTAGCGCGTCGGCGCAAGAGATATTATGTCTCTCACGAATTATATCAGATAGTCTTGCTTACTAGCGGACTCTTGGACATCCGCTGGTAGTTCTATGCCTAGCTCACATTGGTGTTCAACGGATTGTCTCATGTTCGTCCTATTTATATATGGATTGAGAGAAAATGGTTTAGTCTAATCACTGATTACAAGAACGGCTGGTTGAGCACGTTCTAACGGTACTTAGTTTGTCATCGCCATTGTCCGTGGAGGTGGTTCTCCTTGCTTGATCTCCTTTGTACTCAGAACCTGCAGATCCGTTGTTTTTCGGTCTTCGGGGGTTTTGAGCTTCGTGGCTTCGTGTCTTCCCTTGGCCTTCGGCTTCCCCTTCGAGGTCCTTCGATCTTCGAACTTCGGGTCTTTGTCGTCGAGTCTTCGTTCGTTTGACCTTCGTGTCTTCAAGTCTTGGACTTTGTTGAAACCGTTATGTAGGTGGTTATTGTCTGGGGCAGTTTTTGTCTGTGGACAGTTCCTTTGTATTTCTGCAAATACAAAGACTTGTTGGTCCTTTCCGTGCATTTCTACAGACACAAACTCAAAAGCTATCAAAGCTTTGTGGCCATAAACGTTAAGTTTCTTCAGCTCCCTCTTAAAGCGTGGTAGCTTTACGATTCCCAGACTTGTCTTCTGCTTCTCGAACATCTCCTTGTCTAAGGGCTTAGTAAAGATGTCGGCTACCATCTGCTTCGTTCCAATGAAGGTGGTTTTCAATTCGTTCCTCTCGACTAGGTCCCTTATCAAATGATATTTGATTGCAATGTGTTTCGTCCTTGAATGAAACACGGGATCCTTCATCAAGTGTATGGCAGATGTATTGTCCATTTGCAGAATTAGAGGCTCGTTCGTGGTTTCACCTAGTTCGTCGAGGAACTGTCTGAGCCACGTGATCTAATTGGCCATCTTGGCAGCTACGACATATTCTGCTTCACAAGATGACTGAGCGCTGATGGTCTGCTTCTTACTGACCCAGAGGATGGTTGCCTTTGCTACAATGGTGCACCCTCCTGAGATGCTTTTACAGTCGTCCTCGAGTGATGCCGAACTTGCATCGTTGTAGGAGTGCAATTGGAATCCGCCATCACGGGAGTAACACAGCCCGAAATCCTTTGTACTGTAGGATTCGCTTCGCAATCTTCCAGTGTATATGACCTGGGTTATTTGCTAGATACATCAGTGATCCAATTAGCCTCCTATAAGGCGTGTGTTGCATGGCCTCCTTCTCTTCGTCGATTTTCGGACCATCTTCGTTTGTCATAATCGTTCCTGCAAGCATTGGGCTGTTGGTTCCTTTGCAATCTGTCATCCCGAAATCATCTAGGATCTTCTGGATGTACTTGGACTAATGAAGGTATAGCTTTCCTTCGTCATAGTTGTGGTCAATTTGCAAGCCTAGGTAACATTTGGCTTGTCGTAGGTTTGTTATCTCGAAATGTTTTGAGATGTCGCGCTTCACTTGCGCAATCAGCTCTTCGCTTCTGCATAGAATCAAAGTGTTGTCCATGTAGACAACAATGATTATGATCTTCTCATCTGTGACCTTTACATATACATTGTAATCGGCCATCAGTGGCTGGAAACCCAAGGATCGTAGAGCATGATCGTTCTTCTTGTACCATTGTCATGCGGATTGCTTCAAACCGTAGATGCTCTTGTGCATTCGGCAAGCGTAGGTGGCAAGTTTCGTGCAAATGTAACTGGGAGGTTGGTCCATGTAGACTTCTTCGTCTAATTCGCCATGTAAGAATGCGGTTTTATCATCCATTATGTGGATCCTGAGGTCATAAGCAGCTTCATATGCAAACAGTAAACGTAGGGACGCATGCTTGACTACTAGAGAGAAGGTCTCAGTGTAATCGTAACCATTGGCAGAGAGCTACGAGAGTGGAGAGAAAGGCATGACAAGATAGTAAACGTCTTATCCTCCTCCATTGAAAATAGCCTAACACTTGACTTCGCGACACCCTCTAACGCAAGAGAGATGTGGGATGCATTTCTGACCAAGTTCTAGATAAAATCATGCAGCTAGATAATGCTTCTCGAAACCAGCTGACCAACCTACGATGGGATGGCAAAGACCTCACATCCTTTATCAGAAAGATGAAGGATCTGTTCCTTTTGTTATACAACGCTGGAGCAGACAATGCGGTCTCAGCAGAGAAGCAACTCACCTACTTGCTACGAGCTCCAAATTACCCAAACGTTGCTAGCCAAAGATCCACAAATGACTCTCAAAAAGGTGGTAATCGAGATTAGAGAAGAAGTCGAAGTCTGTGAGCACCTTGATCACAAGGACACCTCTGATCAGACTCTCTATAGCAGTAAGGGGAAGCCGAAGAAACCGTTTAGACCTAAGAGAGAGTCAAATCGAACAACAAGATTGAGATCAGCAGACGAAGGCTGTCGCCAAAGGCAAATGATAGAGCAAAGGCAAGCCAAGACAACAAGACGACGAAAAGAAAACATGCATGAGATGTAAACAAGAAGGCCACACAGTCGATACGTGTTGGCTAAACCCGAAGATCGAATGTATCCACTGCCAGAAGAAAGGTCATGCAGCTATTGACTACTACCAGAATCCGAGGAACAAGCAGCCTCAAGGCAAATGGAAAAATCACAATAGTTCGTCTTAAGTGGAAGAATCCAAAAGCTCCAAAATGGGCGAAGAAAGGACAACCCATGGTAATGCGACAACCTACCTATCTGCAAATATGTGTGCAACCTCAACATGTGACACACAAGAGGTCATCCTCGATTCAGGAGCAACCTCTTACTTCGTTACATCCAAACACATAATGGCTGACTTTCGTAGCATAGATCCATCCAGATACATAGTTCTTGGAGACGGATCAAGACACCAAGTGAATGGCACTGGTTCACTATGGCTCAACACAAACGGCAAGGACCAAAGATTGGACGACGTTCTGTTCGTACCCATGTTGCAGCAGGACTTGCTCTCAGTTGCAAGAATAGCAAACGTAGGAATGCGCTTTGCTGACTTATGCAACAGTCATGGAATCCTTCATATAAGGACTGCTTCCTACACACCTCAACACAACGGTGTGCTAAAAGGAAAAATAGGACCCTCATGAAAGCCGCAAGGTGTATGATGGCCTATTCGAAAGCACCAAGAGTGCTATGGGCTGAAGCAGTAGCTACAGTTGCTTATATCTAGAATAGGATTGGCAAATCTAGTATTCCTCACATGACACCACACGAACTATGGTGGGGTAGGAAGCCCAATCTGACACATGTTTGGATCTTTGGCTGTATCGCTTATGCACACGTTCCAGATAAGCTTTGAAAGAAGCTCGATGAGAAAGTCGAACAAGGATACTTCGACAGGTATAACAATCATTCATCATACTACAGGATCTACACGCTAGAGACCAACCAAGTGAAGACCCGTCAAAGACGTCAAGTTCAATGGAATCAGAACAATGGGCCAAATTTGTAGCAAAGGGTTTCTTTGGTGTCGTCCACCAAGGGCCATATGCTTTCTCCCTTCAAGATAAAAGAGGTCTTTACATTCCATGCTAGGAAGTTAGACTCGGATGAGTCAAGGATGGTGCAGATCTTTGATTGTATGTTGCTTATAGATGCCATCATTGTGAACTATGTTTTTTAGCTTGTTTTTGGCTCCTTGTTCTGAATGTATGATCTCTTGGATCTGATATCCTTCAAAGATCTTATTGGCTTTTGCTGTAATAAGTTCCAATCGACTTTAACGTTGTTATCGGCTCTAATACCACTGTCGAGAAGGAGGTCATCGATGATTGGCAATTGTTGCACGAAACGAAACCGAAAGGGATTCGCATTCACGTTCGCACTCTCTTCTCTTCGAATCTCAATTGCTCTGAACATTGGTTGGCAGTTTCATGCCTAACATTGACGTTCAACTGATTCTCGCATGTTCGTCCTGTTTATATATGGATTGAGACAAAATGGTTTAGTCTAATCACTGATTATAAGAACGGCTGGTTAAGCACGTTCTAACAGCACTCAGTTTGTCATTGCCATTGTTCGTGGAGGTGGTTCTCCTCCTGGTACTTTGCTTGATCTCCTTTGTACTTGGAGCATGAAGATCCACCGTTTTTCGGTCTTTGGGTATTTCGAGCTTCGTGGCTTCGTGTCTTCCTTTTGGCCTTCAACTTTTCCTTCGAGGTCCTTCGGTCTTCGAACTACGGGTTTTTGCCTTCGTTCGTTTGAGCTTCGTGTCTTCGGGTCTTGGCATTCGTTGAAACCATTATGTAGGCGGTTATTGTCTGGGGCGGTTTTTGCCTATGGGCAGTTAGGTCCTTTGTATTTCTGTGAATACAAAGACCTGTTGGTCCTTTCTGTGCATTTCTGCAGACACAAACAAGCTATCAAAGCTTTATGGCTAGAAACATTAAGTTTTTTCACACTCTCAACCAAACATTCTTTTTTTGGGTCTCCGGGTATTCACAAGCAACATGGCGCTCGTTGGGTACCCTAGAACATTATCCCATAAGCATAGTCCATAGGTCCTTTTTACCTCGTGAACTAAAAATGATACCCCTTCTTGTGTGCTAGTAAAATTGTGTGAAAATTTATGCTCATGAAATTTTAAATGCGTGCAAAATTCAAGGTGGCTGAAATATTTGAATTGAGTCAAAATTTTGGTGGGCACCGAAAAGCCTCGGGCATGCTCCAAGTAGCGCTACCATATGGCACCAAAAGACTAGACTGGGCCCAAACATCCCCACGTGTGGGTGCATGTGTTTAAGGCTCGTCGCTTGCATTGTCCAAAGATAAAAGAGCTTGCCAAGTAAACTTTTTAGAAAATTTGGAGCTACATTGCCATTGTAGCTATGTGTGAATAAAGAGTGTTAAGTGTGAAAAATACAGATCCTAAGTGGATCTAAACTCCAAGATCATTGGCTTGAATGCTTGCACTCCAAACTACATAAGCTAGGAATTGGCAACACATTCTATGCTACCTAGAATGCAAAGAACTTGATCAAAAAGCATTTATCACAAATGGAAACTTCCATAAACATCAAGTGCGGCCCAAAATAGCATTATACAGTCCATAATACATCAGCCTATCACTTTTGGAAAGCACCTAAGATCATACACAATAGCTTGAAGACAATACACACAACAATGCTCTCAATGGAGGAAGAAACAATGACAATGATCTATTGATCTCAATGAAGCATACAAAAGGTTTCTCCAACCTGTTCTCCACGACTTCCCTACTATTTATGGATGAGGAAGATGACTCTCTCTCCTCTCTCTAGAAGGTACTTGACCCTAGATATTCCCTATATAGGAAAAATAGCTAAAAATGGCTTATATGACCAAAATACATCAAAATGGTCTCATTTTGAAGGGTATGAAGTTTGACACTTCATCATACTGAAAAAATACAGTAAATAAAAACATTGTGGCCTGGTTCACACGTGTGAAACTCCAGAACCAAAACTATTTACAATTTTAGCCAATTTAGGCCTCAAACTAGCTAGGAAATGTTGACAATTTTCACACTCCCTCTTCAACATTGGATGCTAGTTTCAACATAGTCTTTGAGCACATTCCAAGATTAGATCTATGCATTAAATATAGGTCCTTTCCCAATGGTTTGGTGAAGATATCAGCCACACACTCCTTTGAAGAGACATGTTGAAGCTCCACCTCTTTGGCAATGACTTGATCCCTCACAAAATGGTGAGCAATCTCAATGTGCTTGCTCCTTGCATGAAAAACAGGATTGCTTGCCAAGCTTTGGGCTGAAAGGTTATCACAAAGTATGATTGGAGTCTTCTCTGGTTCCAGCAAGTGAAGATCCAATAACATCCTCTTGATCCAAAGAATCTCCTTGGTGCATGTTGTTAATGCCTTGTAGTCGGCTTCGGTGGAAGATAGAGAGATAGTTGGTTGCTTCTTTGATAGCCATGAGACCACTCCATCTCCAAGATAGATTGCAAAGGCACTTGTTGACTTCCTATCCATTTGATCACCTGCAAAATCTGAATCTGAAAATCCACAAAGGTTAGGTGTAGTACCTCCATACAAGATGCCAAAATCTCTAGATCCCGAGATGTATCTAAGTACTCTCTTTCCTAGCTTCCAATGAGCCTCACTAGGATCTTGCATAAATTGACTTAGTTTACCAACCACAAAGCTTAGATCAGGTCTTGTGATGGTTAACCATATAAGAGATCCTATTAGCTTTCTATAGAGAGTAATGTCCTTGAAGGATCTTTCATTACTTCTTGTAGTTAGCTTTACATTTGATTCCATAGGAGTAGAAACAACTTTACAATCTTCCATATGAAACCTTTTTAGAATAGAGTTAACATACTTTTCTTGACATATGAATGTAGATTTAGAAGTTCTAATAATCTCTATTCCTAAGATATAATGAAGTTTACCAAGATCTTGAATTTCAAACTCTCTTTTGAGTGCCATCTTGATTTCATCTATATCTAGATTGTTACCACCACTTAAGATAATGTCATCAACATAGATCAAAAGTAAAGTGATATCATTTTCATTCAATCTAAAGTAGAGAGAATGATCATACTCACTCATAACAAAGTTTTGAGAAAGTAAGAAGGAATTGAGCTTAGCATACCAACTCCTTGGTGCTCGCTTTAGCCCATACAAACTCTTTTGGAGATAGCACACATGATTAGGCTCATCATGTGAAACATAGCCCTCGGGTTGCTCCATGTAAATATCTTCTTCAAGATCACCATTCAAGAAGGCATTAGTAACATCCATTTGTCACATATCCCAATCATAAAGAGTTGCAAGAGAGATTAGGATTCGAATAGTTACCATCTTTGCCACGGGTGCAAAGGTCTCATCATAGTCAATACCATATTCTTGAGCATACCCCTTTGCCACCAACCTTGCCTTGTACTTGTTGATTGATCCATCTTGATTTGTCTTGATCTTGAAGATCCACTTACAACCAATTGCCTTCTTGTCCTTTGGAAGCTTTACCAACCTCCATGTGTTGCTTTTGATGAGTGCTTGATGCTCATGATCCATGGCTTGGATCCATTCCTTCTTTTGAATTGCTTCACCTACACAAGTTGGTTCATCAAAAGAGGTAAGAAAAGCAAAGTTAGAGTTGTCCACCACTTGCTTTCCTTTTTAATCATAGGTTAGCCTTGATGGCTTAGCCCTTTGCCTTTGAGTCTTCCTTGAAGTTTGCTTTGGAGTGGCATCTCCATCTTCATCCAAGACATCTTGCACATCATGATGATTAGTAGGCACATCAACATCAACATCAACAACATTGGAAACATTCTCTTCATGAAAGATGACATCCCTACTTATGACAACTTTCTTTGTAGAAGGAATGTACACTTTGTAAGCCTTGCTTACTTCACTATAGCCAACAAACACACCCTTCTTTGATGAAGGATCTTCTTTAGTTCTATCATCAAGTGTGATATTGACAAAACATGTACATCCAAAGATCCTACAATGCTTGACACTCGGCCTTCTACCATAAAGAACCTCATGAGGAGTTTTACCATCCAAGGAAGCACTTGTCCATCTATTACATAGATAGTTAGCACATGCTAAAGCTTCCCCCCAAAAAGACTTAGCAAGATTAGCATGTAGTCTCATTGCCTTGGCACATTCACAAAGGGTTCTATTCTTCCTCTCGGCCACTCCATTCTGTTGTGGAGTCCTAGGACTAGACATCTCCCTCTTAATCCCATGTGCTATACAAAAGTCTTTGAACCTATTTGAGGTGTATTCCCCTCCATTATCAGATCTTAAGCATTTGATCTTTGTATTGAATTGGTTTTCCATTTCATTCTTGAACTTGACAAATGCAGCAAACACTTCATCCTTACTTTTAAGAAGATAGATCCAAGTATACCTACTAAAGTCATCAATGAAAGTTGCATACATCTTTGCCCCACCATTGCTAGTTGTACTAGAAGAATGAATATCAGAATGCACAAGTTGAAAAGCTTCTTTAGATCTAGAAGTAGATCTAGAATAAGCAAGTCTATGAGATTTGGACAAGGCACAATGTTCACAAACACTATTGTTTGCAACAAGACTTTTAGGGAGACCAAGAACAAGCTCTTTCTTTGCCATTACCTCCAAAGATTTGAAGTTGGGATGGCCCAACCTCTTGTGCCAAACTTCTTGGTTTGTCAATTGCTCCCTAGCCATACATCCTTCATGATTAGAGATCACACATGCATCAAGCTTGAAAAGTTTACCATGCCTCCTACCTTGAGCAATCAAGGATCCACATTTACTTATCAAACATGCATCTCCAATGAACTCCACATCAAGTCCTTTGTCAATCATTTGACTTACACTAAGCAAATTCTTAGTGATTGAAGGAATGTACAAAACATTTTCAAGATTTGCTTTCCTATTTGTTGAAAGGGAAATAGGAATAGTGCCTATGCCTTTGATGTCACATTGACCATCATTTGCAGTGTAGATGATGTTACCTTCTCCCTCATAAGACAATAAAGATGTAAAGTATTCCTTATGTCTTGTCATGTGAGATGAGGCTCCACTATCAATCCACCAAGGATCATTATCATCTATGTTGGCTAACAAACTTGAAGTCATAACAAGTGATTCACATGTGTTATGTTCTTCCTCATCTATTGTAAGATTTCCTTGCCTCTCTCCTTGCTCTCTTTTCTTCTTATAACATTCATTTGCAAAATGACCTTTTATCCCACAATAAAAGCACTTGAACTTTGACTTATTGTTCTTAGTAGAAGAGGAAGAGGAAGAGTGATCATCATGATCAAAGTTACCACCTTTGGACCATTTCCCTTTGCCTTTACCTTTGCCCTTGAATTTGCCTTTTGTGAAGAAAGCCTCTTCACCTCCACCTTGCAAGGATGCACCATCAAGCTTTGATTGCAACCTATGTTCTTCAGCCAATAAGATTTCTTGCAAGTCAACCACACTTGGCAAGACTCTTTGAATGGCAAAACTTTGCACAAGGTTAGCATGTTCATTTAGCAAACCATTCAACATAACTTGGACTATTTCACCATCTTTTATGTTCTCATCAATGCATGCTAAATCATCACTTAGGGACTTAACTCTCAAGATAAATGCATGAGCACTTTCACCCTCTCTTTGCCTACTAGAAAATATTTGTCTCCTTAGGGTCAATACCCTAGATGTGGACTTTGATTCAAAGAGCTTCTTTAAGGCATTCCATGCCTCACTTGCACTTTGACACTTTCCAACTTCCTTGAGAAGTTCATTTGTAACATTCATTTTAATGATATGAAGAGCCCTTTTGGCCTTCTTATCAAACCTTTGTTGCTCTTGAAGTGTGAGAGGTCTCTCTTCAATTTCTGCAACTATGTCCATGAGTTCATTCAACTCAAGTAAGGACTCCATCCTCACTTTCCAAGTAGAGTAGTTTGATGAACTCAACCTTTCACTAGACTCTAGCATGATCCCACCATTGGAAGCCATGATTCTAATGTTTCTTCAACTTTTAGGTTCTGTCCTAAAGCACTTAGCACTCACTTTTCTCTCAACAAATGATAGATAAAGAGATCTATGAAGATTTAGGACCCTAAAACACTTCTATCTTGAACCTAGATGGTTTCCAAGCATAGAAAGGAAGATTGAAACACATGCAACACTTTGCACACACTAAGAATGGATTACAAAATCAAACCAACCTGAACACACTCTTGCTTAAGCTCTCAAACTTTCCAGCAAGTGACCAAATCAAGTTATGGTGTGAAGAGTTACTTGCATTCTTAGAAAATACCCAAAACTAGGATGCCAAGATTACCTAGTAATGAACAAACTTGATCAACATATGATCAACACACTAAGATATTGATTCAACCTGTAAAACCACATGTAAACCACACTTCTAAAAGTTTATAAACTCCAGCAAGTGATAAATACAAGATTTAGAGGTGAATGAATGAGCACACTTAGTGAATCACAAGACTAGCTTCACTATCTTGTCAAATCTTGGTGTTTAGATGTAGATCTAAGATCACTTCACATGAGAATGTTCCTCAACCTGTTAAGAACCTGAAAACACACTTGCATAATGGTTAACACCTTCCAGCAAATTCTCCAATCAAATTACATAAGGAGAGTTACTTACATGCTCAACAAAGTACACCAAAATTTATGCCAAAATTGATGACAATCTTTACAATATGCTCTTCACAATGGAGCTTACAATATGTTCACCCAAAAAAGGGGATCTTTCATCCAAATGGGAGCTTTGCTCAGCCTTTAGGAGAATTACAACTCACTCAAAAGAGCATTTGTCATCCACTTAAGGAGAAGTTTCATCCACTTAAGGAGAGTGTTCATCCAAGAATGGAGATTGTCAACAATAGGATTGAAAAGAACATTGTTAGTATTGAATATGCACAAGCCTCACAATCACAAATGATTAGGTGTTATGATCTGATCCAAAATAGTTTCTTTTCAGCCTCTGATCTTCAATAGACCTGAAATATGCTTTTGATCCACAAGTTCAACTCACAAAACAAAGGTTAGTAAGATTTGATCAACAAAGCAATGCAAAATCATGCTAGAACTTGATCAAACATCCAAATATCACCAAAAATGGAATACTTACTGTAAATAGAAGCCAACCAGCTCTGATACCATGTGAAAAATACAGATCCTAAGTGGATCTAAACTCCAAGATCATTGGCTTGAATGCTTGCACTCCAAACTACATAAGCTAGGAATTGGCAACACATTCTATGCTACCTAGAATGCAAAGAACTTGATCAAAAAGCATTTATCACAAATGGAAACTTCCATAAACATCAAGTGCGGCCCAAAATAGCATTATACAGTCCATAATACATCAGCCTATCACTTTTGGAAAGCACCTAAGATCATACACAATAGCTTGAAGACAATACACACAACAATGCTCTCAATGGAGGAAGAAACAATGACAATGATCTATTGATCTCAATGAAGCATACAAAAGGTTTCTCCAACCTGTTCTCCACGACTTCCCTACTATTTATGGATGAGGAAGATGACTCTCTCTCCTCTCTCTAGAAGGTACTTGACCCTAGATATTCCCTATATAGGAAAAATAGCTAAAAATGGCTTATATGACCAAAATACATCAAAATGGTCTCATTTTGAAGGGTATGAAGTTTGACACTTCATCATACTGAAAAAATACAGTAAATAAAAACATTGTGGCCTGGTTCACACGTGTGAAACTCCAGAACCAAAACTATTTACAATTTTAGCCAATTTAGGCCTCAAACTAGCTAGGAAATGTTGACAATTTTCACATTAAGTATTGTGGCAGTGCTCAACCAAGATCAAATATTGGTTTACGCGTGGATTACGCGTGGATGGAATGGATATTAAGTAGATCGGAGTTATTGGTTGTAGGTCCTCATTTCATACTCAATAGACATCTCCTTTTCCTCTAATCATAGGATCGGATTGAAAAAAAATATCAAAGTGTTCAGGATTAACAACTTATGCAAAGAAAATGGGATGAGAAGACATCTTACCACTACCTACACACCATAATAATACGGAGTTACAGAAAGGATGAATCGCACACTTAAGGAATGTGTGAGAAGTATTTTATTTGAAGATTCTGCTTGTCCATTACCCCTTGGATAATACGGAGTACTAAACCGATGAATAACAAAAAATTATTCCAATAGACACTTGATTGTTTCATTGACAAAATGTGTTCCCCTATCACTGACAATCTCAACAGGACAACCAAATCGAACAATGATATTTTTATACGAAAATTTTGTAGTAGATTTCGTGTCTGCTACACGAATTGCTCATGCTTCAACCCACTTGGTCATATAATCCGTCGCTACGATAATGTATCTAGCTTGAGTTCCTCTTGCCGCAAGATGAATAGGACCAATATAATCAAGTCCTCATTTTTTCAAATGGTACTTGTGCTAAGACTGGATGTAACGGCTCATAATGTTGTTTCATAGGGCGACGTGCTCGTTGACATACATCACATGACTGAATGTACTTCTCATTATCTTTATGAAGCGTAGGCCACCAACATCATGATTATGAAATTTTACGAATAGTAATATCAGATGAAAAATGGCATCCTCCAGTTCCATCATGAGAAAACATGATTAAATCAAGCACTTCATGTGGTAAAACACATCTTCTCAAATATCATCAACTCCACGGCAATAAAATTGACCATCAATCAATTGGTAAGGTTGTGATTTTAAAATCAATCATCGTTGTTGAACTTTAGGTTGTCCTAACATTAGATACTCAACAATATCTTCTGCCCACTCAGGTACTACTTCAACATAAAATAATGCAGCATCTGGAAGTTCATCATCAACTTCAATGCAAACTGGTGTCGTTTGTACTCTGGAGACATGATCCGCAAGATGATGTTGTTTGTCTTTTCGAACCACAACTCGAAAATCAAATTCAGTCAATAATAGTAACCATCTTGCAATATGCCCCGTATTGCATATCTTGTTTACCAAATATAACAAAGGCTGATGGTCGGTATAGAAAGCAAAATGTATCGCCATTAAATAATGTCGAAACTTTTTCACTGAAAACACCATAGCCAATGCTTCTTGTTCTATGGTTGAATAGTTCATTTCTGCATCACTTAGATGTCAGCTAGCAAATATGATCTGAAAGTATTTTTTATATTCCCCCGGTTGCGTCAAGACATATCCAATGGCATATTTTGATGCATCTGCATGCACATGAAATTCAATTGTCCAATTAGGAGCTCGTAGTATCGGTGCAGATGCTAAAGCTTTCTTCAATTTTTTCAAATGCTTCCAAGGCCTCAGTTGTCCAAATTGGTACAATAATCAATTTGTATATAGGTCGTGCTAGATCTGCAAAGAATAAGATAAATATTCGATAGTAATTTGCATGACCCATAAAAATATATACTCCTCTAATTGTTCCTGGTGGAGGCAATTCCACAATAATTTTGAGTTTGGAATAATTTGTAGCAATTCCATGTCTCAAAATTACATGGCCAAGAACAACTCTATGAGTAACCCATATTTAACACTATTCTGGATTTAAGAAAATATGGTACTTACGACATTGTTCAAGCACTATTTCCAAATGTTCCAGATGGTCTGTCTCCGAACTATGGACTCCAAGATCATCCAAATAAATTTCAATGAATATTTGCAAATACTCCGTGAAAGCAAATTGCATAACTCGCTGAAAAGAGATCAGTGCATTACAAAGTCCAAACAATATGACTTTATAAGCATAGGTTCCTCATTCGTTGCAAAAGCTGTTTTATGCCTCTCCGTAGGTGCGATTTTAACTTGATGATAACTATCGAATCCATCCAAAAAACTATAAGCTTCCGCTCCAACAAGGCAATCCAATATGCTTTCTGTAAAAGGCAATGGAAGTGATCTTTCTACGTTACTTTATTCAAAGACTTTAGGTTCACACAAATACACATATTTTCATTTTTCGACAACAATTCGTGAGACCCACTTGATATGCTCAATTTCATAAATGAAATCCGCTTCCAATAATCTCTACAGCTCCTCCTTTATAAGAACATTCGTATCTTGTCATTTTTGGCACTACATCAAGTATAAGAGGAATAGTATGCTCGACGATTTGTTGTCCTGCAAAGCCAATACAAATACATCCCAAAATGTGTTGTACTGCAAAACTGACAGAAATACATCTCAAAGTCTGTTATACCACAAAACCAATAGAAATACATCCCAAAATCTATTGTACTGCAAAACCAATGGACATACATCCCAAAATTTGTTGCACAACAAAGCCAAATGAAATTCAACCCCTTTGGCAGTTCCATTATTTACATCAAATATGCAAATGATATTCCACACAACATGTAAATCCAGTCTGTGCAAAAATCATAGTCCTAGCAAGTGATGTACCTTCCAAAGGACTACACACAGATAAACAAAGTACATGTGTTTACATGGGATGTATTTTTTACTAGCAATGGACTTTTGGAAATCCATGCACGTACATGATGGCTTGGTGGAAATTGTAATATTATATGTTAATCCTAATTTGTTGCTATCAAAGCTTTCAATGACAAATAGCTCTTTTTTCTCGTGGTATCTTTGTTATTTCTCGCACATTAGCATCTAAAAGCAATGCTCTTGCAACTCCATCTCTTGCATGTTTAGATACACTCGATCTATGTCTCAACTTTTTTCGTGCATTGGACAACGCATTTTTAGGGTCCGTGTCATGGTTCACCACTTGAGGATTTCAATTAGGTATAGTAGCAATTCTAGTAGGTCTTTATATTATGACGGTTTTATGAAGTTTGTATGAAATAAAATGTTATGCTTTTTTGTCAAAATACATTGATGATTGGGAGATGACTCATAAAAAAGCTCAATTTTAGACTAAAAATAATTTGTCAAGAAAATACCAACAAAGGTTGGTCTTTTTTATGTGGTCCCCAAAAAATGTCATCGCATTATAATAGTGAGATAGTTTATGGTTAATTGTGAAAGCCAATTCAGCTTAGATTTCAGTTGTTGTCCATAAACTTTAAGGTGAAAAATCTTGAATTTCACATATAGTTGAAATTAGGTGCTAAAAAAACACAAACATGTCAAATGTCCTCGATGATTAGAAAGTCTTCTATAGGGTTTTCATTGAAATGTTGTAAGTGGTTCTCTCCAATGTTCTCATTTGTGCAATGGAGTGAGTATGAGTGGCCTCTCATGCATTATAGGACAAATCCTCACCAACTTGCAATGTATTGGATAAATCCTCATCAACTTGCAACTTATTGGAGCACATGTTGCAACTTGGAAGCCTTTTCTAAAGCTTGGTTTGCAAATTCTTCATGGCTCTTCACATTCTATTACCTCCTGTGACGTGTGATGCAATAGTGCTATGATGCATATATATGCGTGTCTACCTCACAACTGGATGCATTTCTCAGTTTAAGTCATCCTACAGTTAATGAAAGTAGCAGCTTAATCCTGATTGTGCATTCCATTCTTGTTCAAAGATGAAAAATCGTGGGAACATGTAGATCAGAGTCTCCTATAGAAAATTTATGAGGTTACAATGGCAATGCAATACAAATATTTTGCTTTTGCAGTACAAGGCATGCTACAATTTCGCTTCACTGTGATTCTCTTGTTCGATTCACCTTGTCGATGCTAGGATCATTTGGGAAAATGGGATGGTCCTATTATGAATTAGTTAAAATTCGCTCGAGAGCTTGAAAACCCGCAACATTTTTAAAACATGAGAGATTCCGACTCTCCCACACCGTACATTTTTGGAGATCAAACGAAGCAGTGAGTCTTAATAAGGTCTTTCTAAATATCTACTTTTTTCATGAGTATAATAACAAAATCTAGTTTTGCAACAAGTGATTAGCAAATCTCTTTAGAAGAAACAATAGCTTGTTCTAGGATGATTCGCTTTCTATGAGCACGACGTATACACATTGATAAATTACTTTGCTATAACATATGTGAGAGATAAATCCCTGTTGCAAAAAATCTTTTTGCAAATTGGGGGCAACACTGATACTGCTGATATATATTATCGTACACAAGAAAAATATCAATAGCAAGGATTCACAAGACTGAAATGTCTACATCCTAGTCTGATCACACTTCCAAATCCGCAAGAAATAGCTCCCGTGAGATGAGTGATTTGATGCAAATTGTGAAAAATATCAACTAGTTTAGTTTAGTCAAGTTGAGTTTAATTGGCAATTTTGAGGCCAATATGCATTTTCAACTTAAAGATAGACTTTATAAAGTTAATAAGGCCTAAGAATATTGACTTACTATTTTCAAAAACTTAGGCAAGTTGATAAGGTCGAATTTGGACCTACTCTAATCGGTTAGTAGAGATGCATTGAATCTAGTCACTTTAGATCTTGGGTTTGGAAGAGATCTAGAACCTTCCATAAGTTGATAAGCTTGGCCAAGAGCATCCAAATAAGGCAAAGGCCTATTATAAATAGTGTGTTGGAGTTAATCTTGCTCCTACTCATCCTAACTACCCTCCAATTTACTCAAGTAAATCAATCTCTCCAAACAGTCTGCAGAAATGAATTGTCTTTTGCAATAGTCTGCATTTTTACATGTAATCTTCAAGAGGCGAAAAATGCGAAGACTGCGACAAAGTCTTCTACTTAACATTCCGAGCACCCGAGAACAAAAGGTTTTTGCGAGGAATGCGACATATTGCAAATTTACACGGGATACCGCAAGGAACCGCCAATCGCCCAAGGCACCGCAAGGAACCGTCCGAGTTTAACCTGCGGTCACAATGCGAAGTGGATGAGAACTAAAGCTTACAAAGAGGATTGACCGAAGGAACACGACAAGTCAACGATTGCGGTCAACATGCGGTTGTGACCGCACGGCAATATTTTGCACACATGCGAAGGAGATTTTGTACATCCTTATTATGTCTTCACGCTCTGCCAATAATCGATCTACGGATCTACTACTAGAACTGTTAATGATCTTTTAAACTGTGTAGTTAGAATAACATGAGATCATCCATCAACTATATAAAGAATTGAGCGATTAGAGACAATTATCATAAAACGAATGATCACATGGATCAGTCTCCGCATTGATCAGAAATCAGATAGAGATCAAACGACCAAAATTGGTCTTCACAATTATTGACTCCTTAGAGTTAGAGATTATAGAGAGAGTACCGCAAACTCATTCTAGAACTAAACATATAGAAGTTCAATGTCATTTTCTTAGAGAGAAAGTTCAGAATAAAGATGTTGTACTAAGTTACTGTCATATAGACAGTATGTTGGCTGACATTTTGACAAAGCCATTGTCAAGAGCGAAACATTCTACTTTAGTAGGCATGCTAAATCTCAATTTAAATTCAGATTCATAATACTAAGCTTAATGGGGAGTGCTGGAGTTAATCTCACTCCTACTCATCCTAACTACCCTCCAATTCACTCAAGTAAATCACTCTCTCCAAATAGTCTACAGAAATGAACTGTTTTTTCCAACAGTTTGCATTTTTACTTGCACAACTAGAAAACTCTGTGTTTATCCACGCGAGACCCGACACTCAGTCGATTTTCCGAAATTTTGTTTGCGTGGAACATCCACGCGTGGATTATCCACGCCAAAAATTTTTTGAACATGCCTCTAGCTAGTCCACCGGTGTTTTTTTGACACGGCGCCGAAAAATTTATGCGCGTGGTTAATCCGCGCAAAATTGAATTTTAAAAATTCCGGCAACTGTTTGGGAGGGAAGGTTGGCAGGGCCGGAAAGCAGTTTTGGCGTGGATAATCCACGCGTGGATTAGCCACGCAAATTTCAGTTTGTTCACCAGACCAAATCGGAAGTTAAAGATATCCACACGTGGATATCTTCTGCGTGGATTATCCATGCATTTTTTTTTTGTTTTTTGTTTTTTGCATGTTGATAATGACATGAAATTAGTTATATAAATATATTTCTAAGTGAATTAGGCTATATATTTTTTTTTCTAAAGTGAATAATATTATGATGAGGTTTTTTTTTTTTTTGCATGTTCATAATGAAATGAAATTAGTTAAATAAATATTTTTCTAAAGTGAATTATATCATGGTGTTCCTAGATGATTGGGATTTTTGATGAGGGAAGCCACCTACTTTTAAAAGACAGTTGACTCGAGCTACCAAGAGGGTAATTATGCATGATCTAAGGCTTTGATAGCCAGGGGTTTAGGGTCTACCCTAATGGCACTCTACCTAATCTCATATCCGAGATCATTTGATATGGATTGAGAGCTCATTTTGTACATACTTCGAGAGATTATCAACAGATGGTGATTTTGGCAAGTTTGCTCTTTAATGAGGAATTGATGAATGATGAATGTGATATTTTTTTGTGTCTAATGAATAGATCCGAATCTGAACAAAGTATTATACTTTCCACGTGTGTGACAAGATGTGAAGATCAATTATTTTTAGTTTTATTGTGGTGTTCAAAAGCTCTTGCCAATTAGATGCAAAATAGGTTGATTTGTGTGCTAGTTTTCTATCTATTAGATATAAGTGAAACCTTTGATGCTTTTACAAGGTTTTAGTATCCAAATGAGGTTCATAACCTTTGATTTTAACATGGTATCAGAGCCCAAATGCAACCATCAAGGCTCAAATACAAGGAAGAGAGAAGCAATTACAAGCTGATGATTGTTTAATTTTCATTGCCCTTATTACTACCTTAAGTTTGATGATGTTCCTTCAAGTGTGAATGAAACTTTAGCAACAAAAGAATGATTTGTTGTAATGAAAAGTGAGGTGAGTATATGATGCATTGTTTGAGATACTTGTAAAATTATTGATCCTCCATCAAAGATACAAAATGTTATTGTTTGCAAATGGGTCTTTAAGATCAAGCTTAATCAAGATGGTAGTGTGAACAATCATAAAACAAGACTAGTTGCCAAGGGATATGCTCAATTCAAGGGCATTGACTATGATGAAACACTTGATTTTGTCATAGTTTGTGGTGGTGATTTCATTAACTCACATGCTTTTAGTGATTTACTACCTTTGCAACATTTGTTAAAAAATGAGAATTTTCTTGGAACATGAAGCCATACATCTATCTTCACTAACATTATCTCCAAAAAAATGGGATTGAAGTCAAACTATGTCTATTCTTTTCACTTACTTGACCATAAATGAGACTCTATTTTGGCTAAATAACAATCATTTGAAAGCATTGCAAGAATCAATTTCATTTAGAATTGCAATAATCAATTTTTATTCAGAATTACAAGAATCAATTTCATCAGCGACAACATCTTGCAATTCATCTCCTTTTAGATGATTTTCATCATCACTCTCACTTTCAAAAATTATTTCATCATCCTGACTATTAGAATTTCTATTCTCAACATCTATGGAAGTGGGTGCTTCAAGTATGGTTTGACAATTTATTACATCTCTAGGTAGCTGAATCTCATAGTTAAAATGAAGGTTTTCCATTTCATTCTCAACATAGTCGGACATCTCATTAGCGAGGTATTCGTCACCACCATCAGTTCGGAGTGCCTTCACTTTTGTAGACGTTTGTGTCTTAGCCATGGCCTTGAATATCTTGAAGCATTCAAAGGCTTCATATTTGTGCTTAATGAACATGACTGTAGACCATCTAGAATAATCGGTGGTATCAGAGCCCTGAGCTCTATCAGAGCCGTCAACTTTAATCAGAGCTCTACCCCACAGATGACTCTTGAAAACGATGTAATTGAGATTAGAGAAGAGGTGGAAGCCCGTGAACACCTTGATGACAAGGATAGCTCTGATCAAGCTCTCTACAGCAACAGAGAAAAGCAAAAGAAGAATTTCAAGCCTAAAAGGGAGTCAAACCAAAGACAAGATTGAAAGCAGCAATCAGAGAGAGCTAAAGAAAGCAAACAGAAGAGTAGAAATAAGCCGAGACAACAAGATGGTGAGAAGAAGACCTGCACAAGATGCACACGAGTATTAGAATATTAATGTCGAGTTTATATTGTTGTACAATTACTTTGAATTGTTAATTGTGTGCTCACAATATTTAATAATGGTAACAGGCCTAAATGTCCTGTATGATACCAAAGGGTGCAAGCAGCCCCTATACACAGTTTTGTATTCATTGTCTTATTCATTCAATAGAGAGGAGTGGAGAAGATTGTAACGGCTATGATGTGTCTTATTCTTCATGTCTGATTTCTCTGTCGTGATCCTAGTTCATTGGTTAATGGATTAGATGAGTGATGATTACACGCATTGAATGTGATTGTTTCTAATTGCTGTAATCTCCTTTAAGTTATCCAATATGGTATCAGAGCCATTGTTAATGGCTGTCATGCTTCAATCCTTGTAGAAAAGAGAGGATGTGAAAGGCTGTGTGCAGATTTGTGTTGGTTTGCATGAATCTGTAAATGTTAATAAATGTATTGTAAAGGCATTGTACTTGCTTGTGTTTACTGAATTGTGGGGTGTTTGTATCCCACAAATTTGCTGCAAGAAAACAATTCCTTGCTGCCATCCTTGTGTAAAAGACAACAATATCCTCAGAGAGTTTCAAGCTTCAACCAAGAGGACAGGCTGTTGGTTTGCTAGAAGAGTGGAAAAGCATCCTTGTCCTCCTTGCCATCACTGCTATTCCACCTGGAACACCTACTATTCACAGAATGCTTGAGCTCCAGATTTTGAAGCAAAAGATGTTTGCTAGGAGTAGTCATTGAAGGATTGGCCGATTTGATGCAGCAAAAGCCCTCATTTGGAGCGCTATCCAAAAGGCTGTGTGTCTGCATTAGGCCAGCGCGCGAGCAAGGATGAGGGCCATGTAGAAGATGGCAGGGCAGCCGTGAGTGAAGATGCAGCAAGGAGCAGCAGCAGTCGCGATCCGGGTAGGACGACCGTGTGCAGATGAGAGGAAAGGAAGCATATCAGTGACCTGCTGATTCATGTGCTCTTGGTCGTTGGTTCTTTTGGCAGATGCTGTGTGAGAAGGATTCTGAAGGGCTTTGTAAGGTGAATCGTCTGCAACAGCCTTCTGAAGATAGAGAAATAGCAGTCTTTTTCTGTTGCATTGAACGGAGCAAGCTAATTGAAAAGCCTACAGAATCCAGAAGTATGTAAAACAGCCACTGCATGAAGACTGGTCCAGATGAATCTCTCTCCTCTAATCGCGATCCATCATTGTTCCAAATGTTTAAGCAGGCAGGTCACGATCCACCAATCTAGAGATGGAGCGATCCTCTAATGCCAGCGTGAAGAAAAAGCTGCATATTCCTCAAAGGCCATCCAGCGAATTGGGAAGATCATCCACACCGGCCATTCTTGGACCATTGAAAGTTACACAAGGAGTGAGCCATCGATGCAAAGAATAGTCGCGATCCAATCCAGAGATGGCACGATCCTGTTCCACATAAAGAACGTGTGAGAAAGAGGTGCGTGGGCCGTTGGAGGAAGGAGAGTGACGGGACCAACGAAGTTTCGGGTGCCCATAAAAATGCAAAGGTAACTTCTCTGATGGTTACCTTTCAAAGTTTTTAACGGTCACTTCTAAAAAAATTTGGGATTGGGTCCCGAAGGGCCACCCTTCAGTCTAAGGTCTGTCCCTCTGTGTCAAAAACAGTGGAGAACATAAAACAAAGGCATAATTTTACTTGGAGAATCCGCTTCTGTTCAAACGAAATGCATATAGTCTCTTGCTACACTGTTTGAGCTATGCTGAATCTTTCAGTTTGGACTTTCGGCAGAAAAAAATATTCACAATTGAAGCTAGTGACCTCCGAAAAAAAGCTATGGACACCTTTACATTTTACTAGCTAAGCTATGTTATTTGCGGTGATGTCTTATGCCCTCTCCCGCAATTACGTGATCTAACGGTGTTTAACTAATAAACTGGGTGATAGAGACATTCTCTTATTGCCTAAAAAGAATAAATTGGATGGCACCAACTATCCAATTTGGAAGTTTAAAATGAAAAATCTTCTAATGATGAAAAATTTGTGGGAAATTACAATCGGTGATGACGAAAGGCCGGTTGTATCCAATTTAGCCACATCTTTTGATGATAGGAATGAATGGGATAGTAGGGCTTTAAAAGCTTTATGTATGATAAATTTGTCAGTACATGATGTTGTCATTCCTCATATCTCATCGGCAACAAATCCTAATAAAGCTTGGACCATCTTACAGTCTATGTATGAGGCTAAAAATACTGTTAGGATTCTATATCTTAAGCAAGAACTCCTCACTTTGAAGATGGATGAATCGGAATCCGTGACAGATTTTTTGACTAAAATCAAAGTTGTGATTAATCAACTGGAGGCCATTAATCAGCACATTTCTGAAGTTGATAGAATGAGCATGGTCATGAATGCTCTACCTTCTTCCTATTGTCATCTTGTCACTACTTTGATGGTGAGAGAAAAATGACCAACATTTGAAGAATTATCTGGCATGTTAATGCAAGAGAAATTGATGCGAAAAAGATCTAATTCTGAGAATTCTAATATTGATGATCAAGCACTTATATCTACATCAAATTCTTCTAGAGGAAGAAACCGTACTTGTAATAAAGGAAGAGAGAGGGGAAATGAACAAAGTCAAAGCTCTTTTTTTTATATCATAAACAAAGTGTTTCTTCTCAACAAGGTGATGATTCTAGTTCTTATTCTAGAAAGAAAGGTCCGTGCTATTATTGTGGTAAAAATGGACATTTTAAACGTGAATGTCGAATTAAGAAAAATGCACAGGTTCTTAGAGAAAGGGGGAGAGCTAATTCTCCTAGCCAATCACAAAAGGCCGAAGATGATTCAAATGCTGAGCATGATCACTTTGTGGTGGAACAACGTGAAGATGAATGTTCTTTTATGGCAGTGGTTATCCAATCACATGAAGAGCATATCCAATTCCAAGAAGATGACTACTTCATGATGAATGAGGTACAAGCAAGTGTTCAGTCATCTTCTATACTTAATGAGGCTTTGTCATTCATTGAACACTGGTCTAATGATATTGAACGAGGTGAAGAATTAATTGAAAAAGACGTATTTCAATTAATGAACCAAGAATCAAAGGAATGCAATGTCTTTGATCCAGTTACATCTAATGGTAATCAAGATAGTGAGATTGAAGATCCGGCATATCTTGAAGATGATTCAGTTTTGTTTCTTTCTAATCATGATCGTGATTGTGAAGATGATTCACAAATAAAAGAATGGACAAAACTGGTTGAATAATATCATCAACTCCTACAACAAGCACAATCTAACTTGTTTGAAAGTGAATGTTTAAGTGCTAAACAAGAATGTTGTGAGCTTGGCGAGATAATTGAAATGTCAAATGATCCAAGTATCTTTGAAGTTTTTTTACAAGCACTAAAGCAATGGATGGCCAACTACATAGTTGTGAAGCAGATTGAAGACCTTGACTACATACTTGGAGCAAATGTAACTATTGGAGTACCGCATTTCAATTATTACATAATGTTGTCGTATATGCAGTTATATTTTTACAAAGATAAAAGTAGAATTGGACAGCTACTTTGGCAAATATTGTTTTTGTTGGTCGTTATGAAAAAGGGAGTAGGGTAATCTACTTCTAGGAATATAAACTAGTCATTAAGGGGGAGTAGTAGAATATTAATGTCGAGTTTATATTGTTGTACAATTACTTTGAATTGTTATTTGTCGAGTATTGTGTTCTCACAATATTTAATAATGGTAACAGGCCTAACCTAAATGTCCTGTATGATACCAAAGGGTGCAAGCAGTCTCTATACACAGTTTTGTATTCATTGTCTTATTCATTCAATAGAGAGGAGTGGAGAAGATTGTAACGGCTATGTTGTGTCTTATTCTTTATGTCTGATTTCTCTGTCGTGATCCTAGTTCATTGGTTAATGGATTAGATGAGTGATGATTACATGCATTGAATGTGATTGCTTCTAATTGTTGTAATCTCCTTTAAGTTATCCAATATGGTATCAGAGCCAATGGTTGCCATGCTTCAATCCTTGTAGAAAAGAGAGAATGTGAAAGGATGTGTGCAGATTTGTGTTGGTTTGCATGAATCTATAAATGTTGGTAAATCTATTGTAAATGCATTGTACTTGCTTGTGTGCACTGATTTGTGGGCCGAGACAACAAGATGGTGAGAAGAAGACCTGCACGAGATGCACACGAGAAGGCCACACTGTTGATAAGTGTTGGCTCAATCCAAGGATAGAATGCATCCACTGTTGTCACACAGCCGTTGACTGCAACCAAAATCCCAGAAACAAGAAAGCTCAAAGCAGATGGGAGAGCAACAATAGCTCATCCTATGTGGAGGAATCTGAATCTTCCAAGATGGCCGAAGAAAGAGCCAACAACGGCATGAATCCAGCAGCCTACTTGTGTACTGATGTCTGTGCGACATCAACTTCAGATACACAAGAAATAATCCTTGATTAAGGTGTAATGACACACTTCGTGGCAACAAGACACGTGATCACTGATTATCAAGAATCAGAGTCTTCCAGATATATAATCTTGGGAGATGGTTCCAGACACAAAGTCAGCGAAATTGGAGTGTTGTGGTTAAGCACCAAAGGAAGAGACAGAAGGCTCAATGATACTCTATACGTGCCCACTCTTTAGAAGGACCTACTATCTATTGCCAAGATGGTAGATGCAGGACTGACAATCACCTTTGAAGGCGATATCTACGAAGTGGTTGAATCTGCAACCACTCAGCTCATCACCATAGGAAAGTAAAAGGGGAACCTGTATCACCTCAAGATTCAAGTACCTTCAAAACAAGCTCACCAGATCAACGAATCGATGGATATTGTATGGCACAGGAGAATGTATCACATGAATACAGTTGCTCTATAAAATGCTAGCCGGAGCGGAGCATTTACTGGAGTCAATATCAAAGATGCAACATGCTTGAAGTCATGTGATGCCTGTAACAAAGACAAGATGTCACGTATACCATTCACCAAGGATTCTTTCAAAATGAAAGAACTCCTGGAACTGGTACACTCTGACATCTGTGGACTATTTGATGTGGTCTTCCTGGGAGGTTCAAAGTAATACATCACATTTATTGACGACTTCAGCAAGTTTGCAGCCGTGTATTTTATCCACAACAAGTCAGAGGCCCTGGACAAATTCACAAAGTTAGTGAATTGGGCTGACAAAAAGGTGAAGAAGCTGAGAATGGACAGAGGAAGAGAATACATCTCCAAATGCTTTGCAGAGTTTTGTACCAGCAAAGGCATACTCCACTTGAAGACTACAGCCTACACACCACAGCACAATGGTGTGGCAGAGAGGAGAAATCAGACCCTCATGGAAGCTGCAAGATCTATGATGGCCTATTCAAAGGCATCAAAAATTTTATGAGCTGAAGCAGTAGCTATAGCCAATTACCTGCAAAACAGGACATGTAGATCCAACGTTGCACATACTATGCCACACGAGGTTTGGTGGGGCAACAAACCAAGTCTGACACATGCCCGCATTTTTGGATGCGTCGCATATGCCCACATTCCAGATCAAAAAAGAAAGAAACTGGATGAAAAGATGGAGCAGGGAGTCCTCGTAGGATATGATGTTCATCATCATACTACATGATCTACACGCCTGACAACAAACAAATCAAGACTGTCAGAGACATTAGATTTGATGAGTCAAAGACAATGGCTGATAGAGATCCAGTCGGCTACGAAATCCTGACCAGAGGCTACTATGACCTGCCAACATCAATAGAGGGAGCGGACCCTGAGCATCTGGAACAAGATGTTCAAATTTCAGATGGACAAAGTGACTGTTCAGATGATGAGCCGCAAGACGTGCAACATGTACCCAAGACACCTGCTACTCACCACAGTTCAGTAGTTAGCAAAGACAAGAGACTTGATAAAGGCAAAGCCATCAATCTGACTGCAGACACTCCAAGAAGATCCACACAAGAAAGAAGAGCACAAGTCAGATTCGTCCCTGACAACTCATCTTTTGTATCAGAGAAATTCTGTGGATTTGGCGGAGAACCTCGAACATATGAGAAAACTATCAGTTGTCCAGATAAGGACAAGTGGACTAAAGCGATGGAAGACGAGATAAATTCCATGGAATAGAACAATGTTTGGAATCTAGAGACATTACCAGCAAACAAAAAGACTATAAAATGCAAGTGGGTTTATAAATACAAGTATGGACCTTATGGCAATGTATCAAACTACAAGGCCAGAATGGTAGCAAAAAGTTTCTCTCAAAAGTATGGTGTTGACTATACTGAAACCTTTTTTCCAATCGTAAAGCATTTGTCCTTATGTCTGCTATTTGCATATGCAGCAGCATAGAGTCTCAAGATCCACATAGTGGATGAAAAGTCCGCCTTTCTACAAAACGAGTTGAATGAGGAGGTCTATATGGACCAACCACCGGGGTTCATCTGCTCACACTTTGGCAACTACACCTGTCGAATGCAAAGAAGCACAGATGGATTGAAGCAGTCTGCTAGGCAGTGGTATAAAAAGAAGGATCACACTCTCATATCCTTAGGATTTCAACCATTGATTGTCGACTATAGTGTCTATACAAAGGTCACAGATGAAAAAATTATAATCATTGTTGTCTACATTGATGGCAATTTGATTCTGTCCAGAAGGGACAACCTGATTGCTTAGGTGAAGCATGATATTTCACAACATTTTGAAATATGAGACCTTAGGGAAGCAAGATGCTACCTAGAATTGCAAATTGACAGAGATCTTTTCAAAGGGAAGTTGTATCTTCACCAATCAAGATACATCCAAAAATTCATTGACAATTTTCACATGGCAGACTACAAGAGAGCTAACACACCAGTGGTAGCTGGAACAATTATGACGAAGCAGGACTATTCGCAGAATGCAGAAGAGCAGGAAGCCGTGCAGAACGTGCCCTACAAGAGGCTGATCGGATCACTCATGTACTTGGCAGATAATACACGTCTTGACATTGTCTAGCAGTTTTCAGGATGGGCCAATTTAACATTAATTCAGGCCCTACACACTGGAAGCTCATCAAAAGAATTCTGCAAAACCTTCAATAGACAAAGGATTATGGGACGTGTTTCTCTCAGCATGGAGGATTCCAGATCAAATCCTACAATGATGCAAGCTGGGCATCCTCGAAAGATGATTGCAAGAACGTCTTAGGAGGATGCACAATAGCAGCTGATATGAATCACCAGGAAGCAGACCATAACTATGCAATCATCCTGCGAAGCAAAGTATGTTGCAACAGCCAACATGGTGAACGAGCTTACATGGCTCAAGCAGTTTCTTGATGGATTGGGAGAGAACTTCAACGAGCCGTTGCTACTATTCATGGATAACATATCCACCATTCATCTGATGAAGGATCCATTGCTATCAGATATCATCTGATAAGAGATCTAGTTAAAAAAGATAGGCTGAAGACCGAGTTTGTTCCAACAAAGTAGATGGTGGCTGATATCTTCACAAAGCCTCTTGACAAGGCAAATTTTGAGAAGAAGCGTGCAAGCTTAGGATGATGGAATCTAAGAGAAGCGTCGGCAAGGCCGAGCAATCATGTTGCTCTGAAGGCGACTGTTGGAATTCGTTCACTTCTCTTGTCTTTGTTGATGAGGATTCTGGTTAAGCTCAGATGGAATCAATCTGTCAGATAAGGCTACTACCTCAACCCGCGATCAATCATCCTCCGAACAACATATAGCTACAACTAATCTGACTATAAGTTTATGAACAACAAATAATGTCTTAATGACAACAAAAATATATTTATTGATAAATTGAACAAGGATCACAACATTCATAGATTACACACACATTGAGCAAAAAAAAAAATGTGCTCGTCTATATTATCAGAATCAAGTGTACATTAAAATTCTTTCTTGAGCGCTGTCTATTTTTCAGATCAGCGCGTCGACATGAGAGAGGTGTTCTCTTCTCACGAAAAAGAACTAGCTACTGCTAGATCTATATTTCTTCCTTGATACGTGCCTCATTGAGTGCTGCTTTCAGGATACTCTATATATTATTTGTATCCTTCGTTGATCCTTTATGTGATCAATCCAGGGATCTGATTAAGTTAAAAAATTTAATCAACAAATACTTCAAATATGTAGACTATGCACAAACTAGTTAAAATATACAACAGTCGAAAAATACCAAAAAAAAAACGAAGGCTTTTAAGTAGAAACTCAATGTTTCTTCAGCTCCCCCTTAAACCGTGTATTTTTTTTATTCCCAAGTTGGCTCTCTGACTTCAAACATTGCCTTGTCCAATGCCTTTGTAAAAATGTTAGGTACCATATGCTTTGTAGATATGAAGACGACAGTCTTCAGCTCGTCCTTCTCAACCAAATCCCTGATCAAGTGATACTTGATGGTGATGTGCTTCATTCTGGAGTGAAACACTGGGTCTTTTGTCAGATGAATAGCAGAGATGTTGTCCATGTGCATGATCAAAAGCTCATCGGTGCTCTATGTCCTAGTCCACCTAGGAACTGTCTAAGCCAGGTCAGCTCATTGGTCATCTTGGCTGCAACAACATATTCTGCCTCACAGGTTGTTATTGTCTACTTTCTGTTGATCCAGATAACAGCTGCATCGGTTGCTATGGTGCATCCTCCTGAGATGCTTTTACTATCATCTTTCAGGGACACCCAACTTGCATCATTGTAGGATTCAATCTTGAATCTTGCATCTCGACAATAGCATAGGCCGTAGTCCTTTGTGTTCTGCAGATATTGCAGGATCCTCTTGGCGATCTTCCAGTGCGTTAGACCTGGATTGATATTGAATTGACTCAACCTGAACACTACGTAAGCAATGTCTGGTCGCGTATTGTCTGCCAAGTACATCAAAGAACCAATAAGCCTTTTGTAAGACTTATGCTCCATTGCTTGCCATTCTGCTTCATCTCTGGGATAGTCTTCATTTGTCAGAACTATGCCGAAAATCATTGGAGTATTTACTCCCTTGCAATCCGTCATGTCGAAATCATCAATGATGTTCTAAATGTATCTTGATTGGTATAGATACAATCTCCCAACCTGAAGATCTCTGTCAATCTATAAACCCGAGTAGTATTTTGCTTCTCTCAGGTCCGCCGATATTTTGAAGTGCCTCAAAATATTTACCTTCACCTGCTCAATCAGATTGTTGCTCCGTGACAGGATCATAGTGTCATCTACATAGACACCGACTATGATGATCTCCTTGTTTATGACTTTCATATAAACGTTGTAATCAACCATTACAGGCTAGAAGCCTAAGGATCTTAATGCATGATCCTTCTTCAGATCATAGGCAACTACGTATGCAAATAATATGCGTAGAGACATGTGCTTCACAACAGGAGAGAATGTCTCTATATAATCAATGCCATACCTATGTGAGAAGCCCTTTGCAACTAGCCTAGTTTTATATCTCAGTACATTGTCGTCTGGTCCATACTTGTGCTTGTAGACCCACTTACATTTGACAGTCTTTTTGTCGGCTAGTAGTGGCTCAAGAGTTCATACTTTGTTTTGCTTCATGGAGCTCATTTTGTCTTCCATGGCCTTGATCCACTTGTCCTTGTCTAGACAAGTGATGGCTTCTTCATAAGTTTGTGGTTCACTGCTGAATCCACAAAATTCTTCTTGAGCAGAAGATGAGTTGTCAAGTACATATCTGACTGGTGCCCTTCTATCTTGTAGATCTGCTTTGAAATAATACAGGCTCGGCAACTGCTTTGTCTTTGTCCTGCCTGTTGACAACAGGACCTCAATGTATTGCCGGTGTAATGGGTACTCCCGATATGACGGTCTCATCGTCCGAACTATCATTCAGTTTAGGTGAAATTTGAGTATCTTCATCTGGATGCTCCGCTCCCTCTGTCGATGTGGGCAGGTCGTAATACTGTCTGTTGAGAATGTTGTAGCTGATTGGATCTCCTCCATCCATCGTTCTTGTCTCATCAAATCTGACATCTCTGACAGTCTTCACTTGTTGGAGAATTTGCGGATCCCAAGGCAATTCTAGCCTTAGTTAATAAGTGAGAGAGATTTGGCACCCTGCGTGTGTAAGTCCAATGTTTGTTGGATGGTTAGCTTGCATTAGGCATTTTGTCGTGGCATGAATAGTGTTAGATCTACATTTAGGGTTAGTTTTGGAGTGATTTTGCTTGATTTGAGTGGATTTGCTTGTTTGAAATCTAATCTGATTGTGGAACAGGAAAAGCTATTCAGATCACCAATCTTAAGATCCATTTGGATCTTAGATATTAGAAAAAACAACAAAAATCGGTCAAATCTGCTAGATTTTGGTCAAAAGGAGACAAAAATCGTCATCAGAACTGATAACTTTTTGCCCTCTTACAGAAAACCTTCACCGAGTTGCAAACATCTTCAGTTTTGATCATGGAACCTTCAGTTTGAAGGGCGAACAATCCTTATCAGCAGATTTTCAAAAACATTAGAAAAACCATCAAAAAACACCAAAAAATCATCAAAAAACACCAAAAAATCATCAAAACTCTAAAAAATACAGAAAAAGAACCTTCGTCCGATTCACTATGCATAGGTGTGATTCAGATCTCTCTACTGCCAGGTTGGCGAAGAATAATATCAGGAATAGAAGGTTTTCTCAGAGGATCAGTTGCCATATTGTCATATTTTTGTCAAAAAAGTCTCTTTTTTGCAAAAATACCAGTATTACTCTTGCTTCTTCATCAAAACCTTTGTCGAGTTTCTAGATCATTCTATTTATGGTAAAATACTATTTTTGAGTTCGGCGAACATTCTTCCTATCCAAATCATAGAAAATCTTGATTTTTATCCTCGCCAAACTACATAAACTGTGTTTTTGTGTGCCAGTAACCTTCGTCGGGTTTATCCTAGTTTTATTTGTGTCAGATTTTTAATCTGAGAGTTCGACAAAGGTTATTTCCATAGAAATTATCAGAAAAGCTTGCTCAGAGTTTTTTTTTCCAAAAATAATACTGCCGAACCTTCGCCGAGACAATCGTCACCTAGGGAACCTTCGCCAGTTCTATTTTTAGATTCTGATTTTCCACATCAAGTCTTTGTCAAAAATTGGATCAAATCTGATACAGTCTAATTTTGATTTTAAGAAAAAATTTATTTTTGAGAAGTATCGATTGATTGAATTTCAAAATCTTTTTCACGGTATAGAAATCTGATTCTTGAAAAGTGGAATAGATCTAGCAGATCTGATCTAAAATACTTTTGATTGAAAATCTAGATCCAATCTCATTGTCTACTTGATTTCAATCTGTGAAGATGGCAGCCCCTGGTGGTGCTCTTGGAGGTGCTCCTCAAGAAGTCAATCCAATCATTGTTAGAAGAGCACCCCGTTTGGATCTACCCAAATACAATGGATTAACAGATCCAGTTAGATTTCTTCAGATCTATGCTGAATCTTGTGAAGTCTATGGCGAAATTTTTCCTCAAGATAAACTGAAGGTTTTTCCTATGACTTTAACAGGTGCAGCACAAGATTGGTACTATATTAAAGATGAAACTGAGCATACGGATTGAGAGATTGTTAAACGAGCCCTTATCACACGGTTCAAACCTCGAAAGTTCATGGAAGACCCTTTCTTACTTTTAAGTAAAATCAAAATGGGAAAGCGAGAAATGGTTCGAGATTACATTGAACAGGTGAAATGCCTCAGATATGAGTGCGAACCTGAGCTGATTAACAAAAATGCCATGATTATGTGATCTTTGTCAGGTTTACCTAAAAGGATCAGACGTGAGCTGAAATGTCATAATGAGTACGCAATGTTGTAGAATGCTATGGATGATGCAATTCGGGAGGAGGATGAAGATTCAGACGATGAGCCGAATATCAGTATGTTGTCTTATACAGCAGGGCAGACCACTACGACATCCACCACTATTACATCAACGAATACCATGTTGATTTTCACACGTGTGGACTGTCCACTACATGTACTTGTGATCTCCTAAGGTGTGTAGATGCACCAAGATCAAGACTAGATTGAGATTCAAGATCAATCTTGAATCCTATGGCAAAAACACACTACTACATGCATTCAATCACTTCCAACTCTCACTCACACGTGTGGGAAGTATTCAAAAAATAATCTAAATAAAAACAAGCTGCTCTCCTCGGGTAGAGAGAGAAAATACATCAAGAGCTCTCGGGTAGAGAGAGAAAGCTAGAAATCCAAAAACTCACAAAATCCATGAAATCACCAAATCAATTGATTTCAAAATGAGGAGTACAATGATACTAGTAGGTCCACGAGCTACCACTATGCTTAACTATGATTGGACCACATTTTGTCACCTCTTGATCCTATTGGATCATTGATCTATGCACCTCTTAATTCTATTGGACTATATTCAAGCACACCTCAATTTCCTATTGGACCTCACAAGGTTCCACCTCTATATCCTATTGGACCTCTTGGAATTCATCAAACAAAAACTTTACACTTGTCTACACTCTAATTAGCAAGTGTTTAGCCTCTTACTCTATTTTGGCTCAATAGTGGCATTACAAGTGGAAATGCATAATTTGCCATCTATGCCAAATTTATTCCTATCAACATCCTACACCTAGATGCTTGATGTAAAAAACATAAGACCACTATATCTAACATAGATAATCTTTTTCAATTCTTCACAAGTAATAGGCTTCGGCGAGTAATAGGCAGACGAGTTATAAACTGTAGGCGAGTAATAAGGGATCGGCGAGTAATAACAAAGGCCAAGTGATAACTGAGGGCGAGCAATAACTGAGGGCAAGTAATGGAAGGTCGGCGAGTAGTAGCAATTTGGTGAGTAATAGAAACCGACGAGTAATAGAACGCGAGTAATAAGATACAAAATGGTATAACTCGCCCATATATATAGGAAAATTATAACTCGCCTACTACCATTTTTGGACATCAGTCTAATCTATGCCAAATCATCAATGTTTGCATTGTGCATAATTTGTTTTTCGATTGGCTGCCAGATTTACAAGATTTTCTAATCAAAACATCCCGTTGTTTACTAAAAATGGCAATTTTGTCAAAAAAATGGGCCTAACATCGTGCGTTTCAGTCGGAATTGCTCTGGACGGATTTGATCATTTGTTCAATTGCAACATGGGATAATAATGGCAAGGATGGTGATTCCCAAAAATAGCATTCAGGACATTTCCGGGGCAATTTTACAAGAAAAATGAGAAATGAGAGGTAGGTCTGGAATTTTTACATAGGTCTTTCACAAGGGCAAGGGCAATGTGTACAAGGTGAAATTTTCTAAATACAGGATTTTGTCGATGCTTTTCCTAACTGCATAACTAAATCTCTATCTATTCTTCATTTGAGACTAAACTATACTAAGGGGCAACATTCTAGTCTAGTTGGGACAATCTATGGTATCCCTATCTTTCTAAGATTTCCAATTTAAACTACCTAGTTTAGAATTACTTAATCTAACCCTACCTGGTCTAGTCTATCTTACCGGCTAACCTACCTATCTTTCTAATCTACCGAACTATCTACCTAAATATCTAATCTACGGGTCATGGTCAACTGCTACCCTAATCTAAGGATCACGATCTAGTAGTTCTACAATTTATTAGATCTAAGTCTATCCTAGAACTAGTCTGAATCTACTCTAAAAACTATCTATTTTGATCTAATCTAAGTTCTATCTTCCTAGGCTAACTAGGGCTAACTATTCCTAACTAACATGTTTATCTAATCTAGGGTCAACTAGCTAAGGAAATCTAATCCGGCCTAACCCATTCTATTTAATTTATCTATGGAACAAGGTCGGCAACTACATTGTTTCACTCATTTATGCAGACAAACTGTTTATGGCGATTGATGTTGCTTATCAGCAATTAATTTCTGAGAAGGAACTGGATGAATGTCAGTGGACTCCAACCAACTGACAACCTAATTACTTAGTATAAATCAGCTATTCATACATCTCATTATAATGTTGTGAATTGCGAAGGAGTTGCGTGTTATAACACAACGCTTCCTGCGCTCTTATCAAGCAGATCATTCACGACCAGAAAGTATTGTATTCCAAGCTTGAACTCTCTTAAGCATTCTAGCTCAATCTTTAGAGTTTATTTTAGAGTTGCTATTGTGCTACTACTTTTTAACAAAGTTGCTTATTTCAGACTTAGTCAATTACTCAGAGATAGCTTAGAGTGCGTGGTTTTGATTCGCTATTACTTCCACTCATTTGCATCCGATTTGTTTTCTTACTGAATCAATCAAACTTCTTATTGCATTCAGTATGTGTCAAAATGTATGCATCTCTGTAATGTTTTGTAACTGATAGAAATTGTCTGATAATTCAATACTTATGTTTGGCTACGTAATCACTTAGTTTCTAGTAATTTCAAGGTTAGTTACTAAAGATTGAATATGATTTCCATCACTACTATTTTGTTCAATATTGATAGGCGTAGTCATGCATTGGAAGTAGGAAATTTTTGCATGGTATCAGAGCATTCTAATCTGGTATCAAAATACTTTCTAATCTCTTATCAGATTGATCCATCATAGTATCAGTGCTAGATCATGATATCAGAGTAGTTATTACTACTCCCTTTATCTGAACTATCACGGTATCATACTTGTGATCTCTATCAGGATCTAATACTATCACGATATTAGAGCACATGGCTCTAATACTTGATATCTTTTGTGATATCAAATTGATATTATATCTTCAGTTCATATCATCTTTTTCAGTATCAGAGAATTGATTTTCTATTATTGCCATTACTACATCTTAGCGTCATTGATACAATTGACAGACTAAGTTCCATATGAATTCTCAAAGTAAAGTCGGTCTTCTCGCAGACAAGCTGAATGGATCCAATTATCATTTATGGAAATTTAAGATAAAGACCTTGCTAATCGCCAACGAGTTGTGGGATGTTGTTACAGGTATCAAAGTGAAACCTGAAGACGACACAAAAGACTCAAAGTGGAAATCAAAGGATGGTAAAGCTTTCGCGCTTATCATCCTCAATATATTAGATACGTAGATTGGACACATATCTGAAGCCAAAACTTCAAAAGAAGTTTGGGACATCATGAACTCACTATATGATGTGAGAGATGTAACTACCAAGTTATACCTACGAAGAAAATTCTTCACACTCAAGATGTCAAATGGTGATTCTCTTCAAAGTCACATTAACCAATTTAAGAATATCTTGCAACAGATGGCCGTTGTTGGATCAGTCCTAGACGATCAAGACGCAATTATGACATTGCTTTCAAGCATGTCCTCTACATGAGAACTGGGTGATGATCATCATGACACACTTAGATTTAACTCTTACTAGAGTTATCACTATGTTGCTGCAAGAAGATAATTGAAGAAGTCAAGACACTTCATCTACTTTCTCATCTTAGGCTCTATATGTCAAAAAAGGCTCAAAATGACAGAAGCGGAAAAGCTCCAAAAAGTCTGCAACGAATCAGAAGCCGACTCAAAGTCAAGGACAATCATCAAATCCACAGTCGAAGAAGAAGATGTTTTGCAGGTATTGCAAGCACAATAACCATGAGATTCAGGATTGCCAAATTCTCAAAGAGAATAATGCATCCAAGCGACCTGATCAACAAACAAATACAGTTATATCATCTCCCCAAGTCGAAGTAGACAAAGACGCATTTATGGTCAAAGACCAAAGCGCACTTTTGGATGATTCTTGGTTTCTAGATTCTGGAGCTATTCAACACATGACCAATCAACGTGAGATCTTCAACTCCTATATGCCTTACAGCACAAAGAAGTATGTTCATCTTTATGACAATAGCACTCACACTATTGAAGGTGAAGGCACTATAAGATTGCAATTCCAGCATGATCAATTCAAACTACTATAAAATTTTGTATATGTTCCTAAACTCTCTATAAATCTGTTATCAATAAGTAGAATTATAGAATTAGGTCATAAAGTGGAGTTTGAATATGATCAATGCAGAATTATTGATAGGAGTAACAAGATCCTTGCACTCGGCAAGAGGCAGGGTTACTTATATAGATTAGTGCATTGTTATTCTGAAACTAGTCAAGTCTTGAAAACCTCTATTCTTGTCAATAAAGCATTACTATGGTATCATCGCTTAGGACACTTGAATTATGCATTTGTATTGAACATGTCTAGATCCATGGCTCTTGATCTCGACTATCCTTCTGGCAAAGTCACTCTCCCTGTCTTTCATAGTTGCATCCTTGGAAAGCAGACTAGGATTCCTTTTAGATAAAGCCATAAGCATGCAACAAAAGATCTCTTAGATGTTGTTCATATAGATATATGTGGACCTATGCAAACTCCTTCATTACTAGATGAAAAGTATTTCATTATCTTTATTGATGCTCTCTCTCTCTCTCTCTCTCTCTCTCTCTCTCTCTCTCTCTCTCTCTCTCTCTCTCTCTCTCTCTCTCTCTCTCTCTCTCTCTCTCTCTCTCTCTCTCTCTCTCTCTCTCTCTCTCTCTCTCTCTCTCTCTCTCTTTTGCTATGCAGGTGAAGGTGGGGTTGACGCTCTCAGCGTTCGGACCCTATACTACATTGACGACACAACATCCAATTTCCTGGAATAGTTGCAAGCAATCTTCGGCAGCTCTATCTTCTACAAAATCAGAGTATATCGCAGCCTCTCAAGCTACAAAGGAAGCAATTTGGTTGAGAAACATACTTTCAGATATCAGTTCGAATCAATATGCTCTGTGATAATCAAAGTGTCATTGCCTTGTCAGTCAACCCTAGATTTCATTCTAGGAGTAAGCACATTGAATTGAAGTATCACTATGTCAGAAGCAAAGTTCTCGACAAAGAGGTCAGATTGCAATACTGTCAATCACAAGATACAACGGCAGATATTTTTACTAAAGCATTAAGCTTCGAAGCACACATAAAGTTATGTGCGGAACCAAGGCATTCATGGATTCAAATTAAGGGGAAGTGTTGGATTATTCTCCTTTCTACTAATTGACTAATCAATTTTTTATCTTCATCCAATTGTTTATCCCGATTTTCCCATGTTTTACACAGTCTTATAAACCCTTGGCTCATTGTCAGCTATGGACAGTTTACGCATTTGCTCTCTAAACTCATTCATTCTACTATCTATAGATAGATAGAAGGAATTAGGTTGGCTTACTTGTAAGAAACAATTTAAGTTCTTTTTTCTTACTATATACTAGAAGTTCTAATACTTTTTGCTAAACTGAATGATTATTCGTGCGGATTTTGAAGACTTAGTGTACCCGGTGAAGTTTTTGAATAGCTTGCAACCAAGTGGATGTCCTCCACATAAGTTGGTTTTGAAAGTAGGAATCATAGTAATGTTGTTGCGATCAATTGCATCACACAAGGGACTTTGTAATGGCGCAAGATTGATTATACATACATTGGATAGACTATTTATAGAGGTGGAGATAGTGACCCACAAAAATATAGACGGATTCTTATAGTGCCAAGCAATTCAGATTTGCCATTTGAATTGCAGAGAGTTCAGTTCCCTATTAGACCGGCATTCGCCATGACAATAAACAAGGCACAAGAGCAAACAATGGATATGATTGGATTGTATTTGCCATGACCCGTATTTAGTCATAGTCAGTTGTATGTTGCTAGAGTGCAAAATGCAGCAAGATCATTTTATATCTTAATTATTATCCTAGATATTCTGGTCGAATGAATTATCATATTTTAGAATTGGATTCTAAAAATAGTTGTACTTGAGGGTTTTTTATGAATTGTCTGCCAGAGTTTGTGGGTAATTTCAGATTGTAATTATTATTTTTTCTTTAACTTTAGTCTCCTAAGTTAGGGAATATTTCACTCAGTGGTTCATGTAAGTGTTTGCATGAAGGTGATATTACTAACTTGTGGTGAGTGTAACCCAATTAAGAAATTTATCACTTAGTGTACTTTTCAAACTTGATTTGTACTCCAAAACAGAGATTAACAATTGGAAAAAAGGCTTATCACTAGATACTTGTTTGATATAAAATTCAAACTAAGGATAATGATTTTCTCGGTTAATATTGAAAGTTAAAGGAACTGTTCCTGTAATTCTTTCATGTTTTAAGGAGCTTCTAAGGATAGAAGCAGTTTAAGGCCATATTCGGTTAAGGACATGGAATAGTCCTAATATGGTAGACCGGCCCACTAGTGTTGAAGATTATTGGTCATGCCGAGATTTAATTCCAAGTCAAGGCCTGTTTGTGACTAATTACCTTGAGAGGAGACACTCTAATTGAGACATATGGAGAATTGCATGTACGTGTGACAGATATAGGCAGGAGGATTGCATGAAGAGATGTGATCTATTTATAGTTGACCTGCATGGGGATTGCATGGGTTCATGCACATGAATCTACTCTCTATATATTGAGGTAGGATTTCTCTCGTCGACATATTGGGTTTAGCATACCAATTTCTCTCTTCTCCTCTAGCTTTCACATGGCATGGCTTGGGGGCTAGATCTAGGTTTGATCTAGGTTTGGTTGGGCGGTTTGGCTCCATAGTCTCTCTTATTGTGTGCTCCTATCCTCATCTTAGAGGTTATTCCTTAGGGTCTATACACACTCTCTCTCGCTAGCCCATGTGTCTCCCTCTCTCTCTCTCATACACACACACATACACATATACATATACATACATATATACATAAACATAAACATACACATATACATATACATATACATATACATACACATACACACAAATTTCCACACACGCACACTTTATATATGTGTGTGTGTGTGTGTGTGTGTGTGTGTGTGTGTGTGTGTGTGTGTGTGTGTAACTATTTGTGTGCATGTGGTGTGCATATGTATGGGTGCAACCATGCATTTTCCTCTCCTCATCCATGCATACACACTTTCTTAACTGAAAATGATGGGGAGGGGGATACATGTATAGGGAAAGTGCATATCCCCATACATTTGCACATTGTGTGCATTGGGGGTTGGCCCCAAAAAGATTCCACACCCTTCTTCCCATCACTAAATTCAATATATTTCTCTAAATTCAAATATTTGAAGTTTGAAATTAAGGTTTTATTTTCTTCAGACACTTCAATGTGCTCTAAACTTTAGCCAAATAATCTTTATTACATGGCTTTCTTTTTTATTTTGAATTACCAAAGTTTTACCCATAAATCACGAACATAAAAATTTTCTTGACTATCTTAAACTGCTTCTTTTCTTTTCAATTCTTCAAATTTCTATCTTGGCCCACCATTTTCGAGAATGTTTAACCACAAGCCCAGATTTACTATCTTTAACTCCAAAGGATCGAATTTTTTCAAAGACTCAAATTTCTCCAAAGGATTGAAGGACCCTTTCTACTGTCAAGTCAAATTTTTCAAAAGACTCGAATTTTTCAGAAGAATTTCAATAAAGCAGATTGGTTCTCTTCAGAAATGGATTGATGAATGTCCTTGCTCTCTATCACTTTTTCTCTATCTCCATGCTTTCTTTGGATTTATCAATTGTTGGATTTGATTGTTATTGGGATTGCATGTTATTATATTATTTATGAGAGAGAAAGGGTAAGCTATCTTTGTTGTGGATCGTAGGGTTAATGGATGCTAGAGTTAGATGTGAATTGTCCATTCATGTTGAAATCTGAACTATATTATCGCTCTCATGGGAATGAATCTATGTGTGATAACTAACTTCATCTCTTTGATGCTAGATTGATTAGATCTTGGATCGAGGTTAGGCAAAGAAACAAATCCACTACAATTTTGGTGCCGATGCCGGGGAGCTACGCCAATTTTTAGTTTGCAGCATGTTTGTTGGATGGTTAGCATGCATTAGGCATCTTGACGTGGCATGAATAGTGTTAGAGCTGCATTTAGGATTAGTTTGAGAGTGATTTCTTGATTTGAGTGGATTTGCTTGTTTGAAATCTAATCTGATTGTAGAATAGGGAAATATATCCAGATACTAATATTCAGATCCATTTGGATCTGAGATATCAGAAAAAACAACAAAAATCAGTCAAATCTACCAGATTTTGGTCAAAAAGAGACAAAAATTGTCATCAAAGTTGATAATTTTTTGTTCTCTTTCAGGAAACTTTTGCCGAGTTGTAGACACCTTCGGTTTTGATCATAGAACCTTCAGTTTGAAAGGTGAAGAATCCTTCCCATCAGATTTCCAGAAACATCAAAAAAACTGTCAAAAAACACCAAAAAATCATCAAAACCCTAAAAATACAGAAAAAGAACCTTCGTCTGATTCACTGAGCATAGATGTGACTCAGATCTATCTACTGCCAGGTCGGCAAAGAATAATACCAAAAATAAAAGGTTTTTCAGAAGATCAGTTGTCATATTGTCATATTTTTGCCAAAAAAAAAAGTCACTTTTTTTGTAAAATTACCATTATTACTCTTGATCCTTTGTCAAAACCTTCGTCGAGTTTTCAAAACATTCTATTTATAGTAAAATACTATTTTTGAGTTTGGCGAAGATTCTTCTTGTCCAGATCATAGAAAATCTTGATTTTTACCCTCGTCAAACTATAGAAACTATATTTTCTTGTGTCAGAAAACTTCATCGGGTTTACCCTAGTTTTATCTACGTCAGATCTTGCATTTGAGAGTTCGGCAAAGGTTATTTTCCAAAAAGTTGATCAGAGAGTGTTTTTTTTTTCAAAATAACATTGTTGGACCTTCGCCGAGCCAATCTTCGCCTAGAGAACCTTCGCCAGTACTATTTTTAGGTTTCAATTTTCTAGATCAAGTCTCTGTCAAAATTTGGGTCATATCTCATACATTTTGATTTGTATTCTAAGAAATTTTTCATTTTTTAGAAGTATTGATCGATCGAATTTTAAAATCTTTTTCATGATATAGAAATCAGATTCTTGAAAGTGAAACAGATCTAGCAGATCTGATCTGAGATAGTTTAAATTGAAAAATCTAGATCCAATCTCATTGTCTGCTTGATTTAAATTTGTTAAGATGGTTGCCCCTAGAGGTGCTCCTCAAGAAGTCAATCCTATTATTGTTAGAAGAGCACCCCGTTTGAATCTACCCAAATACAATGGGTTAACAGATCCAGTTAGATTTCTTCAAATCTATGCTGAATCTCGTGAAGTCTATGGCGAACTTTTCCCTCAAGATAAACTTAAGCTTTTTCCTATGGCCTTAACAAGCGCAACACAAGATTGGTACTATAATCAAGATGAAACTGAGCGTACAGATTGGGAGATTGTTAAAAGAGCCCTTATCACACGGTTCAAACCTCAGAAATTTATGAGAGACCCTTTTCTACTTTTAAGTAAAATTAAAATGGAAAAGCGGAAAATGTTTTGAGATTACATTGAACGGGTGAAACGCCTCAGATCTGAGTGCGAACCTGAGCTGATTAACAAAAATGCCATGATTATGTGGTTTTTGTCAGGTCTACCTAAACGAATCAAACGTGAGTTGAAACGCCATAATGAGTATGCACTCTTGCAAAATGATATGGATGATGCAATTCGGGAGGAGGATGAAGATTCAGATGATGAGTCGAATATTAGTATGTTGTCTTATACAGCAAGGCAGACTACTAGGACATCCACCACTATTGCATCAACAAATGTCAATGCTACTGCAGAAATGATGCTCAATGAGTTCGAGAAACTCGGGAAGAACCAGCAAAAACAGATGGAAAAGTTGCAGTCGCAATTTGACGAGAAGATCAAAGCATTGAAAGATTTTCATGGAAAAGTGAACAAGGAACCTGAAAAGTTTGCGAAGACTTTTCTTACCAGGGAGAATGTCTGGTGTTCTATTTGTACAGAAAATCACACAGTGAATGAGTGTCCTCAATTGAAAAAACGAATGAAAATCAGTGTATGCCATTTGTGTAATTCGCCTGATCATGAGACTGCTTTTTGCAACTTCAATCCTCAAATAATTCAGCAATGCAGCTTGAGAAAGTGAACAAAAGAATATCACTCTGCCAATACATCATAGACATTTTCCTAAGGAAGCAGTGGTGATAGATGGCGGTTCAGGAGTTAACCTGATTTTTACATAGCTATGTGCAAAATGGGGCCTTACAAAGATCAAGCCTGTGACCTTTGCCATTAAGCTAGCTAATCAAACGACAGTTCATCCGCGAGGAATGGTTGAAGATATGCTTGTCAGAATTGTGGGAGTACAGTTCGTCATTACTTTTGTAGTAATGGAATTACCCGAAGCACCAAATGTCTACCGAGTTCTATTGGGACGTCCATGGTTACGAGTTGCGCTAGTAATTCATAACTGGGGGATGGGGAAAATTACTTTTAAAAATCGTGAACGTGCAGTCAAAGTTGATCCTACAACTTGGACTATCAGACCAGTGGTCCAAAAAGAAGATGATGATTAATCAACAACGGATCATACTTGTGACCGACTAGAGAAAAATCTGGGAGTTCACTACGATTCTCAAATGGATACTATCAATTGGAATGAAGCTCTTGCAACAATTGATTGTACAGCAGGATATATGTGTCAATAAGATAATCAGTCAGATTTGAGTGAGATTTTTTTATTGGATCGAACCTTGGATACAACGATCACTTTTCCATTGAATGTGTTGAATGTAGCTTGGATATCAACGGAACCTATACTAGATCCGATTGAAGATGACCTCATACCTGTGAGTCATGCCTTGACTTATGATGACCATGTAGAACTTACGGATGTGCAGATTCTAAATCATATGGATCCGACCAGATTTGGAGTGCGTAATGTTCCCGATAAACCAACGATAAAATCGCCCAAAGCAGTTATATTGAAGGAAGATAGGATCACAGGGTCAATGATGAAGAAACAAGCCAAGCAACATTATAATACGGTCCTGAAATGGGAAAATCCTCCTCAAAAGATTGATTCAAAGAATGTGCCACCCTTACTGGATAAAGGCAAAGGAAAAGTCGAGGATGATTCTACAAGTCATATTCTAGCAAGATATCATCATCTCGAAAGTCATCACCTCCATGATCAAATCCTGCTAAGAAGGCTAAGCAAAGATCCAAGACAAGTCCTTTCGAAAAGGAACAAGCAAATGTAGTCTAGCATGATATGCCTGAACATTACTATTCCAAAGGGAATGGCCAAGCTGAATCTTTCAGTAAGATTCTCTGCACCATGATGACAAAGACAGTTGAAGCGAGTCGGTCTGATTGGGAACATAAACTGTATGCAACATTATGGGCATTCAGAACTGCTTACAAAAATAGTACAAATCAAACACCCTTTCAATTGGTCTATGGTCAAGATGTTGTCATGCCGATTGAATTATTAATCTCATCTTTATACATAGCGACAACAGAACGATTAAATGATGATAAGTCTTTACAACTACGTCATGAAGCGTCGCACAAATTATGCGAAACTCGATTGATGGCAGTTCATGCATTAGCAGCAGAGAAAGCCCGCCGAAAGGCATGGCACGATCGTCGATTGCACAAAAAAGATCTGAAAGCAGGAGATCTTGAACTGATGTACAAAACCAAGCTGATCAAGGGAAAGTTGAAGTTTACCGGTGAAGGCCCGCCGTAAAGTGAAGGAAATCCTGAATTATGGTGCAATAATTCTTGAGCACTTGGATGGAAAACGATTTAATACTCCGATGAATGGCAGTCGATTACGCAAGTTTTGACAGCCTGCTCCACCAGTTCAACAAGCCTGATCTCAAAGATTTTTTTTTTTATTTGTTTTTCACTTTTTTGTTTTCAATATTTGATTGTTCAAATTTTTTGTGAAAAAGACAGTAAAAAAAAAAGACAAGAAAAGAAAAAATGAGAAAAGACTGATGAGCAAAAGTCAAAAAAGTCATCAGCATGGGAAAAAGAAAGAACAATATTTTTGATGAAAAATGACTTAGAAAATCACTATTTTGGTCAGATGATGCCTATACAGTATCATAAACTTTTGCTGAGCCTCCAGACTGTACATCCACTTCAGATTTATCTAATTTGGGTTAAGCGAAGGTTCTTGGCCAGGAAAAATCCATTTTTTGAGCTAGATAAATGTTCAACAATATGTCATTTTGGGAACCTTTGTCGAGCACCTTACCCTCATTATGAACCTTCGCTAACATGCTAGATGGTCTTAAAATGTCAAAATTAGGTTGGCTATAAGTTCAAATTGTGAAAAAATGCAGTTATGACAGTACTTGGTCAAAGGTTCATCCTTCGCCATCCTTGGAAAACGTTCGTCTGATAGGTTCAAATTCCAAAAACCTTCGCCGAGATTTTTATAGCCTATTTTCACAGTACTGTACATGCCTGCAAATTTTTGTTCAAAACTGACCAGCCAAACTAGTATTCAGTGTAATGGACTCTCCAAATTCACCTAATCATGAACTGTTTTTTGCTATACATTCCTACGTCTTCCTTTTTGTTTCTGATCATCATGTCTTCTATAGATACTTCCCAGTCTCCGCGTTATACTATCCATCGTGATGTCCCATCTGCAACGGACATCATGATACTTCCTAGCACAAGCATGGTCACTCAGTGGATGACCCTTGCAAAGCTTTTGCTTACTGCAACGGGTATTTATGATAGAGCCTTTTCTGGGAGAATCAATATGGATTTCATCACTCTTGCCTTCAGTACGTGGAAGGAGGGAAATCCAAATTTCATATCACCTTTCAGGGATCCACACACAAGGTGCGCGTGATTGAGGCCGCCCTTGCTGCCATAGGTATAGCATCTGGAACACAAGCCTCACCCAATCATAAGCAGGCCAAATAGGCCATTAAGCCTTACATTGACCTAACCAACGATCTGCATTGGACTAATGATGGTTACCTCCTCGATGCCATCACTGAGCCTTCCATACATGCTGCTGCCCAGCTCCTGAACAACTTCCTGATGGTTGGCAACCTCAAGAAAGATCGCATCACTTCACAAATCCTCCATAGGATAGTTGACTCCTATACCAAGATAGCCAAAGCCCCTCTTGAACCATATAACTGGTTCAAGACTATTTCTGGTGAGCTCAAACGAGCTATTAAGAGCAATACCAAACAGTAGTTCGCTGTGAGCTCTTTGTTGTCTCTTCTAGCGGCCTCCCACCTTGAAAACAAAATCCATGGCTTCCACTGGATTCTGTACCTTTGGTCTATGAAGAAGCACCAGCCGAGTCATCCTACCAGGCCTCCAGTTCACATAGTCGACGTCGTCCACGCAACAAGATTGTCATTCCTGACTCGCTTTCCGTGTCATGACGTCGTATTGGGCATACATCGTCAGCTGCGCTTCCACCCCCTACTGTTGTTTGCACTGAACTTCCTATTACCCCCGCCTTTGTTGCTTCCCTCACCTCTGCTTACAATCTGTGACTATTGGGGCTACCATTCCCATCACAGCTGCCCAGGCTACCTCACCCCTGCACACCGAAGCTATTTCACCAAACACATAGTACTTTATGGATATGTTCGATGATTCCGACCCCCTTGGGGCCTCTGAACTTTTTGAAATGCCCCAGAGCCCTGCACCCTTTGAAGTCCAATCCCCTGGAAGAGGATTCGAACAAATCCATGATTGAGGTTGCATAACATATTCAATAACGGTAGCCATGTGCCCTCATCCCTTCCATTTGACACCTTGGATGGTGGAAGCTTAAATGCCACAAATGCCACATTTCCATTGTACTTCAAGGGCATCTCAGGCACCAGTTTTGAAGCACCACTAACTTCCACCAGTTTCTTTAGTTTACTCTTAAAGGGCAGTTTATCAAACATCTAAAAAATGCTCAGAATCACATGTTCAGAAGAACGGTCACATGATCCAATATCTCAAGTTTCTCTTACACCCTCGTCCTCACTAGATACAACCATTGTGAGGTCAACAATATTAGGCAAACTTCTAGAGCTAGCCATAATCTCAAGAAAAATATCACAATCTTCAAAAGTTGTGTGTGTGTGTGTGTGTGTGTGTGTGTGTGTGTGTGTGTGTGTGTGTGTGTGTGATGTTTTATTTAATGTCAAGTAAAAACAACAATAAAAGTTAGAGAGGCGATAAAGTCTGAGTAAAGCATAATATTTATATTAATTTGTGATAGCACCCAGGAAGAAACATAATGACATTGATAAGGGCATGTTGATAGAGGCTAGTGAACAGTAGATTATAGTTAATTTTAGAGGGCAAGTGAATATATCTAGATATGTAAAACAACTTCAATATCAAAATTATGTGATGTGATGAAATTTATTGCAATTTATGTCATCCGTATTTAAATTTCCAAAAAAAATATTTAATACTTATTGTCACCTAATATAGTGGCTCTATATAGATCTTTGTATATTTTATCCTCCCAAACTTCTGATTGGTATTGGATTGTTTGCAAAGTTCAGTCTAACAAAAACCTTCATTTTTTGAAGCTTTCCAATTTCTTAAATTCTCACACATTAGTGATGGTTTTTTTTTGTTGCACAATCCACGTGAATTAATGTATTTTTCAGTATGGTTTTTAGGTATATTTTAACAACCTGTATTGAATGGAAGCTAATTGAGGTTCATTAGTAATAAAATTATTAAGATTTTAGAGAAACATGGAGTTAGTAATTTGTGGAATAATGATTAAAAGAAAATTCACAAAACTCATTAATGCTTCACTCTCATTTTGCCAAGTCTCCTTCATTGATTGGGTTAGTGCATATCCCATGAAATAAAACAAAAATTTGTTAATGAAAACACCAAGGCCTTCGATTAAAGATTTTGTATTTGATCTAAACACAAGGAAGATAGATAGAAAAAGAGAAAATAACATTATCTATTTAGTGGTAAGAGTTTTAGTAGAAGAGTTGAGTTGTAGACAATTCTGCAATATGTCAATTTTACCAAAATCATTATCTAGAAACTAGTCACTTCATTGCCAGGAGACGAGAGAATCAGCTTTGAAAAGTTGGATAGTTTATTCACTAGATACAAACACAAATCTAAGAGTGAGGACTAATTTGTTAAGGTATATCTTCCACTATACCTTTTGGCCTAACACTTGACTGATCTGCCAACTTGATTGCAAAGTTTGCATGTTTCAACTTCGTAAGTCTCCATATTGCACATAACTTTGAAGAAATCAGATTGACTCTAGATCCTCCATCTATCACAGATGCCTCTCGATCAAATGTTTATGTTGAATTGGCAGAGTGATATTGTGTTGCTCACTTTCCCACGTTGTCCATGTATTGAGAATCTCAGTTGACTCTGAAATCCAGCACAATATAAAGGTTCACGTTGGATATTTGACTTTGTCTTAGTCAAACGTTCTGATAATACTTCTTTGGCATGAGACACCAACAACAAGAACTCGCCCAGAGTTATATTCATCTTGCTTAAAAGAATATTTACAATGAGTTTTGTTTATGGGATCTCTGGTTTTGTCATTTTAAAAGGTTCTTCACATTGATATAACTGAGTATTTATGTCAATTCTTCGATGCAATCTTTGCAACATATCAGGTAGATTCGTTGGAACAATTGGTACCGATGGATTCATAACAGTAGCTCTAGCATTCTATAATGCTTCTTCTGCATGGTCTTTGATCCACTACCTCATATTATGATATTTCTTCTTTTCTGATTGCAGCTTCGGATAGACCCCGGATGTGGAAAGTGACTTGTACTGAATCTACAAATGATGAAACATGAGCAACATCTTTCTGCTTTTGAGCTTTTGTCAAAACCATAACCAATGCAACTAGTTTGTTTGCTCTTTGCAACTTTGGTCGAACTGCTTGTCTTGGTTTAATGGAAATCATGTTCACCGGAGCAATTGTAGGTGATACTTTTGGTCTAGCTGGACAGTCTTTATAGCAATGTCCATATCCACATTCACGACAAAATGAAATGAATTTTTCTTTGTTTGGACATTCTGCTATATAATAATTTTCTCCATACCCAAAGCATCTGAGTGTTGCTCTTGCCCATTGTCTGGACTGTTGTTGTTGTGCAACAGTATACATTGCATATTACTCAAGTACACCAGAATCTTGATCAAGATGAACATTCCAATAATACTGATTTGTTGAAGATCAATCATATTGGTTTGAAGTCCTTGTTGTTCTTGAGAAGAAGGCAAAACTAATGGTTCCGGAAAACCAAGTCCATGCACTTTACCATCTCGTCTGTGCACCCTCATGATATCCATACATGTGATAGCGTTGTTGGATAATTTTGGGAAAAAACAAACAAAATGTTGTCTCATGACTAGTAGAATTGCACAAATGACAATATGTGTCTGCCATTCACCGCTTCATTGTTGTGGACTCATTTATTGTATGATTCCTAGCATAGATGGCACACCAAACATTTTCCCTATTAGGATATAAGTGAAGTAACGTTTTGTCACTAGCTTACTAGCTTGGGCATGCTAATCTTCTAATGCTTTCAATTTAGCATTAGACTGAGCTTGCATTTTCTCCAACTGCGTCTATTGTTTTTGGCCAAGCTTCTTGAACTCATCCATCATCATTTCCACAATTGCATTGATATTGATAGAAGCAATAGTTATAGAAGTTGTGGTAGTCTCATATTGGTCTAAAATCTCCCAAACTCTCATTATACGTGAAATCACTATATGTCATAGATTTTCAAGATCATTTGATTCATCTTGTATTATTGGCCTTTGTTCATAGTTTGTTGATTAAGCTGGTTTTCTAGTTATTAAGATCGCTTTCTAAGTTATTTTGTTATAGAAGTTGTGGTAGTCTGCCCTGTTGTATAAGGCAACATTCCAATATGCAGTTCATCATCTGATTCTTCATCTTCGTCTCCTACTGCATCATCCATTGCTTGTTGCAATGTCATATATTGTTCTCGACGTTTGAGCTCACACCTGATACTCTTTGGCAATCCTGCTTCTATAACTTAGAAAGCGATCTTAATAACTAGAAAACCAGCTTAATCAACAAATCATGGACATAGGCCAATAATACAAGATGAATCAAATGATCTTGAAAATCTATGACATATAGTGATTTCACGTATAATGAGAGTTTGGGAGATTTTAGACCAATATGAGATTAAATCATAATGCCAAAGGGTTAATGAATCAGGATATGCCATTGACTACAAATTTTATAGTCCTAGCAACTATGGCATTGAACAAATGGACTCTGCACCATATCGAGTAGTAACCTACTGACAAAGTAGTACAACATGACTGTGACTGGCTCATTCTGGATATGGGGCAGGAAACAATCACATTAGCATGGTATGCTTGCTAAGATGTGGGGCCCTTGTATAATTGTAGTCATTATGGAATTGATTCATGAGAGAGTTAAAATGTCTCATAATTGCTGAGGGTTTCTACAAATGCGTCCAGAAACTTGTTTCTAATTTAGGGTAGCGTTTTCAGGGGTTTCCTTGTTGGATTCTGTCAAGGGTAAAATTTCAGAATGGCTTGTCGTGTTACAGCAGGATTCCAAGGAATATCATGGAATATGTACCTGTGTGTGCAGGAGAGAGAGAGAGAGAGAGAGAGAGAGAGAGAGAGAGAGAGAGAGAGAGAGAGCTCCCATAATATTATGAACATCACCTTAATCATCTTATTTTTTTTTTAACTTGACCTTGTGATTTTATCAACTAAACACAAACCTAACAAACATTTATTTTCTATATCTTTTCTGTCAGTCCATTTAGAGCTACTCTATTGGGTCCAATGAGGCCTATGACGCCAACTGCCTTAAACTTCCAAAGTACTTTCATTGCTGCTAGTTACCATTCTTAGGATCAGCTATAACACAACTGACCTCGACAACAAGTTCAAAATTTAGCTCATTGTAAGCTAGACCTGATGACAAGACCATAAGGGAGAAGCCGATTGCTCATCAACCTTTGCTGCAACAAACACTTGATGTGGCTATTCAATCACAAGCTGTCATGACTCAATCAATTGTTGACAACAATGATCATGCTAAATAAGGAAGAGTTAAGGATATCTAGTAAGGGTTTATTGGCTTGTTCAGTTGTTTTGGCAGTCATGGTCTTATCTAGCTACATTTAGACCCTTAAAAACATGTTAATTGTTTAAATCCCATCTGAACCATTGTCACAACATCTAGGATCCAACCGCATTTCTACAAAGGAGACCTTAAGTCACGGGTGCCCCAACCCTCATGGGAGGCTACAAACTTTAATTGAAAACTATGAATACCATTGATGGGTCCTCGTTTGGTAGCTTTTACTGATAGAAATATGAGTTTGTTTGAGGGAGAACTAAGAAAGGCACAGTTTAGTATAACCTGCAAAGCAAATGCAGTATCATGATTTTTTCTTTTTGGATCCAAAAGCGCGTTTATAGAAACGCTTTTTCCCCAGAAATCCTCGTTTGGTAGCTTTTACTGATAGAAATATGAGTTTGTTTGAGGGAGAACTAAGAAAGGCACAGTTTAGTATAACCTGCAAAGCAAATGCAGTATCATGATTTTTTTTTTTTGGATCCAAAAGCGCGTTTATAGAAACGCTTTTTCCCCAGAAACAAGTTTCTGGGCAACTATGATATGTCTGGTACAAGATAATGCATTGTAGTTAAACACTAGCAAAGCCAAATCCAACGAGGCCTAGCCCATATGCCCCAGAGGCGTTGATATACATTAACATTTATAATCTTACAATTCCGGTCCACACCATAGGCAGTACACGCAATGCAAAAATGATATAGGCCCTCCATGAAACTGCCAATGTGACCTGTGTATCTAAATTATAATCAGAAAATACACGTTAAGTCACAATTCCTAGATCCCCTAGACCTAGTTCAGCTATGTCAGGTTCATAAGTAATGGGTCCAACCTCTTATTATACCCATATGTACGATTGTATACATAAATAACCAAAAGGCCCAGATGACTCACACTAACGCATAGGAAATGGACCAAATTCTAGAATTAAGACAGTAAAGCTTAAGTTGCTCCAACAATGTATGTTCCTTAGGTTGTTGGTCACAATGGGTAGAGGACAGAGAAATGCATCTGACAAAACAATCATCATATGATCTGTAACTGATGCCTTGAACTTGCCTCAGAAAACAACTTTGAGGGACTTGTGCCCAATTCAAGCACTACCATTGGAATTCACTCTTGGTGTGCACAATACTTTGTCAGAACAAACGAATGAATTGACATCAAGGCACAAGCCACCAAAGTGGGACCAAAATAGTGTTTCACAAAAGCAAACCAACATGAGGTCCCAACTCCTGCTTTTATGTCCAGTATAGCCCATTCTCAGAACTCCAATGCAAAAGCAAACTGCATTGACTGTTCACAATGGTTTACTGGCAAACTTGCCCCCTAGAAGTCAAACTTAACTTCACATTGGGGAAAGGGAAGACTCAACTGCAACACCTTCTAAACACAATCAACGCCCAACCACAGACCATGTTATAAGAACAATGAGACCTGGGAATTGTGAGCATAACTCATATACTTCATAAAGTATGCACATCACTACAGAGGAGCAGGCCCCAGGGCAAGGGATACAAAAGCAGAAAACATCTCTCTGGCCATAAAACAAGTATATCCGATCCCTCTGCATTCCTCTTAGCAAGTGCGCATATCTACTAGAAAAAAAAAAACACCTTTATGAACAACTACTTTCTTACAAAAAAGGCTCTTGATGCTTTTTATTAGAAAGACTTCACACCACAGAGATGAAAATATTGAATAGAGCAGAGCGAAAACCTTTACCATTAAAACTGTGTGCACAAACAAATTTGATATTTTCAAGCAGAGACAATAGTTTGTGATATATAAACCTTGTATACAGTTTTGGACTTCAGACAGTGACTGAAAGGTAAGGATCAACTGTCATTCCAAGCCTTGCACATGACAAACATATGCTAATTGTGAGGTCCTTTTGCTGTAAGACAGACTTTTGAAGGTAGACCTGTAAACTCAAATTCACCAATGATTGAAGTTCATCAAGAATTTTCAAGGGGATGCAAAGTGTAGCAAGCCTACTACTATTCACACTAAAGTGTCATAATTTCTGCCCAATTTGAACTTCATGGAGCAATCTGGGGACCAATATGCCTGCTACTGCTATTGCCAGAAACTAAATAGTAATTTCTTTTAATCGTAAATAGGATCTTTAAATGATGGATAGGTACGAACGAAGACCATCTTATTCTCTTCCACAGCATCTTCCCCTTCATTTCCGACTACAAGTTTATTTCTGCCTGAGACTTCATTTACACCCCTCTTTTCTCTTTGCACCTCTAATTCAAAATACATTGACCACTCAGGATGATCTTCAAGATAAGCATCTGTTACAGTCTCTCCAGCTAATTCGTTGACTCTGTCACCAATTGCCTTCCATATTGGCCTTCTTTTATCACCCCTGTGTGTTTGCTGAAATTCCGATGCCTCTCGTGCAATATCCAAAACCAGTCCAAATTTATTATTATGCTTTTGCCTCAAGATGTCTGCATGAAGTAGAGTACGCTCTCCAGTGTCCCGAAGAATGTTTACATGGATCTCCGGATATGGAAACATATTTTCTTTTACTTGCTTCACATTGTCCTCCTTGCACTGTATAATAAAATCATTTCCTTTCAGATATACTGAGACCATGGATGCAAACTGATGAAATCTCATTGCAGAATCACTGAATAGTGACTTTGAAAGAGAAAAAACATGGAGCAACTTGAGCATCAGCAGAATCAAAACTAAAATTACAAAAGGACTGACATGTTCTGAAGTTTATAACCTCCTTATCTGGTCAAATTGAGATATACACAAAGGGTAAACAATAATATGAACAAAAACATACACAAAATCGACAAGTTCGAAAAGTAGATAGCTAGTAAGAATACAACATGTTTCCTGTAAATCAATATTCTACAACAACCATCTAGTAAAAAAGTCAAAATGTTCTCACTCTTATCGCCCTATGGTCCATGTTAACGGCCACATGACAACAAAACATACTTTGTTTTCAATGAACCAAAAAAGCATACAGTTTACAAGAAATGATGGCTGTCTTGGCCCTCATGAAGTTTGAAATGAAAAATACGCAGCTTATTGGGAAGACTTTGCTTCATCAGAGTTCCTGCGACAAGGAAAATCAATGCAGGCTGTCTTCAATGCTATGTATTCAAGCCTTGTATTCCCTTCTCTCCATAGTATACACACTTGCAAGAGAGGAGAGGGATGAGAATGATTAATAGGTGCATACGTGCATACTTTACCTGAGCCAAAAACAGCTACTAACCTTGGTCATTGGCATAGTTGCCAGCATACTGTAAGAACATGAGTCTGTTCATGCTGTCATATATGTGTCCCTAAAACTGCTCATACGCCCATAGATAATGGGCATAGGGGTCTATATAGATACTGCCAATCTTAATAAAAGCTCTTGCCTAATTCAAGAAACCAATAAAACTAGAAATTTATAGGTCAAGTACTATATATATGTATATATACATATTCAGATTTCAAAACTGAAAACACTGATTTTGCAAAAAGTTACAAAACCCACAACATTAGGAGGCTGTTCACTCAAGTTCCTCTCTACCACATGTCTGGTGTGAAGAATGAGGCCAACTACTTAAGAACGTACAAACTTAGCATGAATGATAGCAAGTAGCATTCATAAAAGCGACAAAATAATCATTCACAAGCATTCTTCAACAAAGAAGACTAATGAAATCAACGGCTGCCGACAGCTAAAGCAGATCTCTAACAAAGATCTCCAATACAAAGATGGAACTCCCCTACAAAGAGCTCAAGACTCCAAATATCAAGTCCTACTCCAAGGATCAAACTAGGATGCCGAAACCAAGAGAAACAAAAGGAACGGATGGTGGTTCATTCCAACCAAACCAAACCTAGATCAATCGGATCTAGCCCCCAAGCTATGGTTCACTAGCCATGTCTCAATAGTGAAAGGAATGAAAATGCACTCTAGCAACATGTAGCTTTCGTCCACTAATCCAAGCTCTCTACAAAGGGAGGCCTATGGGTATACTTATACCTCCAAGCCCTCCCTAGACTAGGAGTAAACTAAGACAACTCACTGGGACACATCAATAGCCTAACTGGGCCACATCAGCCACTTACCAATGAGGCAGTGCCAGTTCCATATAAATCCACCATCATGGGTTTTAGGCCTCCAACCATCAACTATGACTCTTTGCCATGAGGGACCCAACCCCTCATGATCATAATTAACTTACGGGTTGAGGTAGGCCTTCTAAACCCCTTATGGGATAAAAAATCCAGGTTAGAGCCATGACAGTCTTCCCCCCTTACTAAAGTTAAGGGAGTCCGCATCCTAAGGCTGTCTAAGAATCATCATCTTACGTATGACCCTTCTCAAACAGGTATGATGACCTTCCATTTAGTTCATGAATCAAGTATCTTTTCGAGTTCAAAAATGGTCTTACTTGATGATTGTTCTCAACACATCCAAATGATCTCCAGAATCAAAAATGTAGACTATTCTCGCGTCATATTATATGGAAAGCGGGAGGCTCTTGAATTCCTTTCGGGAGTTTAAATTGGTAGGCCAATGTTTAAGATTTTGTATGGTCCTCTCCAATGCGTGGACTTTTATTACTGTTTGCTGATACGTACCACTCTAGAATCCTTTGAGATTCTCACATACACGCGACCACCATCGAGTGTAGTTAAAACAAGAAAAACTAAGGAATTGCCCATATTTCCAAGAATCTCCGTGTTTTCCCCTAGCAATCAAGTGCTCATTTGTGATTCGTCAATCACAATGATTAGAATCTAGATTATGATTTATTAATCATAATTCACACAATTCTCAATCACACATGGTAAGAGGATAACGTACTAGAGCATGTTCAAAAAACGTGAACATTACTACTCTTTGAAGACATATGAGTCACCCTTAGTCCTTTCCATGAGGAAAGTTTCAGCCTTAAAAGGATTAACTCATCCTCGGGAAATATGTTATAAAATTCTTATTCTTGCTCAATATACATGGAGTCTGATCTGAAATCCATCTAGATAAAATCATCCTTAAGTTCCAATCTAGAATAACTTAGGGTCCCTTAAAACTTCATGCCATGAAGCTTTGACTTTTGGTCTGTGCTAAATATCCAACTTCATCTAAGTTTTACAGGATATTCTCCAAGCAATCCTACCTTATTTCCAATCGGGAAATAAATCAGACCAAGAGTTCTCGTGTATCCTAAGCACATATCCGATACAAAATACCAACAGTATTTGTGAATAATTTCATATTGTATGATCGCCATACTAATTCAGAAGTATCTCTCCTGACTCAGTTAGTTGTGCCCAATTTAGAAAATCTTGAATGTTGAGGTGTAGGCCTTTAAACATGTAACACCACATTCAATCCCATTACAAATCTTCCTAAGTTAAGAAGTCAAACTCTAATAGAGATACCTTATTAACTTACAAGTAATTGTACTCTCTAGACAATACTCATCGATATGCCTATGCTTTTTGTCCATTAAGTATATGCATGCATCAATCAAAAGAATACATAGTCGATCCACAGCATTTATAAAATTGCACAAAAAACAGAACTTGATTTAATAATGATTCACCACATAGCATATCTCCACAAATCTCACACGATTTGTGTCAATAATCAACTTAACTAAAAATCTTATTACTCAGTTAAATCCCACAAAATATTTATCAAACTATAATCTCTACCGGAGATTAATTCAAAAGAATATACTATTAACAATGAATATCAATCCTTGCATCAACCTCTCACAGATCCTAGTTCTCCACTAACATCAGGTTGACTGTCTCAACCAGCAAGGATTATGAGTTTAGATCCAACAATCTATTCCCTGTAATCAAACTTCCTAATCCAAATACAAATCCATTAGATTCGTGATTTGTAGTAAGTTCCTAATCATACAAGAATAAGTTAAATCTATATATTCATCATCACCATTCATGAATAGACTCCCTTGAATTTATTTCTCCCCATCTTCTAACCAAACTAATCTTCACAATCCTTAGAAGATTTTAACAGTAACCCAACTACTCTATCAATCCAGATTTCAAGACAGGTCCATACGTGAACATATAGCAGATTCCTTTCAAAATCTATGTCCCAATTGTTTCTCCTAGATAAATTTCTTGTCACCTTCTCCCTCTCTCTATAAGAAACTTAGCGAGTTTCAAAAGATGTCATATCAATCTTGATTAGACGTAGGAGACGCTATAAAGAAGACCTTCTCAAGATTTTCTTTCTTAGCCAAAGAGTCTATACCTATGAGAAACTGACCTATCTAAATCATGATAGAAATTCACATATCTGAATACTAGTACTCAGTATCACTTGGTTTAATTATTGTTAATATAGGGAAATGGTTCACATCTAACAATTAAGTTATGTGAACTAGATGGACCTTCATTGTCCAAGTTCACGTGTAGAATTTACTACCACCCAAGGAATCTTACAATTTTGGGCTACCAGGCTCATAATATCATTAAAATTCATAAATATATCAAAACAGAAAGATAGCTTAGAGTTTTCGATTTTGTATTTCCGAGGTATCCCATGATTGAAATTCACATGGGGTCAAGCAAATCTGAATACTAGTACTCGGTATCACTTGGTTTAACCATTGTTAATATAGGGAAATGGTTCACATCTAACAATTAAGTTATGTGAACTAGAGGGATGTTAATAGTCCTTCAATGACATTGTCCAAGTTCACGTGTAGAATTTACTACCACTCGAGGAATCTCACAATTTTGGGCTACCAGGCTCATAATTTATATCAAAATAGAAAGATAGCTTAGAGTTTTCGATTTTGTATTTCCGAGGTATCCCATAGGGGTCTAGACCGATCTAGCATTATGTTGTCGTTCACTAAAGACGCAATAATCGCTATAGCTTTGTCATTTTTCTCCATCCATTCACAAAGTTCTTTGCCAGGAGTGATTGGCTTCTCTTCTGTTGAATCTACTCATTGCCAAAGACCTTCGCCCTTTAGAATGAGTGAAGTCTTAACTTCCAGACTAGATAATTCGAACCTTCTGTATCCAAGATCGTACTGATCTTAGACTAAATGCTGCTGATTGAAGACATCTTCAAATTTTCTGAATTTCTATCAATAAGCTCTTCGACACCACAATGATGTTGTTGAGCTTTAACACTTGAACACACTCTTGTCGAGTAACCTGGATGGTTGCTCAAATAAGGTTGTTGAAGGGTGCTGTGGGAGCTATGATACCACTGTAGGAAAAACACTGGGAATTTTCCTTCAGAGAACGCAATGAAAGTTCGAATAAATCAAACTAATATCGGGGTCTTCGATCATATCTGAATCTGGCCTATATACTAATAGAGCATAGAGCAGGTTCTATAATGATTGAATAAAGCATGCAGATTTAGGCATGTGTATGAGTGTGATAGATAATTTCAGATAATCAAAAATAAGTATGAAACACCAATGAAGTAAAAATTAATCTATTGATAACCTTCATCAATCGATCTTTTTCTCTTCTAATTTGATTCTGATTCTTCTTTACACCTCCTTCGACTTCTAGATGAGTGCCAAAGCCACCTTCAAAGCTTTTGACCACCATTCCAAGAACAAAGATCCAATTGCAATGTTGCCTCTATCTCCAATTCAGATAATCAACTCTCAAAAGTCCAATGAGCTACAAAACAAAAGTCTTTCTTTGAATGTGGCATTTCAAGTAACAAAGCACATTGTGCCAATTTTTAGAGAAGCAACTTCAATGCAATCTATTTGATCCTAGAACATGTTATTGTTGGTCCTTATCTTAGTTGCCCATTCCGTCCAGAAACAGTTGGAACATAGTCTAAATGAAAAAGGAAAAAGTATTTTCTTACCTCTGGTACTTCTCCCATCCTTTTTGATAAACTAAATCATGCGAGAGCACATGCAAGAGCATTAAGTCATGAGTTATTTGTTCTTGATTTCTTTTTATTTTGGTAACTTTTTGTACATTGTTTTGGTGGAAAAATGTATCCTAGAGACTCATGTAAACTAATTTTACATCTCATGGTGAGAATTTAATTTTTTTTAGATCTTTCATAAGCTGGACTAAGTTGATTATTTTACTTGATAATCTTCATAAAAGATAGAAACCAAACTGTGGTGACATTAAAATAATTTACATATTTGACCCCTTTTTTTTATTCTATTGAAGGTATGAAGTGATTGGTTTTGAACTCTACAAATTTATGATCTTTGTAGAATTAGACGCTTTTGCAGATTAGTCATGTGATTTACTTGTTTTTATTACTTAAGAAGGGCTACTCTTTTAAAACAATCATGGAAAACATTTGAACCTTTTAACATACCAATGGTTTTGTTGTTGGTAAGTAAGCTTTTGGTCTCTTCAAGATGATTAATCATAAAATTCTCAAAAGAGGAGACTTATGGAGCCCTTTCCTTCCATTTTTTGTATATTGCCTATTTCTTGTTAGTATTAGTTTTTACAGTTCCTGGGGTTGGTTATAGTTTTTTATTTCTCTTTGTTTTGTTCTTAGAGTATATTTGTTGATCATCATTTACTTCTTGGCCACAACTTGGTCTACCTAAGAGAATCTTGATTGTCTCAAGCATTCAAACCTGAGTTGCAGCGGATCGCGATCCGCTGCAAAAACATTTCGGATCGTGCGAATCCGGAACGTCAGCGATCCGTGACCCGGATCACAAATTATTTTTTTTTTTTTGTGGAAAATGGAGTAATGGTAATTTTTTTTTTTTTAAGTATAATACTAACTAAACCGTAATTGAATGGTGGACATGCTTTTCCAATAGATATCAGAAATCAGTTTTGAATGGTGTTCTGATGCCAATGGTTTGCAAATCTACTGATTCCATTTTCTGTTAGAAAATGATAGAAAGAGTTAGAAGGAGCCTTCCTTAGACTGGCGGGAATTGTATACTTCTTTTGGAATAGCTGAGACCATCTACTGATGTCCAAATTTCTGAAACCATAAGAAAATGCAGCCAGTTTTCTTAAACCATCTACTGATTTCCAGATTTCTAATCAAATTGGCAACTATACAAAAAAAAAAAAAATTGCATTCCAGGAAACCGTAATGGGAAATCCCGGATCGCGTTCCAGAACGCGTTCCGGATCGCGGACTGCAACCTTGATTCAAACAGCTTGGGTACAATTTTTTCTTTGTTAATAATCATGAATTTATTATTTTGTTTTTGGCCACGTTCCAGAACGGGCATACTTGTTTTGTTTTGTTTTCATTGTCTCAAGCATTCAAACAGCTACTTATGCTTGGATACAAATTTTTTCTTTGTTAAATAATTATTAATTATTACTTTTTTGGCCACGTTCCATAATGGGCTTACTTGTTTTGTTTACTATGTTTTGTAGCTTCCATCTAGCACACTAATACTTCTAGAAATTCGTTGTAGCAAGGAGATAACTCACATTCTCAAACTCAACAAAAGGTTTTAAATTTTAACCAAGTGATCTATTCTAAAATGTACATATAACAATACCTACAGAATGGTCCAAAAGTGAATTAGGTGAATGTGAATTGTGTAGTCCTTTATGATTCATTTTTAGAAATTCTCACTCAGTAATGAAGAGTTGCCATTTTCTTTCTATTCTCTTAACGCATTATGCCCAAAAAAAAGTTCATAGTTGTCAATGTCTATGAAATCATAAAACCTTGACAAAGATATCATCACAAAAAGGGAAACCAAACCATGTTCCATAGAAGTGCGTCCGTTTTAGACTAGTGTCTTTCCACACAAAATTGCAAATTGATATTACTTTCTATATTGAATTGGCGATAAAATTAGCTAGCAAATCACTTCAATACCTATAAACCAAGACAAGCACTCACCGATCGTCGACGTTGCCTTCTTGTACCACTTGTGTCACTTTTCTTAGAAGTAACCACCTATATTCCATATAATCAAACAACTTACCAAGTGCTAGTAAACGAAGTCAATCAAAAAGCAACAAAACAACTTATGCACTAATACGTGAAACCTTGTAATGATTTTATGGTAACAAAAAAATTGATTCTCATGATCGACATAATAATAAGGGCACTGGAGCTAACAACCTCTAAGTGAGCTACTCTTGGGCCAAAAAGGCCTCCATATCTACAAATAGAATTTTTGGACTCCTCCAATGTACATAATATGAACACAAAACCAGCACTATCAAAACTCAAGCTAGCAAAGCATATGAAAGAATTGCATATGTACAAAATCCATTGCAAGAAGCAAAACTATAATACCTGCACTAACACTACTTCCAACGATGAGAGCTTCTCGTAGCCTTTGGCAAAAAAATAGCAATTAACAGCAGAAAATTTTTAAAACGTGTGTTGCCATATTAGATGTACAAAGGTGAAAGTTACATAATTAATAGGTGGCAAAATATTAGCAATTAACAAAAGCATCTATTTTATTGTAAATGCTGGTATAGTGCATGTACAAAAACCGAAAGTTACATAAATTTATATGTGCAAGCCAAAGTTCCACGTGTTGTACCATGGCACCTGGTACGGCACGGGTTCCGTAGGTGCCGTGGAACTTCAGTTCCACGGCACCCACGGCACCTGTTTTTTTTTTTAAGTCAGTTTTTGGTAAAAAAAACCAGAAAAAATAGAAAAGAAAAACCAGGTGCCGTGGTACTCACCTGGTACGATACCTGGACCCCCACGGCATGGGTGCCGTGGGGTACTTTGGTGCAAGCACATACAAGCTTTCAAAAAGCTCCAAAATATCCCTTTAACTCCAATAGAGGTACCTTGTCCAGCCTACCCACAGGCCGACTAATTGTACATATCCTACCAATTTGGTGGTTCACAAGTCTTCTTTGTTTATGAAGATAAGATTTCACAGAGCTTGAACTCAAAGTACAATCTCAAGTTTATGAATGTTATTTTGCAAAAGCCTAGTGCTTAAAACACTGGCAACATTTTCTCACAATTTCTATGATGACCAAGCTGGTCCAACTTTGAGCAAAAAGGCAATCCAAGACAATTTAACTCGGATAGGAACAAAGGAAAACGATTCAAAGCATTGACATAAATGAATATACTAGCACTTCAAGAAATACATAGACCAGTGACACCGACAGGGCCCACGCCTCCAAAGTAAACAACCTCGAATCTTATTCCAATAAAGGGCAATCAATATAAGAGACACAATGATCATTGACAAGAATCTCGTCATTGAAGTTGTCATTCTGTTCATTTTAAAAGACGGTTTAGTCATAAGTAGGCTTCAAATGCAAATTCTATCTTACTCAGCAGAAATTATTGTGGAGTCAACAGCTTCTCTCTTGATCTAATATTATCAGAACACTGCATACTTTCTAATTGAAGAGAGAAAGTTAATGAAAGAAAAAGTGAATAATACTGGTGTACCAAAGCTGAAAATAATGTAAGATGAATCTGCTCGTTGAAATGTGCAGTACTTATGTTTTGCAAGAGGCCATGCTGGATTGTGGAGTAAACAACAATACTAGATGCTGACTTTCCACCAGGGGCCGAGATCAATTCAGCAAGGTCTGTAGAGCTAGCTTCTAAACAACTTTAAAGTAGACATGGAGCACAATAGCAATTTTCGGCACTGAGCAACAACTTCTAGAAAAAAGAATATGAAATTGTAAAGGAGCCCATATTGGAATACCAGCTCCTTCATACAGCAAGCATGGAATTTTCCAGCAGCATTGATGCTTCAAGGGTGTAGCAAGCCGAATTGGAAGTCCATGCCCCCACTTTTTTTTGTTTGGTATAACTTTTGTTTTTACGTTGCCCAAACCTCTTGTTCCGTACACTAGGACCAAGTGCACTAGTAACTTTTTGAAAACAGTTTTAGAGTATTTGGGCATGACACTCAAATATTTTTCGTCTTTTCATCCTCGGACAGATGCGCCACTCAGAAGTAAATAGTAGCACTATGATAGGGCTCTTAGATCTTATATCTTTGACCAAAAAGTGTTCTGGCAAAAATATTTCCCTTGATAGAATTTGCTTAAAATAATACAACTCATTTTTTATAGCTGAAGCATCTTTCAAGATTGTTTCTCATAAAATTTTTAGCAAGTTTGTTTATAGATGGGCTATTTAAATTAGACGGTCTCCCTTCCGGCATAGTCAGCGACCGGGACAATAAGTTTAATAGAAATTTTTGGAGGGCAATATTCCCCGCTCCCATGCAAACTCACATTGGGATAGGAGGGGTATTCTATAAGAGAGTGCAGGCTGGGTGGATCAGACTAGCTTTGCCTTCGACGTAATTATGTTGTTCCTTACACACACACACACACACACACACACACAGATGAGATGAGATAAGATTATACTGGATTATTAATGTTCACGAAGGCCAATATGGCCTATGGGACCCACATGAAGTACCATATCAATGTCTTAATTTCCAAATAACATAATGCAAAAACTATTCCAAGATCATAAATCGATCTTGTTATGGTCTAAAATAGACCGTAACCCAACTCAATGTGTACAAAAGATTTTAGCTCATTATTAGTCCATTTTTTATGCTGAATTTTCCAAAGGCAAACCACCTCATAACGTCCAGCCACCATCCACTTTTTATTGGGAGCATGCAACATAGCCACTTTACACAACCTATTATTTTCCAAGTCTTTTGCTCTTTCAATGTAGTTCATCATTTTAATAGCCGCCAAAGCGTCCAATGGAAGATTATTCGTTCCAACCAACAACATGGGATAGGGGGTGGTCTGCTTCACACCTAGGTAAGAGCATAAGAAATGTTTTTGTACTCTTTCGATTAGAGCCCACTTGGTAGTTGCAATCCTTGCCGCCCATACTTTGCATCCATATAACAAAACAGGAGCCACCAATGTATCATATATCATGTTTTCTCCCATCTCCGTAGAGCCCACTTGGTAGTTGCAATCCTTGCCGCCCATACTTTGCATCCATATAACAAAACAGGAGCCACCAATGTATCATATATCATGTTTTCTCCCATCTCCGTAGTTCTAGTATTTTGCAAGCATTTTCTATTCTATAGAATGATTTCTACCCACCTACAAGTGTTTTGTCCTATTTTCTTATGTATCCCAAGACTGACACCCAAAAAGTGCAGTTGGTGCATTACATTTAGATGGTCGAGCTCAGACTTGGTGGCCTGTCTATCGGTCTGAGCCTACTCGTGAGGGATTACATATATGGCCTACTTTTCGTCATGATCTTCGTATGGCTATGATTGACCCACAATGGTTGGTTCGCCAACGTGATCTATTTCGTAGCCTTCGCCATCCTAGTGATTTGACTGCTTATATTGATTAGTTTATTGAGCTTTCCTACCTTTTTACTTATCTTCATTCTACATAGCTTATTTCACATTTTATTGCCGATCTTAGAGGCTCCTTACGATATGATGTCTCATCTTTTCGGCCTCCTACTCTCTCAGATGCTATCTCCTTGGCTACTACCTTGTAGCATAAGTATCCTGAGTTATCCACTTCTTCTCGTTTTTCTCGTTCTCAATCCATTGCTTCTCCTACTTTGGCTTCTTCTACTATCGTTCCTCCTCGCCCTCCTACACCCTGTCCTGCCTTTGTTCGACGTTATTCAGCCGCAGAGTTCGCTAAGATTCAGTAAAAGCGCCTCTGTTATCGTTGTAAGAGTCCAAATCATCTAGCCCGTGATTTCCGACAATCTCCTGGTCCTCATACCGTTGTTTTTTACAATGAGGCTCTTACTCCTGATGATTCTGATGTTTATATCCAAATTCTTGATACTCCTGACCCACGTTCTGTTGATGAGCCAACTGACCCGCTTCCTGATGATCTTGCTTCCGCCGCTTGCCATGCACAACTTGCTTATGCTACTTGGGTTGGGCGTCCTGGTCCTCGTTCTATTCGGTTACGTGTCCGCATTTTGGGGCGAGAGTATTTTGCTTTGGTGGATACTGGCAGTACACTTTCATTTATTAGCAGTTACATTTCCACCATGATTCGTGCTACACCTATTTCTGCTACACAGTCTCTCGGTGTCAAGGTTGCTAGCTCACATTCTTTTCTCCGGTTACGCTTTGCACGTCATCACTTTGTTCAGGGTCACGCTTCTACTAAGAAGCTTGCACCACGCTATTATGGGCCTTACTGTATCTTGGATCGCCTCAGCCCTGTTACATACCAGTTACAGTTGCCTGATGTTACACGAGCCTGTGATATATTTCATGTTAGCCTTTTACGAGCTGCCATTGAGGATGATGCTCCTCGCGATCTCACATTTCCTATAGAGCCAGAGTTGTTCCCTTTTTTGCCAGTTGCCATCCATCAAGTTCACCTTCAGCATAGTCGACGTCGCAGGCAGGTTCAATTTTTGGTACAGTGGGATGGCAATCCTCTTGAGGAGGCCACTTGGGAGCCTATTGATGTCTTTTATCATACACCATTATTGGCAGATCAGGCTCGAGCCCTCATGGCTTTAGTTCTTTCCTCTACTACAGATGTCATTGCAGATGTTCCCTCTACTTCATGATTTGGCTAGCTATGACTATTCTTTTTTTTGTTTTGTTGTAGTATTTGCTTAGTACTTGCCTAACACTGATACTTTTGGGGTATTTGTTGTAACGACTTATGTCCTCTCCATCAGTATTTCCATTAGTTCGTGATTTTTCAGTATTTAGCATGCTTACATTGTTGTTTTAGATAGTCATTATGCTTGCTAGCCGGTGGAGGGCTTTGTTTTTTGCAGGGGAGAGTTATGGACTTGGCTCATTACATTCGCCGCGTCCATTCTTTTATTCGTTATTATGCATAAGTAGGCCTAAGGGCCCTTTTATTCATATATTGGCCTTGGGCCCTATTTGGTCATCTTGGTCACGTTGATTTGGAGTGGGGGTCCTCCTATTGGGAAGGCGCATTATTTTCCCTCCAAATCCTATTTCCTCCCTTTTTTTTGAATCCTCCATTTGATTCAGGGAGAGGATACGTATAGGGCAGCATTTTCCTACATAGTCTACATGCCTATTATAAGTGGGCACATTTTGCCTAGAATTGCATGATAGCATGCAATAGAACTTATTAAAGTAGTAATTACATGTAGAAATAGCAATTGCATGTCTTATCCCTATTTGATTGATCATCTACGAACTAGCACTTAATTTTATGAATATTGATTGAGAATTGTATTCCTCTATCACTAATTTGCAATTAAAAAAATAATTAAATATGGGCATCAATCATCAAGCATATTGATAATTCAAAAGCCATTCAGTGGCAGGATACTCACAGAGATTGATGGAAGTGGACAACAAATAGCAAGAGTTCCAACTTTAAACGTATAGGACATCATGTTGTGACTGTCCACAAAAAAACAAACAACATTAAGACTACATGTTAAGCACACAACTTCTGCAGTTGAATGTTTGAAATTAAAAAGCAACTCAAATAAAAGCACATCATTGTTCAAATCTCTAGTCTACAATCATGTTGGTAATAGTTACACATGCAAAACAAAGCTTTGTGCTTTTTGAAGCTACCAATAGGTACAAATCTCTCTCTCTCTCTCTCTCTCTCTCTCTCTCTCTCTCTCTCTCTCTCTCTCTCTCTCTCTCTCTCTCTCTCTCTCTCTCTCTCTCTCTCTCTCACACACACACACACACACACACACTGTCAAACTTCCTCTCTGATCTTCTCTTCAAACCTTGCTAATTCCTGCACATACAAGCATCAAATTACTTCTAACACAAGATGGAGCTGGTTGTCTTGTCTCCTCCCAGCCTTTGCTGCATAGATTATGATGAGGAATGCCTCTGTCTAGGCTCACTTATCCAAAATCCTCAAGCACCCCTTAACCCTGACCCTTCCTAAATCTCGACACATGGCCAACTCCATGCACAGTCGACACTTGCCACTTGGCAGCACCCTGACACATAGGCAAGTGAGTAGGCTGACATGTGTCACTCATCCATTGGACCAAATGTCCCAGTGGGCATGTGACACGTGTCATGTTTGACCGGTCAACCCTAACATGTGTCACTCATTCACTGGACCAAGTGTCCCCCAGCCCTATGGTCTGCAATTCAGAGCTCTGTCAGCTAATCGGAGACGACGGATAATTGAGGAGCTAGAACTCGATCTAGAAGCCATTGCATCGAATGATTGACGACAGCTCCGCAGATTGCAATAGGGCGTAAAAGATCGCTTTGATCGCAAAGAGAGTGAGCGCTGGAAAGCAAAAACGCAAGAAGAAAGTGTGAGGAAGAAAAATAGAAAATGATTTGTGATATGTAGTAGCGGTGTGGAGAGGATGATGATGTGTCATGGTGACCTGTATAGCAAGTTTATGTGTATATGTTCATTTTGATAGTACACAATAGAAAAGAGACGGTCCTCTAGTAATATTTTCCACTAAATAGAGAGGTTGGGAGTTCAACTTCATTCTAGAACAAAAATGAGAACATACAAGAGAACAAAAGTAGGGAAGCAACAATGTCATTCTTCTAGATGCCATAACAGACTTGTCTCAAAAGTGCCAATAGTTTTATTTGCAATTTTTTGAAAGTTTCATGTATAAGAACACAAATGAGGACATACAAGAGAACAACGACAGGGAAGCAACAATCAAATTCTCCTAGATGCAATCATAGACTTGTCTCAAGTATCACTAGTTTTATTTGCAAATTTCCAATTGCTATTTATAAAATAGTAGATTAGAACTTTGGAATTATAGGATAGGCAAGCTAAAATGATACGTGTTATGGCCATATTCAGCTAAGGACATGGAATAGTCCTAATATGGTAGACCGGACCTCCAGTGTTCGAGATTATTGGTCACGCCTAGATTTTATTCCACATCGAGGCCTGTTGGTGACTAATGACCTTGAGAGGACTCAGACACTCTAATTGAGACATATGGAGTAGTGCATGTACGTGTGACTGATATAGGCAGGAGGTATGCATGAAGAGCTGTGATCTATTTATAGTTGACCTGCATGGGAATTGCATGTGCTCATGCATAGGATCCTACTCTCTATATATTGAGGTAGTGATTATTCTGTCAACGACTTTGGTTTAGGTTACATGTTATAAAGCTCTTCTCCTCTTGCTCACATGGCATGGCTTGGGAGCTAGATCCAGGAGGATTCTCCAGGAGGGATCTAGGATTGGTTGGGTGGTTTTGCTCCACAGTCTCTCTTGTGTTTTCTTATCCTCATCTTAGGGGATTGTCCCTAGTGGTCTTTACATTGGTATCAAAGCCCGGCTGAGATGCGATCTTGGATGAGATTGAAGACAAGCTCTACATCGAATTGGAAAGCGGGAAGCACTTGGATTTGCATCCTGGTTTGGAGTGTTGATTTTTTCCAAGAGAATTTCAAATTTGAGTTTCGCTAATTCCGATTGTTTGGCATGCTTTTTGAAATTGGTGGTAGAGTGCTCTTCTACACGTTCCATTTGTTGTAAAGATGCTTGGAACTAGTACAAATTTCGAAAGGATCTGAGGGAAAGATCTTGTTGCTTGTTTATAGCTGAAATCTGCTAGATGGAGTAACATGCATATGTGACTTTCAGTTTATTCCAGAAGTTTCTATTTCGCAGAAAGTAAGTAAATTAGAAACTTTATTGTCTAGATTTAAAGATGTTTTTCCTGAAGATTTACCACATGGTTTACCACCTAGCAGAGAGGCAGATCATGTAATAAACCTAGTAACAGGCACAACACCTATTTCTAAACCTCCGTATTGGGTCAGCTGAATAGAGGATGAAGAAATAACTAGGCAGTTAACAGATTATCTGGGGAAAGGCCAAATTCAGACTAGTAGTTCACCATGGGCCTCACCAGTCCTATTGGCGAAAAAGAAAGAGGGGTCTATGCATCTTTGCATAGATTACAGAGCCCTCAATAAAGTCACAATTAAGAATAAGTACCCAATGCCTCGGGCAGACGAGTTGTTTGATCAACTCGACGGGGCTAAGTTTTTCAGTAAAATTGACCTTAGATCGGGATATCATCAAGTCCGTATAAAGTCGGAAGATGTCCCGAAAACAGCTTTTAGGACTCGTCATGGTCATTATGAGTTTAAGGTGATGCCTTTTGAGCTCACAAATGCTCCAGCCACCTTTATGACCTCGATGAACAGTGTCCTCAGACCATACTTGGGTAAGGTTGTAGTTGTATTTTTGCATGACATCCTCGTGTACAGTAAGACGAGGAAGGAGCATCTTAAACACCTCAAAAAGGTGTTTTGACTGCTTAGAAAGCATAAGCTTTATGCTAAGAAACCTAAGTGTGAATTCTTCATTGAAGAAGTAGCTTATTTGGGTCACATTATCTCAACAGATGGGATTAAGATGGACCTTAATAAGGTTATAGCCATGCTCAATTGGCAAGTCGTCGACCCCAATCAACCATTTGTGGTCGAAACAGCTGCTAGCAACTTTGCAGTTGGTGTTGTACTAACTCGGAATGGACGACCAGTTGCGTTTGAGAGTAAAAAACTCGAGCCAGCACAGACTAGGTACAGCGCCTATGAAAAGGAACTCTTCTCCATAGTTCATGCCCTTAAGATTTGGAGGCATTATTTTTATGGTGCCAACTTTAAGGTCCTGACAGACCATGAAAGTCTCATATATCTTTGCAATCAGCCTGAGCTCAAAGGTTGGAAAGCTCGTTGGGCTGAGTTAATGCAAGAGTTTGATATGTCTATCGAATATAGACGGGGGAAATTCAACACAGTACCAGATGCACTTAGTAGAATGCCTATGATAAACGAGCTGAGTTTTACTCAGATTCGTAGTGAGTTACTCGGGTCGCTGAGAGGGAAGTGCCAGCATGATGCATTCTTCTCTACTATCTGGAACTCAGTCCAGAGCAGACAGATACAGACTCCAGAACCAGTTCCTGGGGCTGGTGCCAGTTCATCCAAGAATACGGCAGCTTCCGTTGAGGATGATGAGTCCGCGTATACGTCAGATGACGTTGAGGATTCTGAGCCTGTATTATCCAAGCAAACCCCAGTGGTTGAGGGTCAGTTGACTCAAGGATTCAAATGGAAACAGTATTCCATTCAAGATGAGTACTTGCTCTATAGAGATAGAGTATGTGTCCCCAATTCAGAGGATTATAGGCAGCAGGTCCTACTTGAGTGTCATGACAGTCCTAGTGCGGGGCACCCAGGCATTCAAAAGACCTATGAGCTTCTTTGTAGGCAATTTTCCTGGCCCAGTATGAAAAAGGACGTCCAGCAATATGTAACCAATTGCCAGAAATGTCACATGAATAAAGCGGAGCATTTAAAGGCAGGAGGGTTGTTACAACCCTTAGATATACCAGTTGGTAAATGGGAGAGTATCTCCATGGATTTTATAGTAGGCCTGCCTAAAACCCAAAAGGGTAATGACGCAGTTGAAGCAGCCAAAAACTTTTTAGAAGACCTAAACCAGATGATAGAACATGCTAAGTGTAGCATTAGGCAGTCCCAGGATCGAGCCAGGCATTATGCAGATCCACACAGACGAGATGTGCAGTTCTCCGCTAGTGAGAAAGTCTACTTGAGAATCCCAATTGACTCTAAAACCCTCAATAAGGAGTGTGTCCTAAGTTGTCTCCTAGGTATTGTGGTACCATCAGTAGGAGACTAGGCGAGGTCACCTATGAACTAGAACTCCCACACAACAGTAAGGTTTTTCAAGTCTTTCATGTAAGTAAGTTACGAAAAGCCTTAGCCAGATCAGAAAATTTGGTAGGAGACAGTGTTTTAGTTCTCCCATTGGATTCTCAGTAACCTCCACATGAACCAGAGGAGATTTTTGATAGTAGAGACGCAGACTCGTCATACTCTATATCGAGAATATCTGGTCAAGTGGAATGATCAGCCTGTTGAGAATGCCACCTGGGAAAAAAGCATCGTCCCTCGCAAGATTTTTCCAAACTTTGTCTTAGACAACCAAGACGGTTCTTAAGGGGGAGGAAGTGTTACAAGCACGTAACCAGTGCCGAACCCTAGGGAACACAAGAGGTCATATACCACAGTCAGGGTCGTGTCCAGCGTACACGACCAACAGGGCAAGATAGCGAATACTTTCTTTTCGACACTCGAATAACGAATAGCCATGGCGGGCCTAACACAGCCTAGGGACCCTATCAGCAGGATAGTGTCCCACGTTGAGTCCCGACGTGCAGTTGGCCACGTCAGAGCCACGTGGCCGACACATGGCAGTATGCATGCTACCAGCCCTAACACTTGGCTAGGAGGGGCTTGCTCCATATCAGGGAGTAGGCAAGGTTGAGTGGATCAGTTAGTGTTTGCCCTACTGTGGTGTTTAGATCTCTAACACAATCCAACACAAAATATTTGTGAATTACACAACATCTGCTCCAATCTCTAAAAAACAGCTTCTGCAGTTGGTGACACCCATCCACACCACATGCATTCCCTTTAGCAGCCCTATGCAGACAAAATATGTATGCACACCTGTTTTCACCATTATTATTTGAGAACAGCAAAGCTAAGACAAAATCTATGTACATTCTCAAAAAATCTATGCACATTCTCACGACATCTATGTACACCTGTTTTCACTAATATTACATGAAAACAGCAAAGCTAAGACAAAATCTATGTAACAAGTGTGTGTGTTGTTATGGAAACAACCAATAATTAGTCATTAAACCAAACACTAGTCTGACAACAAAATCTAGGTACCAACTATCATTCTTGCTATGAAAACAAGCATTAGCCTATCAGCAAACTAACCAATACGCTAATCCCAAGTGATAAACCTCCGAAGGTACAACCAAAATCCAATGCCCACCTACAAGTAAAGATACACCAAGTAGAATCCCACCTACTAGCGCCAAACAAAGCTAACCCAAGGTGCAGTAGCAGCGATTAGACGAGGCCACGCTGTCGATTGCCCACACCTTCAGCAACACAAGCTCGCGATGTCACTAGCTCAGAATCTGATCGATGAAGAGGTACAGTATATTACTTTATTGAAAGAAAGATGGGAAAATCCCATCAAGAGAGAGGTCTGGTCTTTATACACTTCTCTTCGGTTTTAGCTTGCGTGTACTAGAAATAAACCTATCTGGTATTTTTTGGCTGTCTCCCTATATTTGCTAAGCGCTAAAATACACTGAACCTTGGATAAACGGTAGGCCAGCAAAAGAAAACTATCCACTACAAGAGAGTTAACATATACAAAGGAATAATTTACACTTGAAAAATTGATTATCCTTGTGTTGCAAGATTGTTGAAATTTTGATAATTTGATGCTCGACCTTAGGGGTGATGATGATGGCTGGGCTAGCAAAATGCCTTTAAAGAGAAATATGACGTGTGTATTAAAAGCCATGTTGATGGGTTTGAAAGCATTTTTTATGAATCCAAAAACGTTGTAGCCCCCATAATTGTGTAAAATAACATTTATCCAGCTCAAGTTCTTTAAGGTGGGAGTAAATTAGGCTAACAAATAAAACTATGTAAAATCCCTACGAGTAACAAAAACTAATTAACAGACAAGGTTAACATATATAGAGGTAACATTTATCCAAGGTAACTGTATTGTGATGATTTGCTAAAAGATGAGGGGTTACTCTAGGTGAGTTTGAGCATTGAAATGATTAATATTTTTTTGAATGCAATCTATTGATTCAACATCTTGCTTAAGGCAAAGCTTCTTGGGCAGCATACATCACTTTGTTATAAACTAAGACGTGGGCTTTGTATTATAAAGTTATGGATTTTCAAGGCAGATTTTGCTTCTTCTTCTTCTTTGAGAAATTAGAAAGCATAAAGTAGTGAGTTTTGATGAGGGATGTCATCTCTCTTTCAAACTTTACTAGTAAGTGTTGAGAAGAGGACTGCAATCTAGCTTGTTTCCCTGCTGTAAAGACCACTAGGGAAAACCCCTAAGATGAGGATAGGAAAACACAACAAGAGAGACAATGGAGCAAAACCACCCAACCAATCCTAGATCCCTCCGGTCAATATATAGAGAGTAGGATCATGTGCATGAACCCATCAATCCCCATGCAGGTCAACTATAAATAGATCACAACTCTTCATGCGTTCCTCTTGCCTATATCTGTCACACGTACATGCACTACTCCATATGTCTCAATTAAAGTGTCTGGGTCCTCTCAAGGTCATTAGTCACCAACGGGTCTCGATGTGGAATAAAATCTAGGCGTGACCAATAATCTCGAACACTGGAGGGCCGGTCTACCATATTAGGAACTATTCCATGTCCTTAGCTGAATATGGCCGTAACATTCTTCCTCCCTTAAACAGGTTCTGTCCTCAGAACTAGAAAAAGAAAACATGAAATTATTTTTTAAGTTTTCAAGTTTACCCAATAACCATTATTCTTAGTCTGATCTTTCCATCTGAATAAGTACTCAAAGATGCAACAATTTTTCAATTGTTTGCCTCTACTCATGAATATTGATTCAAATTCTCCAAAGATGCACTAAGCTATAAATCTTCTAAATGGGTTGATCTTCTCCAAAGAAAGTTCATCACTTTGATGTAATCCCAATTACATGAAACACTGGGTGATTTTACTTTATTTGAAAAATCAAATCCGAAAGCTGAAAAAATTCCATTTCAATTTGTTGCAAAAAATAACGCTTCTTGGTACAAATATTCTTTGAATATCCGAATATTCTAAAATACCACAATTCAGTCATCTAAAATCTCTAGGAGATCTATCAAGTCTCAGACAATTATAACTCAATCTAGAGTACTGCAATTACTCTAATGAATTAATAGCCCCATTCTAACACCATTGCCAGAAATCATCAACTATCTATATCTTAATAGAGTTATCTGTCTCCTATAAATCTGGAGATATAGACTGAACTTTGTTCACAAGCACTTATGGACTACAATCTATAATAGAATATCATCTAGTAAAGTAAGCAAATTCCTCATAAATAAACAATTACTTAATGAAAATGCCTGTGAGATGTACATAATCTCAAATATGCATTGGAGTAAAGAAATTTAGAGTTCAACTAACAGATCTAAATCCTTGACTCTCCCAATTGATCAAGAATGACTCATTATCTTAAGAATCCTCACATTTCCTTATAATCTTCTAATGACCTTTAAGTATTTATTTATGATCCATAAATCATAAATATTTAGAACCTTATAATTCATCAATCATAATTACAAGGTTCCAAAACCATACTTAATCATTAAAAAAATATTGGGTCATATTCATAACATACAACTCAAGAAATATAAGAATCATTCTGAAATCTTTTCCACAAGGAAAATCACTAGAGTCCAAAAATATTCTTCCAATCCGATTCTTAACTAGATTATGAGCTCCAAATTCTACAATCAACCAAGTAATTAAAGAACATTACAACATTCGTCTTTAATAACATAAACTTTATACAATCACCTACAACAACATCTAGAGATTACAAAGTTCTGCTGAATTCCAAAAATTCAGTTTACCATTCTTGGAACCATTAGGATTCGGTATCCAATTGAGCTCACAAGGATATTATCACTAATGAATTAAGTCTATTCCTCAATTGAGAAATACTCACCCAAGAACTCCGTATATCCTATGCACACAATTCCTTGATGAATCCAAATGACTCATAAATAATGTGTCTTACAAGCAATACACATAAAACAAATATTTTTTGACGAATTCTTGTCACACTATCCGTTTTACCAATTAACTTACACATGAGTAAATCAACTACTCAAGTTAATTGCCCATGATTTAGAAATCTTAAATGTCTAGGTGCAACTTCTAATTGGACATGTACGGACAACGGTGGAGAATATATCTCTATCGAGTTTAAGGAGTACTGCCAGGGCCAAGGCATTGAGCAGCAATTCATCACTCCTTACAGTCCTCAGTCTAATGGCTTAGCCGAGAGAAAGAACCGTGCTCTGGTTGAATCTGCCAAATGTATGTTATCGCATGCATTGTTGTCTAAGAGATTCCGGGCTGAAGTTGTCTCCACTGCAACCTACGTCCAGAACAGATGTTCGACCAAGGCCCTCTCAGACAAGACACCCAATGAGGTGTGGACAGGCTCTAAGCCTTATTTGAAGAACTTAAGAGTGTTTGGGTGCATTGCCTACGCACAGATCCCAAAAGACACGAGGAAGAAATTGGACTTCCAATGTCTCAAGACCATCCTGATCGGATATACTTCATTTGAAAATAATTATAAGCTGTATGATCCTGATAGCCAGCAAATCTTGTATAGCCGGCATACAGTCCTCATCGAGGATCCTCAGAGGCAAGGATGTTGCTCAAGAAGAACCCTCATCACCTGCCATTGACACGACAGTCCAAGCTTATGGCTCAGGCGTGTCTATTGTCGACCCACTTCAAGACAGCGAATCAGATGAAGATGTTGCTGCTACCCAGCAAAAAGTCCCAAGTACGGTTCATCAGGCGAATCTTCCCAGAAGATCAAGCCGAGTGCGCACACAGCCCGCAAGGTATACTCCTGAGTCTGCCTGTCTCTTGATGCAGGAACTGACGACAGTCGAAGAGGCACTTAGCCAACCAGACTCTAATCTTTGGAGAGAAGCTATGGACAGAGAGTATTCCTCTCTGATCAAGAACCAGACATGGTCATTAGTTGAAGCTCCTATTGGCTGCAATATCATTGATTGCAAATGGATCTTTAAAATCAAATACAATGCCAACGGAGCAATTGACCGAAGGAAGGCAAGACTGGTAGCACGAGGATTCACCCAGATCCCAAATGTCGACTACAGTGAGACTTTTAGTCCAGTCGTCAAACATTCGTCGATCCGAATGCTCCTTTCTTATGCTGCAACTGTTGACCTCGAAGTGCATCAACTCGATGTACAAACAGCCTATCTGAATGGAGTGATACAAGAATATATCTACATGATCCAGCCCAAAGGATACGTTCTGGAAGGTATGAAAAATTATGTCTGTAAACTCCACAAAGCACTGTACGGCTTGAAACAGTCTGCCAGAGCTTGGTCTCAAAGGATCAACACATTTTTTTTATCAAACAAGGATTCAAACCAAGCACTACTGATTGCAATGTCTATTCCAAGTCAGTACAACAATCCTTCATTATCATCATCTTGTACGTGGATGATAAGCTGCTCTTCAGCAACAATACCAATATGGTCAAGGATTCGAAGCAGATGTTGTTTTCAGAGTTCGACATGACTAATCTGGGCGAAGCTCACTTCTGTCAGGGAATTCAAATCCACAGAGATAGAGCAAATCGACTGATTTACATCACTCAACAAAGGTATCTTCACAATGTTCTTAACAGATACAATTTGATGAATTGTAAATTAGCTCACTCACCAATGGTTCCATGCCTGCATTCGTCAAAGGACCAATGTCTCCAAACCAAGCAAGAAGTGGAACAAATGAGAGAATACCCTTATCGATCGATACTAGGATCTATACGCAATGGTCTGTACAAGACCTGATATCTCTTTTGTTGTAAGCTCACTCAGCCAATACATGGCTAATCCTGGCATTACCCATTGGAAGGCTCTCATACGAGTCATGAGATATATTCGAGCTACCATGGACCAGTGCATCTGCTATGGAGATGCCAACAACGACAGTCTTCATCAGCTTGATGCAAGTTGGGGAGGAGATGTAGACAATCGTAAATCCACATATGGATTTACATTCTTCTTCAACGACGGTCCTATCTCATAGAACAGTCGTAAGCAAACTTCTGTCGCACTTTATTCTACAGAAGCAGAATACATTGTTGCTTCTCAATCTATCAAGGAAGCGTTTCGGTTGAGAAATTTACTGTTAGATGTTAATCTGAATCAATATAGACTTAGGATTTTATTTTGTGATAATCAGAGTGCTATTGCCTTATCGGCCAATCCTAGATTTCACTCTAGGAGTAAGCACATTGAAATCAGATATCACTACATCAGGGGCAAGGTTCTCAACAAGGAAGTACGCTTAACACACTGTAGAACGCAGGACATGGTTGCAGACATATTCACGAAAGCACTCAGTGTTAATGCACACAACAGCTTTTGTGCATTGCTTAGTCTGAAGATCAAGGCACTCACGGATCCAAATTAAGAGGGGGTGTTGGATTTATTTCCTCTAGTCACCTAAATCCCATTTTTGATCTGCCTCCATTCATGCTGCATATTTACTTACGTTGTCGTGCAGTCTGCATATTCACATGCAAATTCTCACAGGCGATGAAAAGACGAAAAGTAAAGGTTGACGTCACACCCTCTTCACGCTCATGCAGCTGCGCTAACAAACTAGACGACGACTGCAACCACCCACGATCTCCTACAGATAGCACATCCACCATGTACTTTCTTCATCTGCACACTTGAAACATTATGTATATATTGAATACCATTTGCGTATTCATTAACAAGTGAAGAAGTTAGTGAGCGAGAGAGAACGAAGAAGAGAAGCTTATCAGAGATAGACAAAAGTAGATGCTCTGTGCATTGATTCTTTAATTTGTCAGCAATCAAGTTTCATTCCTTTTACAGTTTGAATAAGCTTCGTAGGGCACACGGTTTTGTCCGCTATTGTCTTGTGCTCTAACGTATTATTGACATGTATACTTGATATACTTAATCTGATATAGTTCTTTGTTCTGCGTTCAGACTTGTGTTAATATTGCTATGTTTATTATTCATTATGTCTGATCTTTCTAGTTACTCTTTCTGGTAATCTGTTTTTAGCATGACTAATATTTAGTCTTGTCTTTCGCGAATAATTCACGACTGATTATCAATCGAGCACTGCCTAGCTCTTCGCGAATCATTCACGACAATAATTTGTCTTGCTATTTGCGACAAATTATTCTTCTGGCGCTTCGTTTATTAATGTTTGGCTACGTAATCAAGAACGACCATGATTTCCATCACTAAAGTTTTGTTCGTTCTGATAGGCGTAGTCATGCTTACAGAGAGAGTCGCATAGCTCGTTCCACTGTGCACGAACAATTTCTGTTCGAGTTCGTTTCTTGTTCGAGTTTGTTTCTCGTTCGTGTTTCAATTCTCGTTTGTGTTCGTCTTACCCCTCTGAGCTAATTTTTTGTTTCTAAAATACAACACCTTCCTCAACTCTCATTCAACTCTCCCTCTCACCAACAAAACCTTCGTCGAGTCAACCTTCGCCTAAGGAACCTTCACCAGTTCTAATTTTAGGTTCTGATTTTCCAAATCAAGTCTCTATCAAATTTTGGATCAAATCTTATTCAGTCTGATTTTGATTCTGAGAATTTTTTCATTTTGAGAAGTATCAATCAGTTGATCTTTTTCACAGTATAGAAATCTAATTCCCGTCAAGTAATAGGGATCTAGCAGATCTGATCTGAGATAGTTCCTGATTGAAAATCTAGATCTAATCTCATTGTCTACTTGATCTAATCTATTAAAATGGCAGCCCTTGGAGGTGCTCCTCAAGAAGTCAATCCAATCATTGTTAGGAGAGCAGCCCATTTGGATCTACCAAAATACAATGGATTAACAGATCCAGTTAGATTTCTTCAAATCTATTCTGAATCTTGTGAAGTCTATAGCGAAGTTTTTCCCCAGGACAAACTTAAGCTATTTCCAATGACCTTAACATGCGCAGCACAAGATTGGTACTACAATCAAGATGGAACTGAGCTTACGAATTGGGAGACCGTCAAACAAGCCCTTATCACACGGTTCATACCTCAAAAGTTTATGGAAGAGTCTTTCTTACTTTTAAGTAAAATTAAAATGGGAAAGCGAGAACTGGTTCGAGATTACATTGAACGGGTAAAACGCCTCAGATCTGAGTGCAAACCTAAGTTGATTAACGAAAATGCCATGATTATGTGGTTTTTGTCAGGTCTACCTAAAAATCTATCAGACTTGAGCTGAAACGCCATAATGAGTTCGCAATTTTGTAAAATGCTATGGATGATGCAATTTGGGAGGAGGATGAAGATTCAAACGATGAGCCGAATATCAGTATGTTACCTTATACAGCAGGGCAGACCACTACGACATCCACCACTATTTCATCAACGAATGTAATGCTACTACAAAGATGATGCTCAATGAGTTCGAGAAACTTGGAAAGAACCAGCGGAAATAGATGGAAAAGTTGTAGTCGCAATTTGATGAGAAGATCAAAGCATTGGAAGATTTTTATGGACAAGCGAACAAGGAACCTGAGAAGTTTGCAAAGACTTTTCCTACCAGGGAAAATGTTTGGTGTTCCATTTGTACAGAAAATCACACAGTGAATGAGTGTCCTCAATTGAAAAAATGAATGGAAATAAGTATATGCCATTTGTGTAATTCGCCTGATCATGAGATTGCTTTTTGCAGCTTCAATCCTCGAATAATTCAACAACGGTATGCCCAAATGGGATATCGAGAACCACATTATGGAGGAAATCCGATAGCTAGACCTCGTCAATCTGCTCTTGGATACCCGGAACGATTAGCCTTACCTGCCCCACCAAAGCACCCCGCTCCTCCTACCAATTTGATGGAATCAGAACCTTACAAAGGTACCGAGCAATGGAATTATAGTAATGATTATGAAGGTGGATCTTCATAACAGTATGCTATTTATGTTGTCGTGCAACAACAAGCATCTAGAAACTGGACCAGAGCACCACTTGGATGCTTTGCATGTAGAGAAAATCACAGAGTTGCAGAATGTCCAAATAAAGACAAATTTGTACCATTCCATCGTGACTGTGATTATGGGCATTGCTACAAGGAATGTCCAGCAAGACTAAAGCCACCACCAACTACAACTCCTATAAATTTGATAACAATCAAGCAAAGACCAGTAGCTCAAAATGAACCAAGTGTACCCTTGATGGTGGTTACCAGAGCACAGAAGCAGAAAGAACCTGTAGCAGAACTAGTACCTGCTGATTCTATACCATTAACTGATATACCAACAACATCTGGAGTATATCCGAATCTTCATGCAGAAAAAAGAAGATATCAGAATATGAGGCAGTGGATTAAACATTTGCAAGAAGAAGAGGAGCTTGAAGCTGCTAGAGCAACAACCGAAGTTCATTCTTCACCAGTGCAACCACCGAATAATTCACATACAGATATGAATGTTCAGTTGCATCATCATGAAGAACCCTTCAAGATGACTGAACCGGAAGCACCGCAAACGGAACTACTCATGAATATTTCGTTTAGTAAGATCAATATTTCGTTGGGAGAGTTCATAAAGTTGGTGCCAAAAGCAAAAGACGTATTAGCGCAAAAGTTAACTCAAGCTGAACTAGAAGTCCATCAAGAGCCACTTTTTTGTGCCGGATTTGAAGAATCTAATGAAGTACTCCATGTCAGAGCAGCTTGGGAAAGTGAACAAAAAAATATCACCATGCCGATACAACATAGACAATTTCCTAACGAAACAGCCGTAATAGATGGCGGTTCAGGAGTTAACCTAATTTCTACAAAGCTATGTGCAAAGTGGGGCCTTACAAAGATAAATTCTACGACTTTTGCCATTAAGCTAACAGATCTCGTCCAAGAGGAATGGTTGATGACATACTTGTCAGAATTGTCGGAGTACAGTTCTTCATTACTTTTGTAGTAATGTACTTACTAGAAGCACCAAATGTCTACCGAGTCCTATTGGGACACCCATGGTTACGAGTTGCGCAAGTAATTCATAATTGGGGTACCGGGAAAATCACTTTTGAAAATTGTGAACGTGCAGTAACTTGGACTACCAAACCAGTGGCTCAAAAAGAGGATGATAATTCATCAACGGATCATACTTGTGACCAACCAAAAAAAAATTGGGGACTTCATTACGACTTCAAACCGATACTGTCAATTGGAATCAAGCCCTTGCAACGATTGACTATACAGCAGGTTATATGTGTCAATAAGATAATCAATCAGATTTGAACGAGATTTTATTATTGGATCGAACTTTGGATACACCGATCACTTTTCCATTGAATGTGCTGAATGTAGCTTGGATATCAATGGAGCCTATACCAGATCCAATTGAAGATGAACTCATTTATGTGAGTCATGCCTTGACTTATGATGACAATGTAGAACTTACTGATGAGCATATTCTAAATCATATGGATCCAACCAGATGTGGAGTGCGTAATATTCTTGATGAACCAACAATAAAACCGCCAAGAGTAGTTATATTGAAGGAAGACAAGATCACATGTTCAATGACGAAGAAACAAGCCAAGCAACATTATAATACGGTCCTGAAATGGAAAAATCCTCCTCAAAAGATTGATTCAAAGAATGTGCCACCCTTATTGGATAAAGGCAAAGGGAAAGTCAATAATTAGCAAGGTCTAGGAAGTCTTCATCTTCGAAGAAGAGTTTATCTTCTCGGAAGTCATCCCTCCACGATCAATTCCTGCTAAGAAAGCTAAGCAAAGATCCAAGACAAATCATTTTGACAAAGAACAAGCAAATGAAGTTCAGCATGAAATGCCCGAGCATTTTAAATGCTATACACTGGATGATGTGGTTATCATGTTACCCAAAGCACATTGTGAACCCAAAGAACAAGTGTTCGAATTGAAAGATGTTTACGATGGCCCAGCTAGTACACAGCCTATGAATCTTGCTGAACTAGGAGAACCAAAAAAGATTGTACAAGTTGGATCACAACTTAATCTTGAACAGTTTCAAGCGCTACGAACGTTACTTATTAACTATCAACATTGCTTTGCATGGACTTATAAATATCTCAAGGGTATTCCGACGTCAGTTATTGAACATACTATACCTTTAATATCTGATGCAGTTCCAAAGGTTACAAAGTTCTATCGCTGTAATCCTAATGTTGTGGATCTGATAAAGAAAGAGCTTCAGAGATTGCTTGATGCCGATTTCATTTATGAGATTGAACATACCGAATGGGTTTCACCACTTGTCATTGTTCCTAAAAAGAATGAGAAATTGAGAATTTGTGTGAATCTCAAGGCCTTGAACAAAGTGACGCAAAAGGATCACTTTATGTTACCTTTTACTAAAAGCATTTTGGACCGCCTTGCTAGAGCGGAAGCTTATAGTTTTTAAGATGGATTTAGTGGATACAACCAGGTCAAAATTGCACATGCAGATCGCCACAAAACAGCTTTTACAACAGAATGGGGCACCTATGCTTACAAAGTAATGCCATTTGGACTCTGTAATGCACCAAGTTCGTTCCAAAGAATAATGGCTTTTAAAGATTATCTACAGAGATTCCTTGAAATTTACTTGGATGACCTTGGAGTCCATAGCATAAATACAGACCACCTGGATCGATTGGAGAAAGTATTTGAACATTGTTGCAAGTATCAAATTTTCTTAAATCCAGAAAAGTGCCAGATATGGATTTCCCATGGAGTTGTTCTTGGACACGTGATATCAAGATATGACATTGCTACAAATTATTCTAAATTCAAGGTTATTGTGGAATTGCCACCGCCAACAACAATTTGTGGAGTTTATGTATTTATGGGTCATGGAAACTATTATCAAATTTTTATTATCTTTTTTGCGGACTTTGCAACACCTATATACAAACTTACTATTGTTCCTATTTGAACAGTAGAGGCGTTAGAAGCCTTTGAAAAAATAAAAAAAACATTATCCTCAGCATCGATACTGCGTTCTTCAGATTGGATGATTGAATTTCATGTTCACACTGATGCCTTGAAATATGCAATTGGATCAGTTTTGACGCAACCAGGTGAATATAAGAAGGACTATCTAATACGATTTGCAAGCAGACAACTTACAAATCTAGAAAAGAACTATTCAACAACAGAACGTGAAGCGTTAGCCATGATTTTTTCTGTTCGAAAATTTCGTCACTACCTCATGGAAACGCACTTTGCATTATATACGGATCACCAATCGTTACTTTACTTGGTAAACAAGACGTGCAATATTGGGCGTATTGCAAGATGGTTACTGTTATTGACTGAATTTGACTTTTGAATTGTGGTTTGTAAGGGAAAGCAACATTATCTTGCCGACCACATTTTGCAAATTGAATCCACACTAGTTAATACATGAGTGGATGATGAATTACCAAATGCTGCATTATTCTATGTAGAGGCAGTACTTGAGTGAGCAGTAGATATTGTTGAGTACCTGATGCTAGGACAACCGAATGACTCTTTGACAAAAGTATAGAAGATACAATTGACAGGCTCAACCTTATCAATTGATTGCAGGACAATCGTATCATCGTGGATCAGACAATATTCTATGTATATGTGTTTTACTGCATGAAATATCAGATTTAATCACATTTTTACATGATGGCATAGGCGGAGGACACTTTTCTACAGATATTACTGTTTGCAAACTTTTGCAATCAGGTTGTTGGTGGCCTACGCTTCGTAAGGACACATAAAATTATATTCAGACATGTGATGTTTGCCAGCGAGCACGACGGCCTACTAGACAAAACTATGAACCCTTACATCCGGTTTTATTGCAAGCGCTATTTGAAAAATGGGAACTGAATTATGTTGGTCCTATTCATCCTGCCGCATGAGGATCTCATGCCCGATACATTATCGTAGCAACTGATTATATGATCAAGTGGGTTGAAGCCAAAGCTGTCAAAGTTGCTGATGCGAAATCTACGGCCAAGGTTCTTTATGAAAATATTATTATCAGATTTGGATGTTCGATCGAGATTGTCAGTGACCGGGGTACACACTTTGTTAATCAAATACTGAAAGATTTTTTTGTTATACACAAATTTAGTACTCCATATTATCCCAGAGGGAATGGCCAAGCTGAATCTTCCAATAAGATTCTCTGCACTATTATGACGAAAATAGTTGAAGCGAGTTGGTCTGATTGGAAACATAAACTGCATGCAGCATTACGAGCATTTAGAACCGCTTACAAGAGTAGTACAAATCAAATACCCTTTCAACTTGTTTATGTCGATTGAATTTTTAATACCATCTTTATGCATGGCAGCAACAGAGCGGTTAAATGATGACAAGTCTTTACAACTACGTCATGAAGCTTTGCACAAATTATGTGAAACAAGATTGATGACAGTTCATGCATTAGCAGCAGAGAAAGCTTGTCGTAAGGCATGGCACGATTGTCAATTACACAAAAGGGATACGAAAGAAAGAGATCTAACACTGATGTACAAAACCAAGATGATCAAGGAAAAATTGAAGTTTATCGGTGAAGGCCCGTATAAAGTAAGGGAAATCCTGAATTATGGAACAATGATTCTTAAACACTTGGATGGAAAACGCTTTGATACTCCCGTGAATGGCAGCCGATTACGTAAGTTTTGGCAGCCTGCTCCGCCAGTTCAGCCAGCATGATCCAAATGATTTTTATTTGATTTGTTTTTCAATTTATTGTTTTCATTACTTGATTCTTAATTTCTTTTGGAAAAGACAGTGTGAAAAAATAAAAACGAGAGGAAATAAGATAAACGGAAAAAAATGAGAAAAGACTGATGAGCAAAAGTCAGAAATATCATCAGATCAGAAAAATTGAAGAAAAGTATTTTTAAGAGTCAGATCTTTATGGCAAAATGACTTGGAAAATTATTTTTTGGTCATTTTTTGCACAAACTATGTTTAGAATTGTTCGTCAAGTTTTTAGAAGCAAGATCTGCCTCAGATATACCCTTACTAAGTTGGGCGAATGTTCTTTTCACCAGTTGGTACCTGTTTTGGAGTTAGGCGAATGATCAGCAATATGCCATTTTGGGAACCTTCGCCGAGCACCTTACTCTCCTCAAAAACCTTCGTTGACATGCCAGATTGATTTAAAATGCCAAAATTAGATCGGCTATAGGTTAAGATCCTAAAAATTTGCATTTATGACAGTACTTGGGCGAAGGTTCATCCTTCGCTAGACCTGAAAAACGTTCGTCGGATAGGTTCAGAGCTTCAGAAACCTTCGTTGAGATTTCTATAGCCTACTTTCACAATATTAAACAAGCCTGCAAATTTTGGTTCATAACTGAGCAGCCAAACTAGTAAATTGTCTTATGGACCCTCCAAACCAGCCTATAAAAGGGCAGAATTCCATTTCATTCCTCACTTGTGCTAGCGAAGCTCTTGCCAATTTTTCCAGCAACCAAAGCCTTCAGAACTTTCCATACTATTTTTTGATATACACACGCACTCATTACTCTGCTCTTTTCCATCATGTCTTCCACATATACGTCTCAGTCGCCTCGCTATACTATCCATCGTGATGTCCCATCTGCAACGAATATTATGATCCTTCCTAGCACAAGCATGGTCACTCAATGGATGACCCTTGCGGAGCCTCTACTTACTACAATGGGTATTCATGAGAGAGCCTTTTCGGGGAGAATCAACATGGATTTTATTACTCTTGCCTTCGATATTTGGAAGGAGGAGAAATCCAAATTTTACATTACCTTCTAGGGAGCCACACACAAGGTGCGTGTGACTGAGGCTGCCCTTGCTGCCATAGGGATAGCATCTGGTACCCAAGCCTCACCAAACCATAAGCAAGCCAATTAGGCTATTAAGTCTTATATTGATACTACCGATGACCTACACTAGACTAATGATGGCTATCTTCAGAGGCCATTACTGATCCTGCCATTCAGGCTACTGCTCAGCTCCTCAACAATTTTCTGATGGTTGGCAACCTCAGGAAAGACTGTATTACTTTCCAAATTTTACATAGGATAGTTGAGTCCCAAGCCAAGATAGCCAAGGCTCCTCTGGAACCATATAATTGGTTCAAGACTGTCTTTGGAGAGCTCAAACGAGCTATCAAGAGCAATACCAAGCAACAATTTGCTGCTGGCCAAATGTTGTCACTCCTAGCAGCCTCCCACCTTGATAATAAAATCCATGGTTTTAGTATGGACGTTTATAAGGGAAGCTCCTTAGATCTTGCTTACAAATCCTAGACACAAAGGATAACACACTGTAGAAAAACCACCCAACCAAGTAGAGGCATCCAATCAATCTCTAGAAGCCTCACCCCCAAGCCAAGGAACAATAAACATGAATGTAGAGTGAGAGCCTGACAATGAACCAAGAACCATGAATGGGAGTAGGACGACCCTTGGGCCCATTATATAGAGCCAAAAGCATCCTGGGCACTCAGCCATGCATAGCCCTGTGTTCCCTATACATAGATTCACCTAGAATAGAGCTATGTCGTCGTCGTCCATGCAGCGAGATCGTCATTCTTGACTCACCTTCCATGTCACGACGTCGTACTAGGTAGACATCTTCAACTGCGCTTCCACCCCTGTTGCAATCTGCACTGAACTACCTATTCTCCCCACCTATGATGCTTCCCTCGCCTCTGCTTCTCACAAGGTCAGTCTATGACAATTGGATCTACCATTCCAGTCACAGCTACCTCGGCCGTCTCTTTTCCATAGATCCGAGTCATTTTCCCAAACACACAATCATTCATGGATATGTTCGATGATTTCAACCCACTGGGGATACTTTTGTATTGCCCCAAAGCCCTAGACCATTTGAACTCCAATCCCCTGAAAGAGAATTTGAACAGTTCCATGATACCGCTATTGGATTTGATGATTCCTTCCAGATCAACCATCAAGATCAAGTTGACGCCACACTAGACACCCTTAGGGTCGATCATGTTATTATATCTCCAAAGCAATTCGATGCCATAGTGCCAGAGGGTTTTGAAGCCGAAGATACATTTGAAGAAGAAGAACCGGCCACACACCATAGGCCAGTTAGCACAATCCCTACCGGAGCTATTCATGTTGCTCCTGTTGTTGTTGTGACTACTACCGTGGATTCTGGTGATGCAATGGGTCTTGTTTCTAACCTTGCGCGCATGATTTAGACCATGATTGATGAAAAGAAAGACATGTCCAGGTGCATAGCCGATCTTGGGACAGAGAATACCATGATTAGCCAGAAGGTTATTCAGATCAACCGCGAGCTGACGATTGTCAAACAACACGAGGCAAAGTTCGAAGCTGATTTGAAGAAGGCCAATGAGTCTACTCAACGACTAGAAGACTATGGCAACCCTTCAAAATGCACTCACCACGACATAGGACAAGGTTGACAAGGCAGTCCAAGATTCCAAACAGCAGGTCTTGTTGCTAGCCAGACAGTTGGACTTAGCAGCATTGGAATGCGAACGATTTCAAGGTGAATTGGACATGACCACCTTTGAACGCGATTCCTACTTATAGACCCAAGTGCCTGATTGTCCAGTCACACCGGATGAGATCAGATACTTGTTTTGCAAAGTGGAAACCTACCATACTGCACTGGCGAGGTTTCAGGAAAAATTCAATAAACTCAAAAGGACGGCAACCACCGAGTTAGGCAAGGCCAAGGCCATTATAAAGGATTATGAAAAATTCGTCGCTCAAGTATTGGAAGCCGGGCCTCAAATTCCAGTTCCATTGATGCCACAGTTCTCGCCTTAGCACCAGGATCAGACTTCGTGGTTTGAACCGTGTGATAAGGGCTCACTTAACAACCTCCCAATTTGTACGCTCAGTTTCGTCTTGGTTATAGTACCAATCTTGTGCTGCGCCTATTAAGGCCATAAGAAACAACTTAAGTTTAGCTTGATGATAAATCTCACCATAGACTTCACAGGATTCAGCATAGATATGAAGAAATTTAACTAGATTTGTTAATCCATTATATTTGGGTAGATCCAAACGAGGTGCTCTTTTAACAATAATTGGATTGACTTCCTGTGGAACACCTCCAGGAGCAGCTCCAGGGACAGCCATCTTTACAAATTTAGATTAAGCAGACAATGAGATTGGATCTAGATTTTTTAATCACAACTATCTCAGATCAGATCTACTAGATCTATTCCATTTTTCAAGAATCTGATTCAATATCATGAAAAAGTTTTCGAGATTCGATCAATCGATACTTCTCAAAAAATGATAAATCTCTCGGAACCCAATTCAAAATATATCAGATTTGATCCAAATTTTGATAGAGACTGATCTGAAAAATCAGAAACTTAAAATAGGTCTGGCGAAGGTTCACTAGGCGAAGATTGGCTCGGTGAAGGTTCAATAGTGCTATTTTGGGCAAAAAAAACTCTCTGAACATTTTTTTTGATGATTTCTTGGGAAATAACCGTTTTGCAGGACTTTTAATGTCGCAAGCCTAAATGTCAAGTTAGTGAATAAAGTTGGGTTTCCCTCCAATTTGGATGGTTCCCACTCTTTTCTAAATTTAAATAGTTAGGGAGGCAAAAATGGACCAATGGGATTCAGAGGCCAGGGTCCTCCTCTCTATGCTAAAGATGAATGCTCACAGGATGTTACGATTATCGTTGTGTAGTAGCTGGCATATGGGGATTGGATAGTACTACAAGTAATTGTTGTCCCAGTGAGCAAATGTGGGAAACTTTTCAGGTATTTTTTTTCAACCTTTGTGGTTTATGAAAAGCGCTGGACAATAAACCAGTTGTTGAGTATCTTTATCAACGTTTTTGAAAAGTGGTTGATCGCTGGTCAACGACCTCTATGAAGCGGATCTGGTCGCTGGCCAGCGCTGGTTTTTTGAGTATTAACGCTTAAACTACAACGATCTACCATCTGCTCGTTGTATGAGCAATGTTGCTTGCATTTTTCAATATGTAATGCATTCAAAAATGCGATGGACCGCTGTCTTTCCAATTGGTTTATGGAATTACTAAAAGCTGTGGCATGAATATGGTTGATAAGAATGCTCTTACTATACTCAATTGGCTAGAATTTGTACGTAGTATTGCTACATACGATTGCTCCGTTGGTTTGATAAAGAGGATGATAGGATCTGTCTCTGATATACTAGTATTATAATGGCTGTGATTACGGATAATGAAGTAGTAAAAAGGTGGTGGGATGTGCTAATATGCTCTTGAGTAATAGTGATTGCCATTGCTAATAATCTGTATATGGTGGGAAATGCTCTCGAAAGAATGAAAAGCTATACGATTAATATACGAAGAAGTAAGTAGCTAGCTATTGATAACGACTCTGTTAGGCTTCAAGAATACTCTATACTTAATCCAATACTTTCGGTGTGAATGCCTTAGCACGTGGGTGATTCGTTTGAGCAGCTGAAGATGGATAGTTCACAAGAGATGACTTCAACTCTCATTCAGGTATGACGCTTTACAGAATATCACCAATACGGTGGGTGACCTAACTTGGTACCATGATTTTACTCACGTATGTATGATGATTTACAAACCTTGCGCGTAATGTTTTTTTAAGTAATAAAAAGTATAGGTTGATCTTGCACGCACAGTAGATAACATGGGCATGAGTTTTAAATTTTTTTTCTCTACATCCAGTGTCCAGTTAATATAAGTAAAGTCAAGTAATCATATAGAACTCGACCATGGTACACTTGAACGACATGGATTTGTCCAAGTTGTTCGGCGCTTGGACTCCCGGTAAACTGCTACGAGAGGCTTGTGGGGGCTAGTATAGCACGGTGGTGCTCTAGTACCTAGCGCTGTGACCATCGCCCAGTCTCTGTCCATTTGTGTAATGAAAGATAGCTTCTTACATGAAGAATGTATATGTGAAATTAATACGTTTTTTTTGCTCCTTTACTGATCAGTATGGCGTCTGCCTAATACGGCTTCATTAAAAGGGCAGAACGTATTGCTAAGTTATGAAATGAATGATGGGGAAGATTGGACGTACTTGTTTTTAATGCAACCTAGCTGATAAAGTAGTGAATCTTGTTTCGGACATGAATAACAACTGATGCTCAGCTATGACACCTGTCTTCCTCACACGACTAACTTGTGCGGTTTTCTTGTGTGGGATGGTGGCAGGTAACGGCTGGGTGTCTTAAAACTTGCTTCGCTTTATGGTACTCTGTACTGTTAAATTTTATACAGCTGTATTTTTACCTGTTATGCTATAAATTGAAGGGTTCAAAGGGTTTGGTCTTGACTTGTCAAGAGGGACTATGTGAAATCTTGTTACTCTCTCTCGCACGCGCGCACGTAGAGGATGCTAATAGTGATGCATGTGAAGTAAGGACGATAGGTAGAAACTAGATGCACAGCGTGCCAAAAAATGACATGTTAGAGGTAGCCAAATGACATGATAGAGGAATGCCATCTAAGTGACATCACCTAATTGACACCACATGCACCCTATTATTAGCTTAGGGCTCCACTAAGAGGTGTAGGAGAGGCCAATCAAAATTGAACTTCATCCATTTCTAAAATTTCCAAATTAAATTGCATTGGTATTTCAAGTTGACTCCCATCATTTTTAATAAGAATCTCAAAAAACAATTGTCAAAGGTGAAAGTTTGAACTACAACTCAAAGTTTTGTTAATGAGCTATATTATGTTTGACTTGTTATGCAACCATGGTTAGTGTAGTACGTAGCACGATCTAAACTCTTGATCAAATGAATTTTCATTCTAATGTATTTGGGAGTATGTGTCAAAAGCTCATAGGCCCATGAGCCTAGAATGCACTTGTTGTTATATATGTCAGAACCTAGGCCAATCTATTTAGTGCTTTGAGAAAACCAACAAAGAACATGAATGGAATCAGCTATCATGAAATTCTTGAGAATTTTTTATATAGGTATTAACGAGAGCAATAGTCCTGAAGAAATAGAAGAGCTAAAAAAATGCAAGATATTTGATAAGTAGAAAAAGGTTTCCGGAGCATTGAATCAATTGGTGCTTTAATGAATTTGGATGCATTATATAAGTTAGCTGCTGACTTTTTGGTTCTCAGGCCTACCGGGTGCAGCCTTTGACTCCACAAGCACGAGGTCAGGCTTGGAATTTAACGTGCACCCTTACCTTTCACCTCGTTGAGCTTTTTTTTTTTCTTACCTTTCACATGACATGTATAATGCAAGCGTACCTTTCAAAAAAATAGGTATAAACCTTTCAACCACTTATATACATATATTCATGTTATATTTTGCAATAGATATTTAAAAATTTCAAACTAGCATGACATTTGACATTTTAATTACCTTTCGAATGGAAGGGCAACTTTTAAGTTTGCCATTTCATATGACATGCTTTTGAAATTTTTGAATTTCTTTGAAAGTCAAGTTAGCTTTTCACGTGCATTGCAGCTTGCAAATGCCAAGCGGACTTGCACGAGGTCCACTCCCCCTCGGCCGGTGGGTCAATTTGGCCAAGGGCCGCTCTTGCCACCGGCCGGCGGCGCTGTGTTGCAAGTAGCATGTGGCAACGACCCGTTTGCCTCCGCTCCTTCCCTCCAAGGTTTTTGCTTTTAGTTTCTGTGAGTTCTTTTGCATGGGAGATGGAAAGGCCTCATCTCAATAGCACGTACCATCCAAAGCGCGCCACCGTTGGATTCCATCAGACAGACGTTCAGATTTTGCCACGTCCCTGAGATCGACCATTGGAAAGCTTTCAGAGAAGGCATGCCACGTGGCGGAGATCGAAGTGGTCGGGCCTCAAATATATTGCGCCATTAAGCCCGTCGTTCTCTCTCTCTCTTTAACACACAACAATATCGAGAGAGAGAGAGAGAGAGAGAGAGAGAGAGAGAGAGAGATATGCTCTCATTTCTCTCGATCTATTGCTGCATTTGATCGTATTTCTATCCCAAACTGAGACGATTTGTGATTGTTGCAGATGCGCATGTATTCTTTATCCGCGGCAGCAGGCCTCCACCTCCGCCATTGCAATCCAGTATGTATGTAGCATTTTTTGTTTGACGTTGCTGTTTCAGTTTTGGATTCGTTCGGCTTCATCATCATGCTAAGCTTCGGGAAACGTTCATACTGACATGTTAATCATTATAGTGTTTTGGTGTCTTCCCATTGTTCTTCAGATTCCAGAATAGTCTATCTTAATAATTTGTGTCGTTCGGTTTATCATCATGCTAAGCTTCGGGACAGGTTCACACTGATATATTACAGTGTTTTTGTGTCTTCCATTGTTCTTCAGAATAGTCTATTTAAAAAATTCTTCAGAATAGTCTATCTCAAAAAGATTTGTGCCGTTCCGTTTCATCATCGTGCTAAGCTGACATATTACAGTGCTTTTGTGTCTTCCATTGTTCTTCAGAATAGTCTATCTCAAAAAAATTTGTGCCGTTCGTTTTCATTATCGTGCTAAGCTTCGGGAAAGTTTCATACTTACATATTACGGTGTTCTTGTGTCTTATATTGTTCTTCAGAATAGTCTATATTTATGATTTGTATTTTGTTTGTGGAGGCCAATATGTAAAAGAGGCTCTGTTCCTGCGCTGTGTAAAAGTTAAAGGGAAGTTCCATAATTCTTGTGTTTTCTTATCGTTAGAGACACCCGAAAGCATAAGCTTATAATTTACGCTGTATATTTATGTGGCGCAAAGGGATGCCATTTACTCATGAGTGAGCACACTATCGAATATTGATTGATAGACACTGAAGTGCCAATGTAGTCAAATAACAATTTGCAGCTCGTCGATCTTTCTGCTGTGCTATTAAGTTGCCATTGAAAATTGCATCCACTTCTTGTTGGGAATAACATCTGGGGTTGAAGTTGTAAATAAATCTGAGTCAGGGTATCTTCGGAGTAGATATTACACATCTATTGCTGCTTGAAGCCCACGCTTTGTTTTTTTCCTGATATTACCCTTAAATAGGTAAGACTCGATTTTTACCAAACTCGCTCCCTTCATACGATAGCATTGGCTCTTTTTTAAATTCATTCCTTGATTGTGCATAACTACTGTTACTTTTGTAGACCTTGCTTCTTTTCTTGAGATACAAAAATATCTTAAGAACGTAAAATAAGGCACGATTGTCAATCCTAATAGAAGAAGGTCTAGTCATAACCTTGGCTGTAAATCCCAGTGTCTTGGATGCATCTCTGAGTATAACTTGGAAGCAGGAGACAGCTTTTCTAATATGAATGCCTTTTTATTCGACATTGGATAGTTAAACACAGGCAAAGGAGGGTTACGGATGTAACTCATGCCGACTGCATCGTGGAGTTTGGGAACTAAACATGGAAATTGCAAATGATGGGACAAGCAAGAAGCACCTATATGGGGTTGAAGAGGCATGCATTTTATCGGCAACGTAGCTTGAAATCTTTGTGGCGAGTATGGTATAAATCAAGTTTGTTGTCCGGAAGGGGAGGATTGTGTTTTGCAGAGGAATGATTCGTGCACATTGTTCCATTTTGTTACACCCTAAATTATCATGGTCATGATTATTATTTTTCTGGATCTTGACTTTTAAAATTCCCATTCTAAAAAGATGTGGTGCATTTTGAAATAATCTGTTCTGTAAAGACTTTACATGTGTGTTGGCCAGCTCACTGTGGATGTTGAGTAGTCAAGGATAGAATGCTCAGGGTAGAAGGACAACTTACTCAATGGATGGCTTCAAATGTTCAAACAAGTGGCTACTCTGTCAATTAGGGCCTGACTACCTGAAGGACTATAGTAGGTACTTAGACAGAGACTACGTACTAAATTAGGACCTAACACTGCTTCCTTCCGAGTCAAATTGTAGAACTGTTAATGGGTCAAACATAGTTGGTAAACTGTGTAGTAAGAGAAGATCGAGTAGCCTTTGATGGTAGCTTTGCATGCTGAAAGGCATGCACATGCAAGATGGATTTTTAAGCATGAAAGGTGATTTATCTACTTTTAAGGGACAATGCATCAGCATGGCTTGTAATGGCTTTGCAATGTGGTCATTGTGGGATAGTGTGTGTCTCCTAGGAGGGCACATGCCTCCCATCATTCGGCACAATGTTTCCAATCTTTAATTCCTCCCTCTCTTATACAAGTAGGAGGTTGTGGAGGAAGGAGAAACACAATCTCCCTTGGTTCTTAAGCTAGCAAGTCAAGTAGGGTGAGTAAAGAGTGGCTAGCATTCTCCTTCGACCATATCATATGTAGAAGGTTCTTCTTTGGTTACAAACATGTCTCTAGCATTGATTGTAGATTTGAAGATTGCTAGAGGAGATGAGGGCAAGAGGATTTCCTACCTCTCCTATTCCCAAGTTGTTTTGGCTATTGATGATTTGGTGGCTTGTTGCCTATGTGAACTTCCATGTCAATGTTGGAGGATAGATCAAGAAGATTCCCTTCCTCTCTAGATTTAGATGCTAGTAGTTGTAGTTGGTTTTGCAATGTTGAGCTTCTACATGTCTACTTCTTATATTTAAATTTCTAAAGGTTCGCACGATGATCTCATATTGTAGATTCTTGCTAGCTATGAATTGCCACTCAAAGTTCGAATTGTCAAAGTGTTTTTAGGGTTTTTTTTTTAATTGTTAGATTTATGCTTGAGGCTTCAATTACAATAAAGAACAAGTGCCGGTTTAGGGTCTAGGGTGCAAACTACATTTTTATAATGCAATTTTGATTGCTAAATCATAGATGTTGAGTGCTCAATGGCTTCAACGCTCAGTGTTGTAACTCATAATTTAAGATTGAAAAGCTATTCAAAAATGTTTTGCAACATGGTACCTACTAGCAAGACATGATGCGAGTCTCTTTTGACTTGCGTTAAGGGCCAATCATAGCTATGCATCGAGGATCCTAGTACTTTTTGTGTAGTGGAACTGCCTGGTTGAGGTTCTTTATCTCCTTGTTCTAGATGAAGAACATTTCCTCTACACAAAAGATCCTAAGATCGTTGAATCTCGATTCTTGTGCCAAGATACATTGACTTGGATCCTCGCAAAGTATGCTACGATGTAATTTCAAAAATGAAAGCATATTGTGATTTCAATACTCTAGAAACCAGGGGAAAATATCCTTCATAGACAACAAGGAGATTGGTCAAAAGGGTATTGCTCCCATGCAAAAACTACTAGAATAATTGATGTGCTTGGCCTTTATGCAATTTAAACAAAGTATTTCATCCTACTATATTCCATGTTCCATCTTTCGATTTAGATCTACTAAGATCTTGTTCTTCGTTGAATCCTAGTACATGGCTATGAGTTACTTTTTGGAGAGAGTAACATGTTTTAGAATGATATATATTGTAAACATTGAATGTTACACACATGAGAGACTTCTAGGAGTATAGAACTTGAGTTTTTTTGTTTCCCCAGAACGAATTAGAAGTATCTATAATATTTTGTTCCGAGCACTTGAACAATGAAAAATCTGAACAATGAAAAATCTCAATCAGACTTATCGAATAGGAGTAACTAGTAACGACATTTTATAGAAAAGTTGAAATTAAAATTCCAACTTAAAATGAGCACGATAAATAAATAATAAGGTTCAATGAAAGTGTCTAGAAATCAAGCAAACCGTGTTTATCGTGTAATGCCAAAATCGAAACTCAAATATAGCATTGACTCCCATAATAGTCATAACTAAAATTTAATCAATGCTTTTTAGAATCTGATTGAACTGGAAAGTGATAATTCAAGGCAAATTTTTTTTTTTGGATTCGATTTTTTGGTTCAAATGTTTTCATCTAAGAAGTTGATTATTTTGAATGTAACCCTCATTGAATCAATAAACAAACCTTTTTCATATCCGATGTAGGTCTATATCAGAATGTGAGTTGATTAGAATAAAACTTTCATTGAATCAATGGGTAGGCACTGGAGCTCTTCTATATCAGATAATTGCAAATTCTCTAGCATTTACATGTGTCTGATGGCCTATTTTTAGTAGAAGGGGGTCCCAATTTAGGTAGGGTGCATAAGTGTGATCATTGATGTGTCTTGTTATCAGGTACTTACTACTAATTTTGAAGAGCTCTTTAATCTTCTTAAGTTATAAGTCATAACACTAAGCATTGAAGCCAATGATTTGATTCTAAGGTTCGATTATGTTAGAAATCCATAAATCATAATATGGATGGACAGACTAGGATTCGAACCTAGGACCTCCCTCATACCGGATGGGATGCTCTACCACTGAGCTATCCGCCCTGTTTGATAGTTCTCTCTAGAGTGTGGATTGATATTCCAACACCCCCCCTCAAGCCACACTTGGTTGGGGTCCTAGCTGCCACTTGCCCCACAACTTGGGCCAGACTAGGAATCGAACCCAGGACCTCCCTCATACCGGATGGGATGCTATACCACTGAGCTATCCGCCCTGTTTGATAGTTCTCTCTAGAGTGTGGATTGATATTCCAACACCCCCCCTCAAGCCACACTTGGTTGGGGTCTTAGCTGTCACCTGCCCCACAACTTGGGCCACCTAACCATGGCTTTGACACCATGAACTGTTAGGTCTAACTTGGCTCTGCTCTGATACCATGTTAGAAATTCATAAATCATAATATGGATGGACAGACTAGGATTCGAACCCAGGACCTCCCTCATACTGGATGGGATGCTCTACCACTGAGCTATCCGCCTTGTTTGATAGTTCTCTCTAGAGTGTGGATTGATATTCCAACAGATTACTAGATCTCTTGCTATGATTGATCAGGTACCTACTACTCAATTTCAAAAGAATTTTGAAGAGCTCTTCATATTTCATTCTTCTTAGGTTATAATCTATAACAATGAGTATTGCAGCCATTGAGCACCCACCATCAGTGATTCGAGCGTCAACAGTTAGGAGATAGGACCCGATTAATTATAGTACAATGTACAGTGTAATTGCACCCTAAACCCTAAACCCTAAACCCTAAACCCTAAACGAGCAATTCTTTTTGCTATAATTAAAGTCTAGTTATAAAAGCAATGATAAAATAACCCTACCCTAAAATGATTTGGTAGTTCTAATCTTTTTGAGGTGATTCTTTCCTAAATTTAAGTGGACAAATCGGTTGGTGTAAACTGCCTGTGGAAACCTTGAATGTAGTCAAATTTATAATGTCATCCCAAGAGGGACACACATATGTCAAATGATAGAATCTGGATTCTAGATGTCTGATGAATCATGAATGATGAGGTTATTGTCCAATTTGCACATGCAACTGCCGATATCCTTGATTCCACAGTAACCTCCTTGCCATAGTAACGCTCCCTTGTGCAACCATACTCTCCCCCCTCAGTATCACTGTTCTCCTCATCCTCATCCTCATCCTCATCCTCATCTCATTCCTCATCTTCTATCTCCTCTTCCTCTCCAATAGGCTCCATATCTTTGAGAGCATAAGAGATTGTACCCTCTCCTTGTTGCCGTTTGTGTGATGTACCAATTTGAATGGCGGGTTTTCCATGCAAGGATCGACAACAGGTACAACTTATTGTGGTGCTTGACATTTGAAAATTGAGCTTTAAAACTCCTAACATGGTACAAAGTTGGAATTAACCTACAGTCAATAAAGCCTCGTGATGGGGGAATGCATCCTCCTATAGTGATCTTGGTGGTAGGTTTGGAACCCTTGCCACATCAACTTCATCAAGTTTGACCTGCACAAACCCATGCCTCATGAGTCACTACTTAGAACTCACAACTTTAGGCAAATTTTTTTCTAATTTTGTACAGCTTTTAAGTTGGAATTTAGTACTAAGCAAACATAGTGATATTTTTCCTTGTATGGGCTCTTTAGTCTGCTTCAATTTTTGCAAAAGCCATGGGTTGGCATGCACAAATGCTAACTAATCCAAATGTGTAAGGGAGAGTTTGTTGTCTGAGTCTCTATTCGTATGAATCAAAGAGAACACACTTTAATTTATCTCACATGCAATTCTTGTGCAGTCTTGTGAGAGATATGAATTGCAAGCGTCAGCAACTTGGGAACATCATTATTGGCATACTTTGCCCACCATGATACGTGTGGCAAGGTACCAGATGTAAACTATGCTGGATATTCAACTTAAGGGTCTTCTTCCTAAACACAAGCAAGTGATCCATGAATTCGTCCTCTGTGGTGGCTTATTCAATTCAGGAAATCAGATATGGTGTAGTAGTTCAAGATGAGAGGAGCATCACTTTCACATTTTTTGGATTTCAACAACACATTTGGCCCACTTCATTCTGGAAATATCAGTGGTTTTGGACGGACCATTTGCCACTAATTATTGAAGGATCAAAGCGAGAGCATATGTAGCTCTCAGGAACTTTGAAAGTGATGGATGTCTAACGTGTTTCAAGTCATTGACCAAAAGCTATACCATGATGAAAACAGACCCTCTTCCAAAATCTCCAAAGCATCTGCAGATTGATGTGGAGCCAATTCCAACTTATCAGGTGTCAGGTGAAAAAGATCCTTATTCTACACCTCTTGCAATTTGTTCTACTGCCAGAAGCAAGGAAATCCGCTGTTGTGACAGTGATTCTTTTTATGGAATATCTTCTGTGTGTGGCTGTTGTCGAGAAATGGAAGACATGGTTACTGCAATAGCTGCTTTTACACATCTTCCTTGTAATGCTGTAGGAGGATGCAATAGCCGCTGCTTGAAAGTACCTGAATCTGAGCATGCTCTTGACTTTTATGGGGTATATGATGGGCATGGAGGATCTCAGGTTAGGTATTTCATCCTTCAGTCAATTGCTCTTGTTCTCGGATTTAAGGAGACCTGGGTAGAATCTCCTTAAACTTGTAAGCCTTGTTCCTGTTACAAGCTTACACTATTCAGTTAGTTGTTGAGAGCTCTCAAATCTATACTATAATCATGCAGGCTTCCTTGTTTTGCAAGCATCACCTTCATATAGCATTAGCAGAGGAGGTAAAGGCACTGAACGTAGCTGGCACTGGCACTGTTCTCAGCAACTGGAAACTGCAGTGGGAGAATGTGAGGACCACATGTTTTCTAAAAGTTGATGCTGGAGTTGGAGGTGAATGCTCTAATGGATCTAAGTGCACGAATTGCCAAGAAAATGGAGCATGTTCAGGGATGGTTGCTCCAGTGACTGCAGGGTCTACGGCAGTTGTAGCTATTATAGGTCTTTGTCAGATCATTGTTGGCAATTCTGGAGATTCCAGAGCTGTAATTTCTCGTGGAGGCAAAGCTATTGCTCTTTCAGATGATCATAAGGTTTGTATAAGGAAATGGTTCAAACCTCAATCTCTCTCTCTCTCTCTCTCTCTCTCTCTCTCTCTCTCTCTCACACACACACACACACACCACACACACACACACACACACACACACTCACGCACACACTCAGAGGTGTGTACGAGATACATATTCTATTTTACAAACCACATTCTGATATTTTGCACATGTTGACATGACAAGATTATAACCTACATGGAAGCATGTGTGCAGCCTGAAAGGGAGGATGAGAAAGCACGGATTGAGGCAGCTGGAGGCAGCGTAATTTTTTGGAATGGATATCGGGTTTTTGGAGTCCTTGCAAATGTCGAGGGCCATTGGTAGGTTACTGAAGCATCAAAGTAGGTTCTGAGCAAGCTCTTGCAACTTCCAAGCGAATAATTTGCTTTAGGCTCTGTTCAAACCTTAAAGTATTTAAGTTTTTCTCCCCATGTCTTTGTATGGTAAAATTAAAGATTTGTCTTTGAGCAGCTGCAGCCTTCAAGGGACTGATACCGATGCATTTCAGGTGACAAGTATCTGAAGCCGTGTGTGATCGCTGAACCTGAGGTTACATGTTTGCAGCGCACCGATGAAGATGAGTTTTTGATTATAGCAAGTGATGGATTATGGGATGTGTTCTCTAATGAGAATGCATGTGACTTGGTCAGAAGATGCTTAGGTGATTGCGACACTGGCAGTCCTTTAGATGGCTTTTCTCCAAGAACGTTCTTGGAAACTGACCAGTCACCAGCTGCAACCGCCGCCGCTTTCTTAACTAAGGTGGCATTGGCTCGAGGTACTCACAATAATATTACTGTGGTCGTCGTTGATTTGAAGGTTAAACCATAACAGCCTCTAATCAGGTTCATATACTTGTTGACCAATGCTTCATGTTTATGGCCTGTATACAATAGCCTGGCCTTGCAGTACATCAACATCAGTAGAGACAAGGCTTAGCATTACTTGTAATCCATGTAAATATGTGCTAACTACCTTGTAAACAACAAATATTTCCCCTTTTCCAACTCAATTGCAGTTACTTTAATATCCTGTGGTATCCTAACCAAAATGAGGCTTATCAAGTAGGAATCTATGGAGGGCAATCTAATTGATTTCATCATTTGACAACATGATGGGAAGGGGCAGAGGCCAATTTTGGGTGCTTGTTTTGGTACTTCACACATCTTTCACTGTGACACAAACTGCTATTGCAAAGCTGTCAAATTTCTGAGGGTTTTGGGCATATGGATTTGCTCTTGAATGGGCTTTTGTGATTCTTTTAGTCTCTAGGTCCATAAGCTAATATGCTTTTGTTTACGAATGAAGGATGTAGCCGGATTGCCATGAGGCTCTGGTACAGCATTTTGGAACAAGTTATCGTGATGCATAGTTTTTTATTGATGATGTATCACAGGTTTTCCAAGTGATTACATCAAATATTTTGATTTCATGTAGGAGTTTATTGGCTACTATCAAGTTTCATGCACAATTATTAGCCAGCATTTGTAATGAATTTTTAGAACAACTGTACGCAGCTTTTGGATTGATTTCCTCCATATATGTACAGTCTTATACATATGAATAGTGTAGCATGCTCTTCATGCTGGTACACTTATTGTGATAAACTCTTGTGCATTTTCCAGTATTGGCTAAACAAGGCCTTAGGTTAAGAACAAAAAATAGTCATAGTGACCAAATGCTCCACAGCATTGAGAAGTTGTGCTATGGTCTTTTGAATTGCCTGGCAGATATTTTGCAATCTCACATTTGTGCATCTGAAATATAGAAATTTTAAAAGTTAGGCAGCTTGTTGACAATTTCCAGATTTCTGGTCTTGAGCATTGGTTTAGTTGTGCCATTGAAATGTTTTTGGTCTTGTGATTTTGTCTTTAAGATATTGTGTAGAGCATTCACAACACCCAAAAATTTCAGCTGATCTAGAAGATCTCTAACTTCTCAAAAAGATGTGCAAGATTTAGAACCTTCACGATATCATCCAGATCAACCTGAAAAATGCAAAGCAGGCCAGTGAAGATTGAATTCAGGTACAGCAGAGTCCAAACTGTAAAGATTATTAACTGAAGGAAATTATCCTATTGGAAATGGAAGGCATGGTTTTATCATTCCAGATTGGGAACGAAACAACTAAATCGAATGTGTACTATCAGTATGCAGTTGTCTTAATCTCCTCAGCAGAAGCAAAAATATTATCTATATTTTTCTACGTATCGGACAAGCCAATTTTTGGGGGAGATGCATAAGAGATTCTTCTTCCTTGCCACAACATGGAAGCGCCTTATTTAAGCCAAACATCTTCGTTGGTCTATCTTGACAAGAAAAAAGTTATCTGCAAAATATTCTCCAGGTTCAATTTTGAAATTTTATGTATTTCAGAACGAATCTGGATCTCTAGGTGTTATACCGTCTTCTATTATTCTGATGGCTCAGATTACAATCACTCAATAACTATTAGCAATTGACATGACAGTTTTCCATGCACCGACACTGGGAGCTCCCATTTGACCATCCATTAGTCTAGAGCTACAACTGTATCTGTAGAGTGTCCTTTATGCATTGTGCTAATTGTTGATGCTGACTAAAAATGCACGACTAGACAAAGGTTTACTAGTCATGCTAGGTGTGCATTTTTTCTTTGATGAGATTTTAATAATGTCTTTTATGTCATTCCATGTTTTGCTATTGCAATTGAGGATAAACGAGTGCCAAATATTTTCACGTTGAAGGTGATAATCCTTACTCAATATTACTTGCATTGAAATTTAACAGAAAGAGGACGTTCAAACAAGAGGCTTCTTGGTTTGAATAGTACTTGCTGGAGAACAACAAACAAGGCAGAAATTTTGTCAATAATGTCTTATGTTTTTCAAGGAAAGTGTCTTCGAATGTTAGCTACCAAGGATGGTTCAACCCTACAATGGAAAGAACCATTTGAGTTGCTTGAACTTCTACATTTTGGAGTCCTAGTGCCACAACATCTTTTGGGAAGATCGAAAGTCTTTATTCTTTTATTCGGTGTTTGCCTCTCCCCGAATTTGGAAATTCATAGACTAGCATTAAAGATAATATGTGCCTAATAATGAGAAGTTTTGATTTCAAAGGTGAGATTTGACCAATTTGAAGAAGCTAGTTTATGTTGTAGTTTTGCAATATTTTGAAAAAGCATAAGATTTTGTCTTCATTAGTAATCTAAACCTCAATAGGAATTCCTAATGTATCGCAATAATCCCATGTGAAAGTACCCCAATTTAAACTCAATGGGATTGACTACGATGGATTGAAATTGATAGGAGCGTTAACACAAGGAATTGAATTAGAGAACTTGCATGAGTCTCTATTGTTGTCTAAAATTTATATAAACTTGTTTCAGCTACATGGACATACAAATGTATATGATCAACATAGTGGCTTTGTAGGATCATCATATTATTCAATTCTACTACAAGGTAAAGGTGTCTCAATTGAGCTTATTTGGCTTCCCTAATAACGTGTCTAACTATAGTGGCAAAGAGTAAAGGGCTTAGGAAAGACGGTTATCCATTTAAAACCATCTTTGCTATTATTATATCATAAATTAAGTTTGTTTGAAGGTGTATGATCAACAAAAGTCTTCTTCGAGATAATTTCAATTAAACCATTTGGAAAATTCTTAAGAAAATAGTGCCTAGCTATAGAAGCATTTTCCAAAAGCAAAAAAATCATTGTTGAATAGGTGCTAGAGACATTTGTATACAAGTTTTTGCTTCTTTGCTCGGTTAGTTTATACCCAATGTATTGTTTTTCGCCATGTTGCCAATGGTCTCATTTAGTTCTTCAATGGTATATTGACTTAGCAAGCATCAATTAGCTTGAATGATGTCAGTACCATGAAGATGTTGATGATATGATCCATTGCATCTTGGTCACTTCCATCCTCGGTTGACCTCTTAAAGTATTTTCAACTATATTATGTATGTTGCCATTCTTTTGAAGGACTAAATATCATTCTCCTTGCTTACAGTCCTTCATAATAGATTCAAAGAATAAATAAGTTGGAAGTATGTCATCTTGTCCCTGCATTTTTCCAAGTATGATATTTAAATGGTTGTGATCCGATATATGGTCATGAAACTTATCAAAAAATCAATTCAACTCATGCATGCATGCTAGTATTTTTATGTTGATTCCTTCAATAGTTATGGTCACATATCCACCTAGAGGATACACAATGTGCTCCATTTTAGTAAGATATTTAGGAATGAAATAGCCGTGGTGTTAGTAAGAATTGCACGTTGAATTGTGTAGCATGTAAGGTCACATATCTAACCAAAAAATCCATAATATTGGTAAAATATTCAAAAATGAAAATAACTAGTATGATGCTATTGGGAGCTGCGACGTAATTATGCAAATGTTTCAAAAAAACCTAAAGTGACATGCTAGTGAAACCTTGCAGTTTAATTTCCTCTAAGGCTATGAGAGTACCTTTGACTGGTTCTTGGTTGTCATCCATTTCATCATAGGGCTAATTAACTTGTAGACATTCCACGATCCCCATTCAATGGCAACAATGAGGAGTTCAAAGCCATACACATTGTGTACTTAATTATGTCTTTGTTGTGTATGTTGTTCAAAAAAATGGAGTGTTTTATACCATAGCTAAAGCATGAAATAGAATATAACTTATGACTTGCGCTTTGGATCCTTACCAACAATAATTGGAACCTTCAAAATTCCACTTTCTCCATTAAATTACAATCATAGAACTTTCCAGGCATTTGCTTTATCAGATTGTCTACTAGAAATATCTTTTTTTTCAAAGTAGTTTTGAAGATCAATTCCTCTTCAAGCCCTTGACCTGCTCCTCTTGTCTAAAGTCATTGTCTCTTCACATGCATCACAATAGTCTTATGTATTATTGGATCAACAATTCAAGTGACATATCCACTTCGTGACGCATTTCTAGGTGAGGAAGGACAAGTTGAGATATGGTAGCCTAACTTTTAATGACTAATACATGAATTAAGGTGGCCTTTGACGTGCAATTTTTCAAAATAAACCACCACCATTTTTTTCTCTCCTACTATATAATTTTCAAAGGGATTTCACCACAAAGCCTCCTGAACATGCATGCTAGTGTGTAGGAGAAAGCTAGAATGCCTTTGGAAGACACAATAAACAATATGGAGTTCAAAGCAACAATTTGAGAGGACTTCTAAATATGAATGGAAAAAGGAAAATTGATTTACCCTAGGACTTGATGTTATCAACCTTGTTCACATAGAAATCTTCTACCATCTCGCTCTTGCATATGTAGACCCTAAAACTTAAACATATTTAATATCTCATTTAGAAAGAAACAATAAAAGATAAAAGATATATTCTTTTTCACGAGCTTCATTTTTCTACATGAATATACGTACAATATGCTAGCAAAATTCACCAAATATTTCGTTGCAATTCCCCTGCAGAGCTTATGGATTGGCATGCCAATCACCATTTTGATCATTTTACATTTTGATGTACATATGTAAATCACACGTGTGGAGCATGTTTCCACGTGTGACTTGTAGGCCTATTTGCATTAGCTAATTCATGCTTTAGAAAAGCTTGTTTTTCAAAGCAATGTGAAAGTAGACAAAAGCTAGCATGCCAAGTGTCATCATGAGGTTGGCCAGAATCCACTCATGACTTGTACAAATAAAAAACATGATTAGGCATAAGTATTTGGGTCATGCCCTCTAGCTCCATCAAAGGTCAACACATGTCCTATTTTGTAGGGATGCAAAAGCGAAAGTGGTGGACCTCAATTTACCACCCTCATCTCATTGGTCAACAGGGTCCAATCACATTTAGAGGTTAAAAAGAGTGGCCCAATCATATTTCAAGGCTCTCCATGTGCAAATTAGTGTAGAAACTCAAGCTACCACTATATATGATGATAGCTCCTTTGTACAAATGTATTTTGAGAGTAAATCAAGTTTTTGTCTTGCAAACTTTTGGTCTATTCTCTCTCTCTCTCTCTCTCTCTCTCTCTCTCTCTCTCTCTCTCTCTCTCTCTCTCTCTCTCTCTCTCTCTCTCTCTCTCTCTCTCTCTACACATGAGAGCTAGGTGCTTGTTGGCTCTTCCATAATGAGATTAACTTAGTTTTTTCAAGGATATGCATGAAACTTGCTTGAATTTGAATGGTGAATGACTTTTGTGTACAAGAGATCTTGCCTAGATCCAAATTGTGTTAGATAGCTCTTGAAAATATGAGTTGATCAAGAGTAATCCGATAGTGTGAAACCTCTCATGAATTTGGGTCGTGGATGATCTCTTCATGGTCCTCAAACTCACTTTTTTGACATGGTATAAGAGCTAGATCCATGCATGCTTGAAGGTAGATCATCATGAAGCAAGGTTTGGGAGTGCTCTTGGATATTGATTGTCATCTTGCAAACTTTTGGTCTATTCTCTCTCTATCCTAGAGCTTGGTTGCTCTCTCTCTCTCTCTCTCTCTCTCTCTCTCTCTCTCTCTCTCTCTCTCTCTCTCTCTCTCTCTCTCTCTCTCTCTCTCTCTCTCTCTCTCTCTACATGAGAGCTAGGTGCTTGTTGGCTCTTCCATAATGAGATTAACTTAATTTTTTCAAGGATATGCATGAAACTTGCTTGAATTTGAATGATGAACGACTTTTGTGTACAAGAGCTCTTGCCTAGATCCAAATTGTGTTAGATAGCTCTTGAAAATATGAGTTGATCAAGAGTAATCCGATAGTGTGCAATCTCTCATGAATTTGGGTCGTGGATGATCTATTCACGGTCCTCAAACTCCCTTTTTTTTAACATGGTATAAGAGCTAGATCCATGCATGCTTGAAGGTAGATCATCATGAAGCAAGATTTTGTGTGAAAAATCTAGGTTTGGGAGTGCTCTTGGATCTTGATTGTCATCTAGCTTCAAATTGGTTAGTGATTGCTAGACTTGGTTTATTCTTAGATAAATAGTAAGCATTTAATGTGTTAAATGTGCAGGCCATGTGTGATTTGCATCCACTTTGTTATTTTGTAGCAATCACATTTTTGATCCATTGAGTCCAACTAGACATTTGATGGAAAGAGCTTGAAGTGTAGATTGAGAAGACTAAGGCACAACAAGTTGTTGATGCATCTTGTTGATGATTGGATCTAATATTTGAGGATAGGTAGGTGTGCCCACCTAGTATTTTTTAGATCATTATGGTACAATGCTCTTGATCTCAAAAGTTTTGCCAAAAATTGATGTTTCTCTCAAGCTAATCGAGTGATAACGAAATTTAGGACATTGTTTGCAATCAAATCTTTTCAAATCCATTCCAACTCTAAAGAGATAGAGTAATTGGTCTTTGTGGAGTCCAATAGGGGTGATTGAATCTGATTTTGGTGGGATTTGATTCAAATTTGTTGTGCTTTCATCTTGGTAATGAAAGCAAGGCCTAATTTCCAATTGACTAGATTTTGGTGTGGTGTGATTCTAGAGTTGGTGATCTAGATCTTGGGAGAAATTTCTAGTGTTTTGAATCCTGTTTAAATATAGTTGTTTGGAAGTCATATGGCATTATTAGAGTCCTTTCACAAGTGTGTACTTTGTGTACAAAAGAATACGAAGTGTAGAATTGGCATATGATTGTGTGAAGCTCAAATTGGTTCTAGTCAAGCTTTCTTTGTGAGAGTGTGAGGGTCAAATTGTGATCCCATTGGGTGTCTACAATAGGGAGGAGTCCATATTTGAGTGTAAAATCTTGGTTGAGATCTTGGTGAATCTCTAGATGTCGATTTCTTGAAATTGTTCAGTCAAGATTGGTGAAAATCCTGGACATAGTTTGTTATCAAACCAATTTAAATTCAATCCAGCTCTAAAGGTTAGTGTCTTTGGGTCAAGAGTGAGTCCAAAAGGGGCGATTGGGTAATATTTTCATGTGTTTGAAGCAAATTTTATATGCCAAGTTTGAGTGATCTAGATGAGATCCATTTTTCACATTGACTAAATTTTGGGTGAAGATTGATTCTTGAGGGTCACAAAATCACTTTGAAGAATCATTTCACAAGTTTGTAATTTGTGTACAAGTACTTCCTCATCACGACATCAATAGGAGGCAACCTATTGGAAGCAAGTAAGAGATTCAAATGCAATTATTGTGGCAAGAAGGGGCATTTGGCCTTGAAGTGCTACAAGAAGGAAAGGGATGAAATAAAACAAGAAGGAAAGGGAACTTCATCAATCAAGGGGGATATGGCTTCAATGAGGAGGAGTTACTCATGGCATGCATGGGAGCATCATCAATTTCTATGAAGGAAGATCTTGGTGGATTGATAGTGGGGTGTGGTGCTAAATTTTGTGAAATAGGACCCTAAATGGATCTACACAAGATCCATAAGAGTGATTGGGTGTCTGCTAATCAATCTATTGCAAAAACTAGACACACAAATTGATCTTGAATAGCAATTTGACACTTAACAATCAAGAACAATCATAAAGCATTGATCAAATGATGAAATACGAGTCCATACGTGTGAACTACAGGCTGCAGTACGGCTTGAAAATAGAGAATGAAGTGCAATTTACTTTGATTGCATTTGGATCATAAAAACTCAATGTACATAGTGGAGTAGCTCGAGATTGCCAATGAGCTCCAAAAAAAATTTATCTTCTTACTATGGGAGGATGGAATACATAGAAAAAGTCACTTCCTTTGTAAAGTTAGGTGACTTTCCAACATGTAACAAGGAAGTTAACTTGGCTTTTTTGCCCTAATTTCCAACCTAGCCTCATTCCAAGAGTCATGCCAAGTAGGTGGCTAGTTGGTCAATTTCCTCAACAAATCTAGGATTTAGGTCCTATAAACTAGGAATCACTACCAAATTGACTTGACCTACTCTTTAGACTTGATCTAAACTATACTAGGATAGGTTTCCAACATGGGTCCATGGCCTCACATGTGAGGGACCCACTTATGTACATTTTACATGACTTTTGATCAAGCTAGATTTGTCAATTTCTGCCAATTTCTCACACTCCTCAAATTTAGCTTGATTTATTTACAACTCTCTTTGCTTTGAATGAATGCTTTTAGAAGTGTCTAAAAAATCCAGCTACAAACAAGGAACTTTTGAGACTCCAATAGAGAATGATGTCCATGAAGGATCTTTCACCACCTCTTAAAGGATCCCTTACAAGATGTTCCAAAAATGTGTTTAGACTCTATATACATGTAGCACACTTTAAAAACTATACATCATGCAAAGCCATGGGCTCCAAGGCATTTTGTGCACTTGAAGATACATCAATTAGACTATTAAGTGCATACATAATGTTGGCAAAGACAAATTGCCTTGCTTGATCCATATAATTGAGCCTTGATGGAGATCTTGATACTCAAGGTCCTTCTTGGAGTCCTCAGGTCTTGAGCTTGCTCCTCCACTTGACTTGACTCCAAACCATCAATGATTTAAATAAGTTGTTGATCCAATAATTCTTCTTCAAGTTTACAAATATTCCACTCTTGAAAAGATCACATTTCCACCATTGACAACTTCTTTGGTGGAAAACATGTAGATTCTATAGTCTCTACTTGAAGAGCAAAACACTACCATTATTCCTATCATTGAAGTAGGATAATGTTTGGTCATTACATTGGATTGATCATGCACAAAGCATGTGGAAACAAAGATTCCAAAAAAAAATGATGTTTCATCTTTTATGACTCTATTCAAACTATTACAAAAATAGTTATCCAATGAAATTGTTTTATCAACAACAAATGTAGATTTGAATGCATTGAACTTCATTGTCTTGTCATATAAAGTACTAAACACCATCAATCTTAAAAATAAGAAACAAGCCACTTCATGTCTACTAATACTATCCAAAAAGTATTAAAAAATAGTAGACTCTCCAATGCTCTCCACCCTTGCAAGATGCACACTTGAATGGACAATTTGCATGCAATTTGATGACTTGGACTTTGTCATTGAGTACCTCCTTGGAACTCTCATGTTTTGAGACTGATTCTCAAGATCTTCCTTTCTTTGATGCTCCTCCTCAATGCCAGCAAGATCACACTTTAACAAGGTCTCGACTTGAGTGATCTCCTCCTTTGCCAAGTTCACATTAGCTTCCAAGTTAAACAATATTCCATGTTTAAATCCTTTTGCAATGCAAACATCATTCTTCAAAATGGAACAAACTCCATGCTTAAAGTGGACATCCAAACCACTTTCCAAAAGTTGACCAACACTTAGCATATTCTTGGTGATTGATGGTACAAAAAGAACATTTTTTAGATCCATACTTATTAAGGATTCTAGACAAAAAGAGATGGTACCAACACCATCTACCCTACACTCTTCATCACTTGCAGTAAAGAACTTTTTTTTAGCATCATTGAATGAGTGTAAAGTTGAGAAAAAGTCCTTTTCACAAGTCATGTGGGAGCTAGCCCCACCATCAATCCACCAAGTGTCTCTTGAATTGCCATTACTTGCTGGTGAGGATGTAGATGCCATCAAGAATAAATCTCTTTCATCCTCCTCCGCCTCCTCATGTGCAAGGTTTCCTTGTTTGTCCTCCTCCTCTTGTGCTCTTTGCCTCTTTTAGCATTTGAATGCATAATGCCCCTTCTTTCCACAAGAGAAGCATTTTTGCTTTGACTTGTCCTTTTCTTTTGAACTTGATGCTTGATCCTCCTCCTTGGAATCCTTTGCCTTGAATGAGAATTTGCCTTCTCATCTCCATCTTGCAATGATAAGGAACTCATCCTAGATTTTGCATGGAGCATCCTACACTCTTCAACCACTAGCACACTATGGAGCTTATCAATTGATGGAAAAGTGTCTTGGATGGCAAAACTTTGAACCAAATTGAAAAATTCATCTCCTAAGCCATTGAGGATCACTTGTACAAGCTCACCATCTAGAATCTTCTCTCCAATAGAAACTAATTCTGTGTTGAGAGACTTGATCCTAAGCACATATTCTTGTGTACTTTCAGTACTTCTTTTTATACTTTGTAAGATTTGGTTTCTTAGCATAAGTACTCTTGAAGTGTTGTTGGATTCATATATAGCTTTTAAAGGATCCCAAGATTCCTTGGCCAATGTGCAAGAGGCTACCTCCTTCAAGAGGTCATCACTAACATTCATTTTGATGCTATGAAGTGCTAGTCTTGCCTTCTTCTTGTATCTAACCAATTCTTGTCCTCCAAGAGGCTCATCCTCTTCTTCTAGGACAATATCAAAGAGGCCTTGGAGCACTAAGAGTGACTCCATCCTCACTTTCCATATTCAGTAGCTTGTAGAATTCAACCTCTCACTAGATCCAAGAAGGAATCTACCAATGGTTCCCATATCCCTAATGACTTGTACTAATGATGTACTTGTTGGCCCTCCCTAAGCTCTTTTCCAAAATTTTCCTCACTAGCAACTCACTTGATGTTCACAAAGACACAAGTGACAAGATCCCCTTGATCTTGATTCACAAGAACTTTTAGGAAGGATTCTACAAAACAATGCTCAAGAAGATTGAAATTGATTTGATCCTAGAAACTCAAAGGTTTCACTTTGTCTTGAGTACCTCAAATTTGACTTCTAGCCCTATACTTGGACTTCTAGTCACATTTCTTAAACTCCCTCACAAAGATGAAATGAAGATTAGTTGAGATTCTATCAAAGACTTACCAAATCCTATCAATTTTCACCATTTTTGGACAAAAACATGGCTAAATCTCACTCACACTTCTTGATGGTTTTACAAGACCTGTAAATCACTTGAATAGAACTTTTTCTCAGCCTAGATTAATTAGATCTCATGACATAAAGTCAAATCTAATCAATGGCACTTGATCTTGGTAGCTTTTCCTAGGATTAGCACCAAAAAACCACATCAAGATGCAATAGAATTCATTTTTATGGATCAAATGTACATCGAGAATTAAATGCAGGTTTAGAGATGCTCACACGTGTGGAAAGTACATATTTTTACCCTCACCAAGTTTGGGATCACATCCCCTCCTCAAAGTATAGTTTCAAACTCGCCATCTCAATTCTAGTTTTTCGCACCAAAACTTGCTAAAAATGGATTTGTATTTGATCAATCAATAGCCTCTTGTACTTGGCTTTGATACCATGTGAAGGTATAATACTTTAGGACCCTAAATGGATCTACACAAGATCCACAAGAGTGATTGGGCTTTTGCTAATCAATCTATTGCAGAAACTAGACACACAAATTGATCTTGAATATCAATTTGACACTTAACAATCAAGAACAATCATAAAGCATTGATCAAATGATGAAATCTGAGTCCACACGTGTGAACCACAGGCTGTAGTACAGACTGCAAACAGAGAATGAAGTACAAATTTCTCTGATTGCATTTGGATCATAAAAACTCAATGTACATAGTGGAGTAGCTCGAGATTGCCAATGAGCTCCAAAAAAAATCTATCTTCTTACTATGGGAGGATGGAATACATAGCAAAAGTCACTTCCTTTGTAAAGTTAGGTGAATTTTCAAAATTTAATAAGGAAGTTAACTTGGCTTTCTTGCCCTGATTTTGTTGGATTATTCTCCTGATTATCGACTAATCGTTTTTAATCTTCATCCACTACATTATCCAACTCTGCAGTTTTATGCATGTTTCTACACAGTTTGCAGAAATACTCGGGAATCGCTCAATTTCTAGGAAGTACTAACTGGATAAATGCGATACAAAAATGTGATAAATTGTGATTCTCTATTTAATAGCATGCCATTAATTCATGTGTGGAATGTCTATCTACTTGCTCTCGGATTTTATGCAAATAGGATTGGACAATTCATCCATTTGTTGGATGATGGTGTTTTTACATGTTGTGAGACAATTTATAAACACATTGTGAGAATAAGAGAATCATCCTCCAAAGACACTTATATCCATAATGATGTATTTAGCCTCACTAGATCTGAGATTAGAATGGAATCCAAGCATAAAGATATGATGCAAAATCTTTTTTATTTTAGAATGCATAGTCTTGCCAATTTTGATGTGTCTGATTCTCAAGATCTTGCTAACATGATGATGGATCTTTGTGATCCGTATGAGTCAAGAAGGACTCTTGATTTTCTCATGGAGTTGCAGCTATTTTCAAGGAGGAGAAGCTTTGAGATCAATCATACCCTTCAAGAATGGAAGAAATCAATGGTGAAAGTGCTCAAATGGTGGAAAGCTCTTCTTGGTGCTTAGAAATGGTTCTCAATCAAGGAAGCCTTGTCATGGCTACGGTGATCTTGCTGTAATTTCAGGTTTCTTGGCTGGTTTTCCCATCAAATTAATGCCAAAGGATCTACTTGAGAAGCTACTTTTAGCTACTTAAGTTTTGGAAACTCACTTTTTTGACAACACACCCTAGTTGAGCATAAAAATGGGTCACCTCATATTAGCATTTATTCTGGCCAAATATAAAGTGAAAAACTTGGATGTCTATCTTTTAATTGAGAAATTGGAATAGATTTGGAAGGACATCCAAAGTCATGACATCTTGCATCCACCCTAGGAAATAATTTTTCTGCTGTGTGCCATTGTAATGTAGCCAATGCATGACTATGCCCTCTGAAAACTCCAACCTTGAGGATGCATCAATACCAATGTCAGTCAAATGTTTAAGGAACAAAGGCAAGTACTAATTGACATCCATTTCAATATGGGTTTTGAAGAAATATAACTTATGCCTTCTTTAGAGCTCAATATAGCAATATCCTGAAAGTATTTCAATTGACATCAATGTAATGCTTCAAATCTTAAGAAAATGGATTATCTAGGTGTGACATGCAAGAAAAAGAGTAAATATTTTTACTACTATTTATTATTGTTTGGCATGTCAAATTGCATATTTTGACAGACCAATTTTGAAAATTTACTTTTTATAAAGAAAACTTATGTTGTTATTCAGTCAAATGAGAGCCTTTTTTGTGTTATACAATGAAGGAGAGTTTGAATATATACCTTACACATATGGCTAAGACTCTCTTTCCTTTTAGTGAAGTATGATGTTTGGACATATATGAGGCATTCAACTTTTTTGAGCTTTTCTTGAAGGGTGTTGGACTTTGATGTTGTCATGTGAATACATATACTTATTTTTTTATTGGTTATGAACATCAAGCCTAGCTATTTAATTATATCCTTATTGTGAGCTTTGTCTTTTCATGAGTAACACACTTGTCCCCTATGAATATAACTATGAATGCACGCACATAGCAATACATTATTCTCTACAAAAGAAAAAACAAGATTTGACATCAATTTTTTAATCACAATAAGTTGTTTGATGAAGAAGTTGTCATACACGATCTATATATGTTAAGAATGAGCAATTTTCACATTATTGTGTACTAGTTTTTAAATTATAATTCAAAATACAGGTCTTTCAAGTGAATACTCAATCTTCTTATGTGATGAAAAAGATCTATGTCTTATTAATCTTAACAAGATGATAGTTCTATTTATGTGTAGCATGACACACAAACATTATGTAGTTGAATGCAATATGATGCACTTGTTTTAATCTATTATACTTGATAACATCTTCTTATTTGCTTTAACATTCAAAACAATATGTCATCAGGCTATGCCCACTTTGGATTTTATAATATTTTGTAGTGGTACTTAAAGTAGATTTTAAACTTTGATCAAACCTTCAACTGTTGATAATACTGACCTTTTTCCTCTCAATATCATAAACGTATCAATCTCTTGGGACATGTTTTATATGTTATCCTTCTACGATATATGTGTTCCAACCATTACCATCATATTTTCTAGATTGATTTTGTGAAGGAAAACTTGTATGCTTTAAGATGACACTACATTCTGTTACTCCAACTTATTTGTGCAAAGAAAGTCATACAAATTACAAATTGTTCCATTTTCAACTTTAAAGAGTTCAAGAAATGAGCATTCTTTTGATAACATCCAAGCATTCTTTGACTTTATAAGACAATATAAGCAAATTAAATTTATACATGAAAAATCAAATGAAAAATCACAAGAGGCATTGATTTTGCCACTTGACTTTGAGCTTAAAACCCATTCTTCAAATCAACCAAAATCTGAAATGTACCTTTCATTTTATGACAAAATTTTAAAATGTTGACTTTCCTTGTTCTTAAATAATTGGACAAGCTATAGATATATATTAGACATACTTGCTTTTGAAGGAAGAATATTAGTGTAAGGTTGTGTTATTGATGTGATTTAGATGCAACATGTAATAACATGTCCATCACATTATTTGTTATTGGACTTAAACAACAATTTCTGTTTGAATCAAATTTTCCATTTAGTCCCATGTTTCCTTTCAAAAGATTCACCATTCTTCTCCTTCATGTTAATATTGTTGGATCAAAAGCTTGTCATTCTTGAGACTTGCAATGAGATGCTATATTTCCTTATTTTTTACAGTCTACATATTAAATGTCCATCCAAACAATCTATGAATCGCTACAAATAAATCACAAAGCTCTAACTTTTCTCAAAATGAAGTTTTGCAAGGGTAAAGGCACGTTGGAAGGGTTTTACTTTAGCCTTTACCTAGCATAAAATTGTAGGGCAATATTCATACAGGTTTTATGTAGCACTTGTCATCGATGGATTAGTTTATGGGTATAAACCCCTTCAAGCTCCAAAACCCATGGGCTTTTGATCGTAATGGCCTTCATGCTTCAAAATATGTGAGATTTAATGTAAACAAAAAAGGAAGACAATTATGCCAGTAAGAATCCTCAAAATGTAGTAGAAGTCTTTGGCCAAGTTTTTTTGAACAAAAGATAGTGCACTTAATGGTGAATGTCTATCATAAGTGTTGAGCATCCAAATAAGGACATTTAAGCCATTTTGATTAACAAACTTTAAGACCTCATAGATAATATATGAATGAGTCAAAAGGCGTAATCATTGAACTAAAATGTGGGACATACATCCCCCTATGAAATAAAGGTTATTGACATATAATTCACAATGCAACTTTTTTATATGAATCCTTGTGTGTTGCTTTGTAAAAATCGATTTCAAGAGTAATATGTGTGAAGTAATAAATATTCCATAATGCAAATGATTTTTTGTGCTAAGCAATGACATTGTAATGATATGAACAAGTGTACACATACACAAGAGAGATCAATGCCTTTTGAAGATAACTTGGTCATGGTGGTAGCCAACATTTTATGAGAGTGAGATATAAAGTAGCAGTATAACAAAAAAAATCATGACAATATTTGTTTTTTAAAATTGAACACATTAAACAAGAAACAAATAACATGATATTAGAATATATATGACTAGGATCATGCAATTGAAAAGGGATATATTGGTCATGTCTCTAGAAATGATAAGCTTATTTTTTAGCCAACCATATCATCGATAACAAGCTCCACCCTACACAAAACTACTATAGGAGGGTTGTAAGGTGGTAGAAAAGATAACAGACGACCGTGTATTTTAGCATAAGAAAAAGGGTATATCGAGGTAGGGGTGTAGGGCCACATAGAGTGAAGGGGGGTGAATGGGTGAGGACAACATATAAAATAAAATAATTGAGATCATCCTCTACAATCTCAACCCACCCTTGAAATTTTTATTTTATGTGTACTTTGATATTGAAGGCTTCAAACAAAATTGTTCCGCTTAGGGCCTGTTGTTGAGGGGCTCGGTACATTTGACAAAGAATTCTTCTGGCATGATGTGCTTGAATGTTATAATGATGTAAAGGTTAATGCTTTCTGGCAATGTATTAAGGTCATTACTCTTTGGAACATTTGGTTAGATAGGAATAGTAGGAAAAATGGGACTGGTGATTTTGTCATCTCCCCCCTACTCCTTTTCAAAGAGGCCAATAAACTTTTGCTTCTTTGAGCTTTTATTTACCATGTATTTCATAAAAAGTCTATAATCTATGGTCAAATTTCTTCGAGAGAAAAAAATAAAATCACACAAATATATATAAGCATGTTATTCATTACAATAACGTGAAATCATAAACAAATACACATGTTTTTATAATGAAATTATTGAACTATCACCCAAAGAATATGGAGTATAGCGTTTGCAAAATTGCTACTAGACATGGCCATCCAAAATAAATTGACAAGACAACATTGAATAGGGATGTGTAGAAAAAGAACAAAAGCCAACAAGTAACATAAGGAGACAAACAATAACAAGGAAAGTGTGTTTGGATGTGCAAAAGCAATGGGAGATACTTAGGACCACCTCAAAAGCAATGATAGAGATAAGTAAAGGTAAAGTCTTGAAGGAAGGCATTTACGCCTCCAAGTTCCCTACCTAAGGGTGGTAAGGTAGGGAACAAGGGAGGTCGTCAAGTCCCTACATGGGACTGTACTGATGTAAAGAGTTCTACCTTGTTATGTCCATGACCAGTAAGTAGGATTCAGTATACTCCTAGTCTTGGATACATGATACTCCAGTAAATCAAGCTGTTAGTTATGCCACGTCATACTGGATGTGACCCGAAAGTAACTAATATCCTTGTGAGGCCCAGAACACACTAAATGGAGTTTAGACAAGGTTTGAGACAATGTATGCATGTGTAGAGTTATCAATAGCAATTCTATGAATAGGTGGTCCATGCTTAGGACTCTATTCTAGGTGAATCTATGTATAGGGAACTTAGGGCTATGCATGGCTATGTGCCCAGGATGCTTATGGCTCCATAAGAAGAGGCCAACTTCGCCCTACTCCTCATTGTGATCATGGATTCATTGCCTGGGTTTCACTCTACATTCATGCCTCTTGTTCTTTGGCTTGGGGGTGAAGCTTCTAGAGTTGATTGGTTGCTTCTACTTGGTTGGGTGGTTGCCTTGTAAGCAAGATCTTAGGGAGCTTCCCTTATAGTGATATCAGAGGAAGGCTTACGAAGATTGGAGAACATGGAGAAGGGCTACCTTTCATCGAAATTTTGGATTGGATCCATGGGAATTCTTTTCCAACGTGGATAGCAAGTGTGCAAGTGGGTGTGTTATCCCAGTTTCATTTTGCATGTTGCTAAGATCCATTACTCTTGGGATTCTTTGTGGTTTTATGGAGAATTGTCCTCGAAGGCCAATTTGTGATGCTTTTTTGGAGCTTTTTCTTGTGTAGATAAAATCTTTGGTAGATCTGAATTTTCCAGCAAATGTACTTTCATTTTAGGGTTCATTAATGATGAAATTAATGATGCATGTGGGTTCTCTCCAATGATTTAGGATTCTAGGCTATGTTTTGGTCAAAATTGCTTGGTTTTTCATGCTTTTTGGCACAAAATAGATAGTAACAACCAAAATCCAGCAAGATCAGATCAATTAGATGGTTGTAATTCTGTAAATTGGTTTGCATGTTGTAGAGAAAGAGTTGTATGTCATGAATTTCCACTTTATGGTGATGAAAAAAATCGGAAAATAGCCAAAAATCATCATTTTTGCTTGTTTTTTCATAAAGTTGGATAGTAAGTGGCTGTAAAACACCATGTAGAGCTTGTATAATGGTGGACCAAAGTCTTTTGAAGCTTTCCTGAAGTTAGAACCAAGAATTCCAGCAATTGGACTTGTAGGAAGTCAGAAGAGTTAAAAAAATGACCATTTTTGGTGATTTTTGGAGGATAGATCTCTCCAAATCCATAAGGAGATCATTCTGGAATTAATTGCAGCATGATTAACATTTCTTTTTACCTTCCCATTAAGCTATCAGACCTGTGAATTGATAGCCGGTGGCTTATGCACCATCTCCATCAAGTTTGAAGCTATTTTGCTACAAATCAAGAAATCTTCGTTCTCAGCCTATACTGCATCTTAGGATCAATATGAATACTTCATGGAAGTCTAATTGATGGTTTAAGACTGTTGTAGCATCAATTTTCAGTTTGGGGAGGTGTTTGCACGTTTTTCTACTACAGATTTCTGGCAGCTCTGATCTCGCATGTGTGAAGCTTAGGTAGAAGGATGACATGGCAAGCATCTTGTTCACTTGGTCTCCCTCTGTATTGAACTTTACAACACCCAATTTGGTGTCCTGTAGCCAAAGTTATGATCATTTGAAGTTTTGCAGTTTTGTGAGTAAAATTGACAAAATTTGGAATTGTTCTGATTGCATGCCAGTCATTTCTCTAATTTGTAGTACTATGTTTGCATGGATTAGTTGCATGTTGATTCTCAGAGTGATTCTGACATGCATGAGGGATTTACAATCAATTTGAGTGGTCATACGCATGTGCTCTGACAGTTGGATCACAAATCTGTGTTATTGGCTGACAAATTTCGTAAAATTGAAGTTTACGTAAAAAATTCGTAATGACGTTTGTGACTGATGTAGTGTGCTTTGCATGCCAGTTTGACATTGGATTAGTAACATAAGGAATCGGACAGTGTTTCGATATTTTCGACTCCGATGGCCTTTTATACTAACAGTATTTTTGTTAGAATTTTTGAATTACGTAAAATAAAACAAATTTTGAGTTTTTCAAAAAAAATCAAAATTTCGGTCATTTTTTCATTATCTATGGAATCAGTTTAGATTAGTGAATTGATTAAACTGAGTTTATCAGTTAGAGTTGATCACAGTGTTTTCACTAAGTCTAAATTATTCCCGGATGATAGATAAGATAAAATTGACAGAAGGAACCACAATGAATTGCCGACAGTTTTTACTATGTTGTCATTTTTTAGCTTTGGAGTTGGGAACTCCCAGATTGAAAGTTAAAATTTGATTTTTTTTTCTTTTTTGTTGAATTTCCATTTGATAATTGGAAATCAGTTACTTGTCTGATAGATTTTCTAATCGATGTTGATCGATAGGAATCAGTCAAGTGAACGTTTGTACAAGATACTCATTAAATTTGATTAAAATCGTCAAACAATATGAAATAACTAGATTGGATGAGTGGCAATAGTATTCTTTATCTTGTCAGTAAATCTGACAGGATACGGTTCAAGAATTACTGAAATCCTATGAATGGGATTTCCATTCAAGTAATTTCATGTTTGGATAGGTTTTGTCAATATTAACGGAGTAATGACAAACCAGTCAATAAAAAAAAACAGTCCAATTATTGGAATTTTTTAAAAATAGGAATTACACAACTGATTTCATTTGCAGTAAAATCCTATTGGTGAATTATATTCAAAAGATCAGACTAGTACTGTTTCATATACTAGTAAATGATTTTTGATATATCAGATATTCAACCCAGGTATAGGATAGAAATGAAATTGTTTTGGATTTTTTCCTACAGTAATTAGTTTTTAAACATTTACTAATGTCGTTACGTCTTTTTGGTACCTTAGCAAAAATAGATTTTTAGGGAACTGAAAATTCTAAGGAGGGAAGAAGAATGGACATCAGTGGTAGTAAGTGTGATCGGGAAATATATTTTGTAGTTAGGATTTTGGTAATCCCTGTAAAGAATTGCTTAATACTGGTTATTAATTTCTTGGTTAGAATTCATTCAGATGAATTCGTAACTGATATCTTTGTATTTATTGAGTTATCCGCAGTTTTGGATGTCAATTGTGAGGTTTAGAAGTGGAATCTGATACGTGGATTACATTGGATATGTTAGTTGACAGAAGCTTGTCCCTAGACTTGATGCATCAGTAGGGTTTCGAAGCTTGTCAATAACCAGAAAGGTTGATAGTGTAATAGTGAACCATGTTAATTCTTTTGTCTAAGTCACATAATCAGATGTAGACTATGGGTATCCATCTGATAGGCATGCCAGTCATCCAAATAAATGGATTCTCCAGTGTTTTGGAAACAAGAGATAATTTCCTATAGTGATTGTAGGACAACTAGATGATCCGTGGATCTCTAGAATATCAGATAAGACGGTTGAGGGTTTTCTGGAAGGAAACGCTGATGGTATGGGACATTAGTAATTTTGGAAAGGAAATTTCAGGACTGTAAAGATCTGATGATCAATGGTGTTTAGTACCTAGTCGCGATATGGGAAAGAAGAAAACCATTCGATCAAATGTGGGGTATTTTGGAAAATTTTGAGGTTTAATCTAGATCCCAATGTGGTATCTCATTATTTACAAAATTAGAGGCCCTCAAATCTATTTCTCGCTTTCTTGATTAATCCTTTACTTCTTAGTAATTTCTCAAATACAGGATATCAGACTGATTTATATGATTCTTTCCAGCATGAAGTTATTCTTTTGAAAGACTATTATGTCATATAAATTACTACTTGTAGGAATAGACGTGGAATTCAGATAAATTCTAAGGTTAAAATGTTTCAATTTCTTAAACCATGGAATATCTCTGTTGCATAAATGGATTTCGATGGAATAGTAGTTTCTATCACTCAGAGTGAAAATATTTGGAGGAAAATTCCTATGTGTAATAGGGTGAATCCTTTAGTGGAAGCACTTATTACTGACTTTTCTAAGATTTAGATATTTTCATATATCATCTTTCCAGTTAACTTTTATGGAAATTTATAATTCCCTTAAAAGGAGGGATGAAGTAGTGGGATAAAATTCTATTTGGGAATCTGTTGGTTGCATAGTTTTTAGAAGAGAACCAACTACGGCATAGAAATGAGATTTGGTCTGAAAGTAATTTTGGACAAATTCAGAGTAAGATACCTAATTGGAACTTTTCAAAATAAGAGGAATTCTTTAGGGATTGTGTGGACAATCTGGATCTAAAACAATTTTGGAATTTGAATCATTAACTATAAGTAGTATAGTAAAAGGTCAAAGGTTACTAATTCCATTTTGATTGGAATAGAAGTAAGTTTGATCAGAATTTAAGTCAGAGTTTTCTATATTGGATCAACCTAATCTTAGTTTAAGTACTAGGATCAGAGAGGGGTTAATCAGTGTGAGAAATTATGTAATTAGAGGTAAGTGGGATTGGAAAACTATTTGGAGTGAATTTTATTCGACTCAGAGATTTTTCGGATATGTTATTTACTCATGAGAAATAGAAAATATTTTGTAGCTGAGTTACAAGATCTCAGTGAGATATGTGAGTAACATATGTGGGTTTTGGAGGAGTCTGCCAGATAAGAATGTGTTTATGTAATGGGTCATAGTGAGATTATTCTCATATGTGCACAATTAATCTTGTATGAATCTACTGTGTAATCCTAGTTACTAAGGTTATTTGGGCACTTAACCTAGTCGGTGAACATAAGCATACGATCAAGTATTGTTTTGATAAATACTTGCAAAGTTAACAAATCTTTGTATAGAAGATTTATGGATTAAGTTATAAATGATTTGGGTAAGGATCTAAATGTGGTGTTATACTAGTATAATTGAATTCTTCACCTAGACATTTGAGATTTCTGAATTATTGGCAATTAACTTGAGTAGTTGATTACTCCAGAGTGAAGCTAATTGGTAACAATCAGTGTGAAGTGGATTCACCGAGAACTGATGGTTTTGAATTATATTGCTTGTAAGACACATGATTAGTGAATCATTTGGGTTCATCTGTTAAAATTGTGTGCATTGGATATACAATATTCTTGGGATGGAGCATTCCTTAGTTAAGGAATAGACTCAGCTCATTAGTGATTGTATCCCAGAGAGCTCAAATGGATAACGAATCGTAATGAATCCAAGAATAACAATTGAATTGATATTGAGCAGGACTTTGGGTATCTAGATGTGATTCTGGATTGTAATCTAAAGTTTTTGTAGTTGAAGATGATTGTCATTTTGGTATGCGTTCGGTCTTTAATTACCAGTGATTTATAGACCTTGAATCTTGCACTTCAGTTTAAGAATTCTGATTGAAGAATATTCCTAAATCCAGTATTTTCTTAGTGGAAAGATTTTGGAATGATTCTTACTTTTCCTGAGTTATGTGGGACATATACTCCAGTATCCTGTAAATGATTAAGTATGATTTGGATTTCAAGAAATTATGATTGACGGATAATATGAATCTAAATATTTATGGTTGACAAATCATAAATAGATACTTAATTATTGTTAGAGGATTATAAGGAATTGTAATGATTCTTAAGTGTGATGATTATTTCTTGATCTATTATTTGAGTAAGAATTCGAATAAGTGTTTTTGAATCTCGCTACTCCGGTGTTAAATTTGAGGACCTATGGATCTCACATATATTCTCACAAGATAAGTTATCTTATTTGTGGAGAATTTAATTATCTAGTGAATGTTATTCTACTACAGTTATGGTCCGCAGATGCTTGAGTACAGTTCTTAATTTGAATTGGATCTCCAGTTATCTTAGGAGACAGACAAGTCTATTAAGATGAATGAAGGCTATTTTTTCATGCATTTGGTGCTAGAAACAAGAGCTTTAACTCAAAAGAGTATTTGGTATACTCAGAGTTGAGTTTTAATCATTCTATATCTTAATGATTCTCCTAGAGATTCAGTTGAATGAATTATCATATCTTAGAATTTAGATTCTAAGGATATTTGTACTTGAAAGCTTATGAATTATCTGTCAAAGTTATGGATAATTTCAGACTGTAATTATAATTATTATATTATTTCTTTAACTTTAATCTCTTAAGTTAGGTTATTTCACCCACTGTTTCATGTAAATGCTTTACATGAAGGTGATGTTACTAGCTTATGGTGAATATAACCCACTTGGGAAATTTATTGCTTAGTGTACTTTTTCAAACTTGAGTTGTACTCCAGTGCAGAGATTATCACTTGGAAATAGGTTTATCTCTGAGTACTTGTTTGATATGAAAGTCAGACTAAGGATAATGATTTTCTCGGTTAATATTGAAAGTTAAAGGAACTGTAATTCTTTCCTGTTTGGAGAGCTTCTAAGGATAGAAGCAGTTTAAGGAGTGAAGAATGTTATGTCCATGACCAGTAAGTAGGATTCAGTATACTCCTAGTCTTGGATATATGGTACTCCAGTAAATCAAGCTGTTAGTTATGCCACGTCATACTGGATGTGACCCGAAAGTAACTAATATCCTTGTGAGGCCCAGAACACACTAAATGGAGTTTAGACAAGGTTTGAGACAGTGTATACATGTGTAGAGTTATCAATAGCAATTCTATGAATAGGTGGTCCATGCTTAGGACTCTATTCTAGGTGAATCTATGTATAGGGAACTTAGGGCTATGCATGGCTATGTGCCGAGGATGCTTACGGCTCCATAAGAAGAGGCCAAACTCGCCCTACTCCTCATTGTGATCATGGATTCATTGCCAGAGTTTCACTCTACATTCATGCCTCTTGTTCCTTGGCTTGGGGGTGAAGCTTCTAGAGTTGATTGGTTGCTTCTACTTGGTTGGGTGGTTGCTACATAGTGTGTTTTCCATTGTGTTTTGTCTTGTAAGCAGGATCTTAGGGAGCTTCCCTTATATACCTACTCCACCCTTTTTTGTGCCCTACTTTGATAGGTTGCACTAGCCTTTATAGGTGTAATGCCATGCTCAAACAAAGGTAGGAGGTCTTTATGACATGTGGAAATAGGGCTAGTATTACGTCCATGTTCAGTATGTGGGATTTAGAATAATTCCTGACATGGATAGCCAGTACTCCAATGTACAAGGTTGTTAGTGATGCCTCGTCATTCCGGACTTGGCCGATAATGTAATTAATAATCTTATGAGGGCCCAGACCTAGAATTGGGACCATGGAGCACTTGCATGGTGTTTTTGACTGTTATTATGCAAGAATAGGAGGTCAATTGCTTTTGATAGGAACGAAAGAATCCTAGAGAGAATATTTTCTTGGTCCATGCTTAGGACTCTATTCTAGGTGAATCTATGTATATGAAACTTAGGGCTATGCATGGCTATGTGCCTAGATTGCTTTTGGCTCTATATATTGAGGCCAAATTCGCCCTACTCCTCATTGTGATCATTGATTCATTGCCAGGGTTTCACTCTACCTTCATGCTTCTTATTCCTTGGCTTGGGGGTGAAGCTTCTAGAGTTGATTGGTTGCTTCTACTTGGTTGGATGGTTGCTCCATAGTGTGTTTTCCATTGTGTTTTGTCTTGTAAGCAAGATCTTAGGGAGCTTCCCTTATATTGGTATCAGAGGAAGGCTTACGAAGATTGGAGAACATGGAGAAGGGCTACCTTTCATCGAAATTTTGGATTGGATCCATGGGAATTCTTTTCCAACGTGGATAGCAAGGTTGCAAGTGGGTGTTGCATGTTTCTAAAATCCATTACTCTTGGGATTCTTTGTGGTTTTATGGAGAATTGTCCTTGAAGGCCAATTTGTGATGCCTTTTTGTAGCTTTTTCTTGTGTAGATCAAATCTTTGGTAGATCTGAATTTTCCAGCAAGTGTACTTTTATTTTAGGGTTCATTAATTTTGAAATTAATGATGCATGCCGGTTCTTTCCAATGATTTATGATTCTAGGCTATGTTTTGGTCAAAATTGCTTGGTTTTTCATGCTTTTTGGCACAAAATAGATAGTACGAACCAAAATCCAGCAAGATCAGACCAATTAGATGGTTGTAATTCTATAAATTGGTTTGCATGTGTTAGAGAGAGAGTTGTATGTCATGAATTTCCACTTTATTGTAATGAAAAAACTGGAAAATAGCCAAAAATCCTCATTTTTACTTGTTTTTTCATAAAGTTGGATAGTAGGTGGCTGTAAAATACCATGTAGAGCTTGTAAAGAGGTGGACCAAAGTCAATTATTTACAGCATGATTAGCATTTCTTTTTACCTTCCCAGCAAGCTATCAGACCTGTAAATTGATGGCCGGTGGCTTATGCACCATTTCCATCAAGTTTGAAGCTATTTTGACTTCTACAAATCAAGAAATCTTCGTTCTCAGTCTATACTGCATCTTAGGATCAGTATGAATGATTCATGGAAGTCTAATTGATTGTTTAAGACTGTTGGTAGCATCAATTTTGGGCTGGAATGGGTGTTTGCTCATTTTTGCATGATTTTGTCTTGTGGAAATGCGCCCTACTACAGATTATCTGATACTCTGATCTTGCACTTGTGAAGCCTAGTGACAAATTGATGTGGCAAGCATCTTGTTCACTTGGTCTCCCTTTGTATTGAGCTTTACAGCACCCAATTTGGTGTCCTGTATCCAAAGTTATGATCATTTGAAATTTTGCCATTTTGTGAGTAAAATTGACAAAATTTGAAATTATTTTGATTGCATGCCAGTCATTTCCCTAATTTGTAGTACTGTGCTTGCATGGATTGCTTGCATGCTGGTTCTCAGAGTGATCAGATATGCATGATGGATTTACAATCGATGTGAGTGGTCATACGCATGTGCTTTGACAGTTGGGTCACAAATCAGTGATATTGGCTAACAAATTCTGTAAAACTGAAGTTTACGTAAAAAATTTTGGAATGACGTTTTGTGATTGATGTTGTGTGCTTTGCATGCCAGTTTGACATTGGATTAGTAACATTAGAAATCGGACAGTGTTTTGATTTTTCGATTTCGATTGCCTTTTGTACTAACAGTATTTTTGTCAGAATTTTTGAATTATGTAGAATAAAGCAAAAATTGAGTTTTCCGAAAAAATAAAAAATTTGGTCATTTTTTTCGTTATCTATGGAATCGATTTAGATCAGTGAATTAATTAAACTGAGTTTATCAGTCACAATTGGTCACAGTATTTTCACTAAGTCTAAAGTATTTCCTGGTGATAGACAAGTTAAAATTGACAGAAAGAACCGCAATGAAATTGTTGACAATTTTTACTATACTATCATTTTTTTAAACTTTTGGAGTTGGGAACTCCCAGATTGAAAGTTAAAAATTTGATTTTTTTTTTTTTTGTTGAGTTTCAATTTGAATAAAATTTTAAATCAGTTACTTGTCTGATAGATTTTCTAATCGATGCTGATAGCTAGAAATCAGTCAAGTGAACGTTTGTGCAAGATCATTATCAAATTTGAATTAAAATTGTCAAACAATATGAAATGACCAGATTGAATGAGTGGCAACAATATTATTTTATCTAGACAATAAATCTGACATAATACGGTTCAAGAATTACTGAAATCCTATTGGTGGGATTTCCATTCATGTAATTTCATATTTTGTATTTGGATAGGTTTTGTCAATATTAACGGAGTAATGCCAAACTAGTCAATAAAAAAAAAATAGTCCAATTTTATTGAAAAATTTGTTAGGAATTAGATAACTGATTTCATTTCCAATAAAATCCTATGGTGAATTATATTCAAAAGATCAGACTAGTACTGTTTCATACTAGTAGATGATTTTTTATATATCAGATATTCAGTCCAGGTATAGGACATAAATGAAATTGTTTTAGACTTTTTCCTACAATAATTAATTTCTAAACATTTACTAATGTCATTACATCTTCTTAGTACCTTAGCTGAAATAGATTTTCAGGGAACTAAAAATTCTAAGGAGGGAAGAAGAGTGGACATCAGAGGTAGTAAGTGTGATCAGGAAAATGTATTTCACACTTAGGATTTCGGTAATTCTTGTAAATAATCGCTTAATATTGGATATTAATTTCCTGGATTAAATTCATTTGATTAAATTAATAAATGTTATCTTTGTAACCATTGAGTTATCCACAGTTTTGGATGTCAATTGTGATGTTAGAAGTGGAATCTGATACGTGGATTATATTGGATCTGTTATTGTCAGAAGCTTGTCAGAAGCTTGAGTGTCCCTAAATTTGATGCATTAGTAGGGGATTCGAAGCTTGTCAATAACCAGAAAGATTTAGAGTGTAACAGTGAACCATGTTAATTCTTCTGCTTAGATCACAAGGTCAGATATGGATTTGTGGTATCCATTTGATAGGCATGCCAGTCATCCAAATAAATTGGATTCTTCGGTGTTTGGGAACAAGAGATAATATCCTATAGTGATTATAGGACAACTAGATGATCAGTGAATCTCTAGAATATCAGATAAGGCGGTTAAGGGTTTTCTAGAAGGAAAAGCTGATGGTATGGGACATCAATAATTTTGAAAAGAGAATTCTAGGACTGTAAAGATTTGATGATCAATGGTGTGTTTTAGTACCTAGTCGCGATATGGGAAAGAGACCTTATAGTATATATCTTGGTGGAACTCACCCATTTTCTCATTGTCATTTCTGATTTCAGAAGCCAGGATTCTCTCCTCTCTTGTATTCATTCACCTTGGCTTGTGGGTGAAGTGGTTAGGGTATTGACTAGCCATTTCATGTTGGTTGGGTGGTTTTGCTCCACAGGTATCCTTTTGGTTGCAAGTAACAGGATTTGAGAAGATCTTTACTTGGCAATCGTTATAGTGGTATTAGAGCTAAGGATTACATCAATCAGAAGGTGGAGTGGGGATTCTTGCTTTTTGTAGCTTTTTGGTGGATCTCTTTGCTTCCAGTTGGTGGAATTGACCTCCTAGTAGGTGGCTTCTCAGATATTGATGTACCTTCAGCCTATTGGTTATGATTATGGACATTTTCCATAGAAAATGATGGAAATCAATGGATGTTTGACGGGATTTTGTGTTTTTTCAACTATAATTCAATTTTTTTGCTTGAAATTTATCAAAGCTATTGATATTGAATGTTTTCTAGAATTGTACTTGTTGTTTCATAGTCATTATGATTGATTCTAATGATTGCATGTAGGTTGAAAAGTCAAAAGGGTGCTTAGATAGTGTTTTTGGCCAAAAATTGGTGTTTTTGGGCTAAAAATGGTCTATACGTACCATGTTTGACTGAAATCAAAACTTTTAGTGCTTGCCTGTAATTGATTTATAGTAGATCTGGCCTGATTGCACTTTCATGTGGGTTTGATCCACAAATTTTTGCATGGTAAAAAAACATGGTTTTTTGGTGGGTTTTTTTTTTTCACTATTTTTGGGTTTTTTTTTTATCATAAAATTCATGGCTAATAGTTTGCATGCACATTTTCAGAGGTGTAGTAATTCTGTCCTATGGCTTCTATGAAGTTTATTGGACACCATTAAGGGTCTTAAAAAGGCAACAAATAGTGTAGTTTTGAGGTTTTTTTTAGCATGAATAACTCTCAATAGGTGGTTTGAACCTGCTTTAATTTTTACAAGCTGAAAGATATGATGGATTGCCTTTGATTTCAGCCATCATGCACTCAATTTGGTGTTCGGGGGTTAGGCACCATTATCTTGACATTTTGCTTGTTGAAGGAGTTCATAAATGCAATTTTTGCATGATCTGAGCTTATGATTGCTTGCTAGACATTATAGAAGCCTCTATTCCATCTCTAATGAACCTTAGAAGAGTGCTTGTAACCCCTGATTGGATGCAATATGGGCTAAATATGGATCTTTGACAAACACCCTTGGAAAAAGTGTGCCCTCCTACTAGTTTTTCCAATCATCTACAGCTCACACGTGTGAATCCTAGGTGGTTGGTTGACATGTTAGGTGTCTTGTGAACCTCATCTCCTTCTATACTGTGCAAAATAGTGACCAAATTGGAGTCCTGTAGCAAAAGTTATGGCTATAAGAAGTTTGGCAATTTTTAGACTATAATTTGAAAAAGTTTCTTAATGTTCTGGTTGCATGCATATGTGTGAACCAAAACAATGCTTTTCTAGTGTTGAAAAAGTTTGGATGAACCTGTATGCATGATTGGATGCATGGTACGTGGTGGTATAGTAGGTTGATCAGAGAAATGTCATGCATGAATGCTATTTCTGGAAAATCTAGTCAAAAAGCCGATTTCCTAGGCAATTTACATAAAAAACATTTTATTAGTAAAATCAATGCATGTCAAGTCTGATGCATGTAGATTGTTTCAAAATGAGTTCAAAATGGGATGGCACCTGTGAAACTGATAGATTGACATTTTTCATCGATTTTCACAGTTTGGTCCATATCGAACGAATTTCAAAAATCCCAGATTCATAATTTTTTTGAGTGATCCTTAAAATTCGATATTGTTCTAAATTAGTTTGATATTGATTAAACAGAATTTTCTTAAAGTGAAAGACCTTGTTAAAATAGTATCAGCTAGTTATGAAGGTCCAGTGCTTTTTACTTTTAGTTGAAGATTTTGGATCTATTGACTAATTAAGCTAATTTTTCCATTTCACGTAATCAACAATGGCAGATGATAATGCAGGTCTTGATGGTATGGTACGTATGCCCACTTACTTTCAGATTTGCCAGCAATTAAGTCAAGCGCTTAATGAAATGAACAATCGGAACAATTCAAGGGATCAATAGATGGAGGTACTAATGAATCAAGTTAAAACTCTTTCTTTGTCAAATTTGGGCTTTCAGCCAGAATCCTACAATTCCAGATGAGAAAAAGATCGAGAGATTAGTTCTGTTCTTCCGAGGAAAGGCTTCGTCATAGTGGCGTGATTTGCAATCCAAACCCACTACATGGGAAGAATTCATGGAGGTATTCAAAAAATCGTTTGTGGTTGTAGACGATTCAGATTTTTACCAAAGATTTGTCAGTTCCAAAATGGGTACTCGGAGCTTGGACTCTTACCTACAAGAATTTATGGATTTATGGAACAAACTTCTGTCATTTGATGCGAAATTGGCACTCTGACAATTTATCCTAGGTTTTTCAGCTGATTATCAGAATGAATGTAAGCGAAATGTGCTTCAGACTTTCGAGGACGCGGTATGAGTCGCGAAGGCTTATGATTCTATGGTAGTGGCATCCAAGAACAATTTCAGGCTAATTCATTAGGATTCAACCAGAATAAGAGAAAGAAACGAGTTTGTGAAAAGAAGCCCAGTAAATATTTTGATGAACTGAATCAAATGGCAAAGCAAAATAAGCAAATGTCCTGGAAGAAGACTAGGAAGACAAATGTGTGTTTTGTCTGCAATAAGCCTGGACATGTTATGAAGTTCTATCTGGAGCAGAAGAAACCCGCAGCCCAAGTCATTGAGATGCCAGGTAAAGAAAATCTAAAATTGGAGAATTAACAAGGTTAATTGTGAGTGCGAATGTTCACTTAGTACTGCTTAATTCTTGCCTAATGATTTTTTTTTTTTGAAAGGCACAGTTAAAGGACGTGAAGATAGTATATTGGTGGATAGTGGTTCTACTCATAATTTTATTAACTCTGGTCTTGTTCAGAAACTCGGTCTAGAAACTAAAGACAATGATCATAGATATAAGGTATATCTAGCTTCAGGTGCGGAGTTGGAGACTTGGGATGTTAAAGTTCCGAAGCTCTTAGTTTGGATTCAAGGTCACAGAGAGCTAAAAGATTTTTATGTTTTAGATTTAGCACGTATGGACATAATCCTAGGGTATGAATGGTTATTTAATAAATCTCTTGATATAGATTTTGGGCAGCACGTGCTCTTTTTTCATGAGAGTAAGGAAGTACTTACTTAGTTTGGAGACAGATATGTATATCCATCTGGGATGATTTCATTTACTAATGCAATAATTTTTTTTGATTCACAGTATGAAGCTTATTCTTTGGTTGCCAAACCCATTTTGGATTTCTCTGAAATGCATCTAAGTAGTTGTGAATTGTCAAAAACTCTTAACTCAGTGGACTTAGATCATGAGCAAATAGAGAAGTATAAGATCTTAATTGTATTCAAAGATGTTTTTCTAGTTGAATTTATCATGGAATGCCACCGTCTAGGTCGGTAGACCACAAGATTGAGTTAATTCCAGGTAGTCACCTCGTCTCTAGGAAAGTCACCATGGGGTGATATCCATTGCCTTGAATGGATGATCTGGTAGATCGATTAGGTGGAGATAAATACTTCACAAAAATAGATCTCAGAATTGGATATCACGAGATTATAATTCATCCGAATGATGTGCAAAAGATTGGCTTTTGGATGAGATTCGGTCATTATGAATTCCTTGTACTTTCTTTTGGGTTGACGAATGCACCTGCTACATTTCAACAGATGATGAACAATATTTTTTGTCCATTGGGTCAATGTGTAGTTGTATTCTTAGGTGATATTCTCATCTACAGTAGATCACTTAAGGAGCATCTGAATAATCTTAAGACTATCTTGAGAGCTCTCATAAGAGAGTAATTGTATGCAAAAGAATCTAAATTTGAATTCTTTAAGCATGAGTTAATGTATCTCGATCATAAGATCATGCTGGATGGGTTGAAGATGACAAGAGCAAGGTTAAGGCAGTGCTTGAGTGGCCGATACCAAAGACGTTTAGAGAAGTTCAATCTTTTCTCGGTTTTACAGCTTTCTTTTGTAAGTCAATTGAAGATTATGCAAAGGTAACAGTGCCTTTAATAATCTGACTAAAGGTAGAGTTAATAAGACAAAGAAGAGAGGTCAACCTAGTCCGCCTATTGAATGGAATGAAAAACGAATCAATGTTTTGAGAAACTCAAACAGATGGTTGTTTCAGCTCCTATTTTACATATCGTGAATCCATATTTATCTTACGTTGTATGAATTGACGCAAGTGATTCGGCGATAGGAGCGGTTCTTTGACAAAATGTTAGGCCGATAGCGTTTGAGAGCAAGAAACTTATCGGACCTCAGTTGCGGGTATACAACTTAAGAGGAGTTATTTGCTGTGATACATGCACATAAAACCTGGAGGCATACCTTTATGGAGTCAGTTTATAGTGTATACATATTACTAGCCTCTAAAGTACTTTTGCAATCAAAATGATCTGAGAGGTCGTAAAGCTCATTGGGCTGAGCTTATGCAAGAATTCGACCATGAGATCCGATATGTAAAAGGAAGCTCTAAGCATGATGCTCTTAGTCGGATTGGTGAATTAAATGATCTTTCATTCACCCAGATTTCCACTGATCTATATCTTTTGTTGAGACGAAAGTATGAATCAGATTCTCATTTTGGTCTCCTTTGGAAGATGGTTTAGATTGGGAAAAATGAGAATGGAATAGAGATTAACTCACAAGGATCTTGTGGTGAATCTTTGATATCAAGCACGTCAAGCACTCTGATACCACTGATGGTGAAGGAATTGTCGACATCGCTAGCTCTGATTCCCACTATTGTGGATCTTGGAATTTGAGGACGTCGGAGACTTCGATCACTTTGAAGTTGGAGCAGTTCAAAATTCATCAATATGAGCTCAGATGGAGCCGATATGTCAAACAAAGCTACTGTTTCATTCCGCGGTCAGAGATCCTTCGAGCTACAAATTGCTACAACTAATTTGATGCTAAATTATGAAAAGTAGATAATGTCAGATGACATCAGAAGTATATCTACCATTGAATCAAGTAAACAACACAAAGCATTCAAAGATTTCACACACATAGAGCAATAGGAATTGCTACTTGTCTATATTAACAAAATCAAGTATACAGCTATGATCTTTTGAGAGAGTTGTTTGTTTTCTAGATCAGCACATGAAGGTAAGAGAGATATATCCCTTACCAATGACTAGCTATTGCTAGTACTTAAACTTCGGTATAATATGCGTCTGCTACTGCAAGACAACATTCATCGACCTTTCTCTGATCTCTTTGATAGTCGATTGTCTTCAACCTATGATTATGGTTTGTTATATAAAAGTGAAGAAATTTCCATAGTTGGCTCTTCTAACTCGATTTTGCTAGTGATAAAGTAGATCAGAAATCTACAAGTGCATATGTCATATATCTTAGAGGGAATTTGATATTTTGGCTTTCTAAAAAGCCATATACTATATCACTCTCATCTTGTGAAGCTGAATGTAAGGCACTTACTACTACAACAAAAGAAGTGCTTTGGATCAAGAGGTTGCTAGTGGAGCTAAAGATAATCAAGGAAGATGATCTACCTTTGATCATGTGTGACAATATTTCAGCACAAGCCCTTGCCAACAATCCAATATTTCATGCAAGGAGCAAACACATCGAGGTTGCACATCACTTTGTGAGAGAGACGCTCATTGGAGGGGAAATCTACTTGGAGCACATCGACACTTCTTCTTGTATTGCAGATTTGCTCACCAAACCTTTGAGCAAAAATTCCTTCATCAAGCATAGAGCCAATCTTGGAATAGTTCCAAGATCCATGTTCAAGTCAACATAGATTATTTTTAGGAGGAGTGTTGAAAAATGAAAAATCATCTATCTTGACTTTAGGCTTTTCATAAAGATTTTTCTATGTAAGTTTGTTATTTCATATTGTAAATGCCAAATTTGGCCTAGAAGAAACTCGAGCTACATGGGTTCTTCAAGTCTAGTTGGTAATATACAACTTGCATATAGAAAGTAGACTTAGAAATGTCAAAAATATGCTTGTAGAAACTCGTGGCATATCACATGCAATGGTTGTAAGTGTTCCATAGTGACATGCAAGGCATGCACAAAGTGAATTGGACACATGCATGATGATTTGTACAATTCTAGTTGAATATTTGACACTTGATAAAAGTAGGTAGAAATGCATGCATGGGAAGTGACAAATGTCACTAATTCTCTAGTTTTCACTTATAGATGTGGATGGAAGTTAGATGGAGATGGTTCTACCTCGAGCTACTTCAAAGTCCACAAATATGTGTAGACACTTTCATAATTTTTGATGAAGAACCAAGCTTTGAAGCTATTCCATGTCATTTTGGATCTATACTATCATTTGCTTGAATATATCTCTCTCTTTCTCTCTCTAACTCGAGTAGAGGCTTATGCTAATGCATTAAATTCTTGTACTTTTTCTCTCTTGTCTTTCAAAGCAATCATTCTTTGATTCTTAGCATGCTAGATTGTGATTTAGCCATAAAATCTTGTACTAGATCTTGACATCCATTCTAGAATCAATTTATGTGCTAGACACAAAGCTTAACAAGATTATTCACACTTGAGAATCATTCCCCACACGTGTGAGCTTGCTGGAATTTTATCAGTCTTTGCTTTGGTTGGAAGGATGAAGAGTTTGAATTCGACCATGAGTCAAAATTTGACCCAGAGCCAAAATTCGACCCTGGCTATATATTGCTCTTCTTTTTGCATCTGAACTTCTGATTTTTTGAATATAGTGTTTGTGGATCCGATTTTGAGCCTAAGGAGGAAGTTGATCTTCTGATTTCTTCTTGTAGAAGTAATGAGATTACTTTTGATAGAGTTAGATGCTCTTGGATTGAAGTTGCCATGACCCAATTTTCATAGGCTTCAGACAGACTCAATAATAGAGTCATAACAAAATCAAAGTCTTGTATTTCTGAGACAGTTGCAGTCATTTGCTCCATGGATTTTGGAAAGTATTGAGATGACTCGAAGGACTTATTGCTTTAAACATTCTCAGGGAGAAATATTTCTTCCTCAAATGGAGTTTGGAAGTGAGGTCCCTGATATCGTAGAGGGTTGCTAGGATGTCCCATGCATCCTTAGCAGTCTGAGCAGCTCTTATGTGACTGATTTGGTTGTCTTTTATATTGAGAGTGATCATGGCAAAAGCTTTGCCATCTTTCAGTCTCCACTTGGTGATAGTAGCTGCTTCACCTTCTGGCTTGAGTTTTGTGCTGTCAACAATGTCCCACAGTTCCTTGGCTAATAACATGACCTTCATTTTGAACTTCCAGAGATGATAGTTCCCTCCATCGAGCCTTTCAATTAGAGAAGATGGATCCATTCTGGTTGAGCGAGATCGTTAGTAGTAACAACTATTTCGGAATATTGTTGGCTGCGCGCTTGCTAGTTCGTTGTCTTGATAGAAACAAGACCAATAATCCACAATGAGAAGCAAATTACTTGGATGCCTGCTCTAATACCATGTCGAAAATCAGTGGAAATGAGCGAAAGTTGGGAGCGAGCTTGGTGCGTGGATCGGAAGTGCCATAGTTAGCAACAGAATGTTCAAATTAAATTGATTCAACAAATGCAAGTGAAATATAACAGTAGTGAGACAGATAATTGCACTCTGATTAATATCAACAATGAGTACAATGCTTGAAGTAATTACTTCAGCTGATCGTTGTGTGTGATAACAATGGCAACGAAAAATATATCTTATCTTTTTCGATTTCAATAATAACTATATATCATAAGAAATTTTCTGACGAAGATTCTAGAATTAGATATACTGAAAATATCTACAATTAACTCACATTGAATGCTATCATCTATATTAGTTACAGCCGTCTTGTACCTATAAATATAAGTACAAAGTAGGTGGACTCCCAACGTGAAGTCGTTGGGTCGGATTGTCCACACTATCGAAATTTTATAGTGTATCAAATTTATACAAAGGATCAAAAAATGTATACTGGTCAGAATATATGTATAGGGTCGGATTTTTCAGGGTCGAGTAAATCAGACCCAATTCGACCCGATCCAGGGTTGAAGAAGCCCGGATAATTTTTGTCTCAATCCGATCTGATCCGATCCAGGGTCAAAAAATTTCTTTTTGACAAGAGTTACTTTGGGTCGGAGAAGGCTTCGGTCAAAAAAATCCGATACTAGATTTTTTTGACATTATGTTCAGAAATTCGAGCCTTCCCCCTTTTTTTTTTTTTTTTTTTTCTTATTTTGTATAGCTTTCAAGATGCTCATTAATGAATGGATTTGAGGCTGAGCATTGAATTCCAACACGAACTTGTACACAAACATAGATAGACTACAATCTGTAGCAAATACCATCCACTAAAGTAAGCAAAACTCCACATAAGTAAAAACAATTTACTTAACGAGAAATGCTTGTGAGATTCATAGGACTCAATAAAATATTGGAGTAAAGAGATTTATACTTACAAAGTGCTAATCTAAAATCTCAACTCAATTAGTAAACTGAGAATTTCTCAACATACTTAATAATCAACACATTTCTTGATTATCCTCTGATTGAGTACCCATTTATGATTTGTCAATCACAAATAATTTGATTCTTATAATTTGTCAATCATAATTCACTGGATCTCAAAACATACTTAATTCCTAAAGGATACTGAATTTTATGCTTGATACACAACTCAGGAAACATATAAGAATCATTCCAAAATCTTTTCCATTAGGAAAATATTGGATCTTGAGAATATTTCTCAAATTGGATTTTTTAACCAAAACGTGAGTTATCAAATTCCAAACCATCAGGTAGTTAAAGATAGAAAGCATACCAAATGATATCTATAACCATCTTCATCCACCAAAAACTTTAGATTACAGTCTAGAACTAAATCTAGATATCCAATTTCTGCTGAATTTTCTAAAAATTCAGTGGTCATTCTTGGAACCATTATGATTTGTTATCCAATTGAGCTCTTTGGGATACAATCACTAATGAATTGAGTCTAACTCTCAACTTGAGAAATACTCACCCAAGAATTATGTATATCCTATGCACACAATTTTTCTGATGAATCCAAATGACCTATAAATCATGTGTCTTACAAACAGTTCTTGGTGAACTCCTTTCACACTATCCGTTTTGCCAATTAACTTCCTCAGGAGTAAACCAATTACTCAAGTTAATTGCTAATGATTCAAAATTCTCAAATGTCTAGGCATAGATCTTAATTATACATGTATAATACCACATTTAGATCCTTATCCAATTCACTTTTTGAGTTAATCCATAAATCTTCCACACAAAGATTTGTTAACTCTGCAAATATCTGTCAAAACAATACAATCATATGTCTATGTTTACCGACTAGGTTAAGTGCACCAAATAACCCTAGCAACCAAAAATACAAAGTAGATTCATACAAGATTAACTGTGCACATATGTGAATAATCTCACTATGACCCAGCACATAAACACATTTTTATCTAGCACATTCATTTAAAATCCACTTATGTTACTCACATATTTCACTGAGATCTTGTAACTCAGCTACAAAAGAATTTTTATTTCTCATGAGTAAGTAGCATATCCGTAAAATCTTTGAGACGAATAACATTCACTCCCAACAGTATTCCAATCCACTTTACCACTAACAACATAATTTCCACTCAATCAACCCTTCCCTGATCCTAGTACTCAAACTAAGATTAGGTTGATCTAATACATACATCTAAGACTTAAATTCTAATCAACTTACTCCTATTCCAATTTAAATGGAATAAGTAACTTTTGACCTTTGACTGTACTACTTACAGATAATGATTCATATTTCAAACCTGTTCTAGTTCCAAATTGTCCACACAATCCCTAGAGAATTTCTCTTATTCAAAAAGTCAATTAGGTATCTTACCTTGAATCTATCCGAAATTACTTCCTGAAAAAATCTCATTTCTATACTTCCGAAAACTATGCAACCAAAAGAATCCTCAAATAGAATTTTATCCCATCACTTCACCCCTCCTTTTAAAGAAATTATCAATTTTTATAAAAGTTAACTGGAAAGATGACATATGAAAATATCCAAATCCATGAAAAGTCAATAATAAGTGCATTCCACATAAGGATTCACTCTATTACAAACATGACTTTTCCTTCAAATATTTTCAATCCGAGTGACAATACAATCATTCCACTGAAATCTATTTTTGCAACAAAGATATCCTAGGTTTAAAAAATTGAACCACTTTGACTTTAGAATTTATTTGAATTCCAAGTCTATTCACACAAGTAGTAATTTATATGACATAACAGTCTTTCAGAAGAATAACTTCATGTTGGAAAGAATCATATAAACCAGTCTGATGGCTTATTTTCAAGAAATTACTAAGAAGTAAAGGATTAATTAAGAAAGCGAGAAATAGATTTGAGGGTCTCTGATTTTGTAAATAGTGAGATACCACTTTGAAATCTAGATTAAACCTCAAATTTTTTCTAGAATACCTCACATTTTATCAACGGTTTTTCTTTTCCCCATATCATGACTAGGTACTAGAATTCTCCATTGATAATCAGATCTTTACAATCCTAAAATTTCCTTTCCAAAATTAATGATTTCCCATACCACCAACTCTTCTTTCCAAAAACTGTCTTATCTGATATTCTAGAGATCCACTGATCATTTAGCTGTCCTATAGTCCATATAGGATATTATCTCTTGTTCCCCAAAATTGGAGAATCCATTGATTTGGATGACTGGCATGCCTATCAAATGAATACAACAAATCCACACCTGACCCTGTGATCTAAACAGATGAATTAACATGGTTCAACATTACATTTGAATCCTTTCTGGTTAATGATAAGCTTAGAATCCCCCTAGATCCTAGAGCATTAATTCCAGCGACAAGCTTCTATCAACTAACAGATCCAATATAATCCATGTACTAAATTCTACTTCTAGCATCACAATTGACATCCAAAAATTATGGACAAGAATTCAACCAAATGAATTCAATCCAAGAAATTAATATCGGGTATTAAGCAATTATTTACAAGGATTAACAAAATCCTAACTACGAAATACATTTCCCGATCACACTTACTACCTCTGATGTCGACTATTCTTCCTCCCTCCTAAAACAATTTCATTTCTATCCTAAACCTGGGTTGAATCACCAACATACAAAAATCATCTACTAGTTTGAAAAGTAGAACTAGTCTGATCTTTTGCATACGTATCACCATAGGATTTAACCGGAAATGAAATCAAGTTTCTACTTTTGACCAGTTCCTATTACAATTTTTCCAATATAATTGGACCATTTTTTCTTTTCACTAAACTGGATTTAGGCATTACTTCATTAAAGTTGTCTATAATTAATGGAAAATCCATAAAATTTGGATTCAGGTACTTCTTTTCCTTGTATTCAACACAGAAAAATTTGTCGAATAAAGAACTACCTCCAAATGTTATCCTCTTTATTCCAATTAATTTTAACAAGTATCTCAAAAGCTTTGGCGTGTTCAATCCCGATGATCAAAATAATCAAGAACACAATAACAAACCCATCGGTGTTCCACCAATTTGAAAAGGAGAAAACCAAAAACACGATTTAACTCCATTTACTAGGAGTACCAATACTCCAGAGCTAAGTGGTTAAATAGCATAGTACCAAGAAATAGAGTTCCTACACCGGGTGCATGCTTGAGAACCATACCATTTTTCCCTTTCCGTCAAGATCGGCTTAAAAAATTCATTCCCAAAACCATTTATTACAGCTTGACCAAAGATCCTACAGTACTGAAGTTCCCATTAGACTAGGTTAGCAAAATGTCAAAGTGATAAAGCCCAAAAACATGCATATTGTCCCTAGAGAAAAGAAATCCAAACTCCTTCAACTCCCTATACGAGAAGCAATACCAAATCCAAGGTCAAACTTTGACAATTTGACACCAAGAAATCGAGATTTCTATAACTGGGTGTTAGTAACTTGAACTTCCGGAGTTGATCTAGAAAACCAATTTTGAACCAACTCAAAGCTACCAAATGTCAAAATATTAATGAACCTTGATCAACCGGCATGTAACAGCACTGATGCAAATACTCACCCAATTCACCAGATTGTCGACCACTCATCATGCATCAAAACAACTTTACTCCTTGCATATGCATGCCAAAATCCCAAAAGTAAGGTTAAAAATTAGAAAAGGCCATGGGCTTGTGAGATATTTCAACTAGTTAAACTTTAGTCAAATTTGCTACATTTGTTTATATGGCAATTGAGGCCAATTTCATATTAGACTTAGAGTTTGACTTTTCAAAGTTATATTAGTCTGAAAGCACTCGAATAAACACTTTTGAAAAGTGTGGAAAAGTGTAGAACACAATTTTTGGGGAGATTCAATTTGAGTAGTAGAGACATTGAATTTAGTCACAATACTAGTAGGGTTTTTCATTATGGAGGGAAACCATAGTTTGAACTTAGGTTTGGACCTGCTATAAAAGGATGTAACTCATGGAAAGAGGAGACATTCTCTCTCTCTCTCTCTCTCTCTCTCTCTCTCTCTCTCTCTCTCTCTCTCTCTCTCTCTCTCTCTCTCTCTCTCTCTCTCTCTCTCTCTCTCTCTCTCTCTCTCTCTCTCTCTCTCTCATCTCATTCATGCTTATACATGGTTCTGTTGGGTTCTACTATCCATTGGTGCACTATACTTGTGATATCTTGCAAATTTGTGCTTCAATAAATGCTATTTCTAGATCCACAAGTGTGAAATATAGTAGCTTACTATTTTTGTACAAAAAACAACTTTATTTTATGTTTTGATTGATGTTTGATCAAGATCTATTAGAGTTTGCATCTCAATCATAGTGTAGATGTTGGTTTTTCTACATTGGCAAGATTGGTGAGTTGTTGTCTTTCTAACCCAAGATCATTTTGTAGATTTGGATCTTAATTGATCTGAAATCTTTCACATGGTATCAGATCTTGTGTTTCAGGTTATGAAGGAAGCAATCACATCTATCAATAATTTGGAGAAAATATCAATGCTAGAGCATGCTAGATTGGATTCTACACCAAAATCAAGATTCTTGCATATGTAGATTGGATCTTTTGTAGATCAAAACTCAAAACAGGTTAATATTCTTGATCAATTCCGATTTCACAACATACTTACTGGCTTTGGCTGATTTTTAGAGCATTGGAAAAGCCTAAGTTGTGGCTACAAGATTGCATATCAAGTTTTAGGCAATTGCATGTAGAAATTGAAATAATCAATTTTTTGTAATTTTGTCAAATTCCTAATTTTGATTGGATCTCTAGATTGTGAGTTTACTGAACTTCATCTGGGTGTGTTTCAATCTTAGGAAGTGGCAAGAGTCATTAGATTGAGGATAGATCATAGATTGATCAAGATTTCAATGATTCTATGTGTTGATTTGCTTGGTATAAGTGCTAGAAGAGAATTGAGAGGTTCATATCTTTGTGAATTATTTTTGAAAACATTTGTTTTATTTCAAAAGAGTGCTTTGTGCATTGGAACAGGTTGAAAGAGAGGATCGGATCATTGATACATGGCTACATCAAGTGGATACATGTTGGAAGGCAAAGAAAGGCTTACCTCAAGCAACTATTCATTGTGGAACATGAGGATGGAATCACTTCTTGAGATGAATGATGTTTTGGATATTGTTGTAGGTTTGGGGGAGAGACCATCAAGACAACAAGATCAATTGAGGTATGACAAGAGGGCCAAAAGAGCTCTACATATGATAAATAGGAATGTTACCAATGAACCTCTCAAAGAAGTTGGTAAGTGTACTTCATCAAGTTAGGCTTGGGAAGCCTTGAAGAAGCTTTATGAGTCCAATTCTATTTCTAGAGTGTTGACTCTAAGAAGACAGATCTTTCAAAGTTTGCAAAAGAATGAAGAGAGTCCAAATACTTTTGTTTTGAAAGTGAAAACTTTGAATGATGAGTTAGCTTGCATTGATGAGAGAATTAAGGAAGGAGAGCTTGTTCAAGTTATTCTTAATGGATTGTTGGATGCTCATGCTAACATCGCTCAAAGTCTTCCTATTCAAAGAACTTTAAAGGCATGTTGATGTAAAGAATCCTAATTTGGATGGTGATGATGAAGGACCATCATCAAGTCAAAAGCCAAGGAGAACATCAAGGGAAAGACAAAGCCTTCAAGGCTCACATATGATGAGAAATGTAGGCAGTGGAAGTGACTCATTTTGCTTTTCTCACCACATGCTTTGGTGAATCTTCTTGTGTAGATGATGCTATGCAAGTAGATATTGGATATCATGCTGGAAAATCAAGTAATGGATCAGGAATAAAAAATTTGTTCAATGAATTTGATGGTCAAGTTAATGATCAAGAGATTCATCTCAAAGGGCTTCAACAACATGAAAGGAGAGATGGCAATTTGGAGCTCTTGAATCAAAGGAGAGTCAATTGGAAAAGATGTTATGGATCTATTTTTGTAGGTTATTGAAGACTCAAGCAAAGTCAAAGGAGCAACAAAGAAGTGTTTTTCAAGTTTACTTTACTTGTTCTATCTCATGTTTGAGCAATTTCATGTGGATGTGTGCAAATTGTCAAGATATGGTAAAACTAGCTACATTGGTTTGCATCATTTTGATGTTGGAGTTGTACTAGCATTCTTGGCCAGTTTTGTTGATGGAAATGAAGCTATTAGAGTCTCGTTATATCACTCATTCATGATCAAGTCATCAAGTGATGATGGCATCTTGTGGCAAGATGGAGATGGCGGCTCATTCATGGAGTTTTATGGTGGAGACATATCAAGAAAGGACAAAGATGGAGGATACAAGCAAGCAAATGGTTATCACTCACATTTATTGTTTGGTGGCTGTAATTTTCCAAAGAGTTCAAAGTTTATAGCATGGAGGAGTCATCTCATTTTCATTCTATTTGGTTCTTCATGTTCTATTTACATCTTGATGTGTAAAATTGATGTAAGAGATAGTGGAGCATCCAAAGTGGACACTATTCTCTATATCAATAATGGATGCTACTTTAAAGCATTGGAAAAGGACTTTTTTATGAAGCATAGGACATCACTTGGAGTGTTATCAAAGTCTATTCTAAAACTAGTTGAAGAGGAAGTGTGAGAGATTTCAACTAGTTTAGTCGAATTTGCTACATTTGTTTATATGGCAATTGAGGCCAATTTCATATTAGACTTAGAGTTTGACTTTTCAAAGTTAAAAGCATTTGAATAAACACTTTTGAAAAGTGTGGAAAAGTGTAGAACATGAGTTTTGGAGAGATTCAATTTGAGTAGTAGAGACATTGAATCTAGTCACAATAATAGTAGGGTTTTTCATTATGGAGGGAAACCAAAGTTTGAACTTAGGTTTGGACCTGTTATAAAAGGATGTAACTCATGGAAAGAGGAGACGTTCTCTGTTTACTAAATGCTATTTTCAGATCCACATGTGTGAAATACAGTAGCTTATTATTTTTGTACAAACAACAACTTTAGTTTATGTTTTGATCAAGATCCATTAGAGTTTGCATCTCATTCATAGTGTAGATGTTGGTTTTTCTACATTGGCAAGATTGGTGAGTTGTTGTTTTTCTAACCCAAGATTATTTTGTAGATATGGATCTTAATTGATTTGAAATTTTTCACAGGGCTCACAAAACCAAACCCTATCTTCTTCAAGAAAAAAGAATTAGGGTCGGCTCCCTCTCCACATCATAGAGGGAGAGGGAGAGGGAGAGGGAGAGGGAGAGGGAGAGGGAGAGGGAGAGGGAGAGGAGAGAGAGAGAGAGAGAGAGAGAGAGAGAGAGAGAGAGAGAGAGAGAGAGAGAGAGAGAGAGAGAGAGAGAGAGAGAGAGAGAGAGAGAGAGAGAGAGAGAGAGAGAGAGAGAGAGAGAGAGAGAGAGAGAGAGAGAGAGAGAGAGAGAGAGAGAGAGAGAGAGAGACACCTAGAATTTGATGGGTAGACCGAACGTGTCAACCAATCGATAGAGGATATGCTTTGCGCATATGTTTCCAAATGGCAATCAGATTGGAAAAAGTACCTCCCAATGGTTGAGTTCGCATACAATAGTATAAAGCATCCTGCAACCAAATTAAGTTCTTTTATGTTTTTATATGGCTTTCAGCCTCGATCCCCTATTTTCGTTGGACTCAAAGGTCTCAAGGTACAAGCTGCAGCCGATTTCTTGCATGGTATGTAGGAAATGTTGCAGATGTCCAAGGAGAACATTAGATCGGCTCAAGATCTCGAGCCAATTCTATGCTAACTGAAGCCGCTCTCCTCGAGAATTTGAGATTGGCAATTGGGTGTATCTTAGAATCCCAAAAGATTTTAAAGTCCTTTGATCGCACTATTTCTTTCTTCGATTATAGCTCACAGTTCAACAATCAGCCTGACAACACAATGCTCCAACACCAAAGATGGCAAAGCAAGAATTCATGTTAGCGGCATGCAAGCATGATGATCAACCTAATAGCCTAGCTACATCTGCTGCAATTCAGGATTCAAAACCGCTATCCCAAATTGAATGCTCCTGCAACCTATTATCAACAGATTGGCAACCAGTAAGGCCGCTATAGCAACATGTTTTTAGCCTTCTCATGCAGGGGCAATCAATCTCGTTTCAAGGTAGATTTTGAAATCATTGTGTCCTTCCTCACATTGTCATCGTGGGTAGAATGTTCCAACTACTATCATCATATTCAAATCACGCTTTCCATTAGCGAGCCTTTTGAGCCACTTAGAGAGCATTTCCCCCTAGTGGTGAGTATTTTTCAGCCTATTAGTGAGCAGTCTCCTAGACGAGCATTTATCCTTAAGGCGAGCTATTTTCCAAAAATGCTCGTCCGAAGGCACACCTATCTAAAGGCCAAAAGACTCACTCTTTTTTCACTAAACACTCGTGGACTACCTGAACTCTTGCCAATTTTTTTGACTGTCGTGGAAGCGAGATCGTTTTGTTTTCATGTTCGTCTTCTTATTCGCGAACGATTTTGTGTCTTTGAATTTTCTTTTGCGTGGAAGCCTTTACAGAATCCTAGACACTCGACTACACATCACAGAACATATTTTATTCTAGCAATCAAGATACACAACACAAGACAAGGAGATGCACGAAAATAGAACGATTGTATTATCAGTATAATTTTAGAGAGAGATCGTCAGTGTCTCGCTCGTTGGCGGAGTGACACTCTGCTCTTTCGCTGTGTTCTGTTCTTGTTGGCAGACTTTCATGCACAACTCTAGTATTCTTACCTTTCTATTCCACTTGCTACGTGTCTCTCTATCTCTTACAGATCTATCTCAAATTACATGTTATGATTCAGAAAGGATAATTTATACCTCCACAATGTGGAATTTACAAGATAGCTAAATGTAGAATCATAAGACTAGTTAACGCCAATCAACTAGTTAGTTAGTCTCCGTCGTTGCCACTCGTTTCAGCTGAGCGTGAAGTCTACGACTCCAAGCCCGTTGAGCTGCCAGCTGCAAGCACGAAAGATTCCTCTTTGTTTGTTTCGTAATCTCCCGTTTGCTTTCGTTCTCTTCGTTTCTTTCGTAGTTTTTTGTTTTGCGTCCCTTTGCGGTTTGCGGTCCTGGAGGTGTGTCCACGATTCACAAAAGATTCGCAAATCGTTCGTGCCTCGAGTCAAGGGATGTTGACTATCGCAAATTGTTTTCGTTCGACCTTCGTTTTTTTTTTTTTGTGCTGCGACAAAGTTGTTGGAGTTCATCATTTCTGACACTCCCGTTTGAACCTTGCACCTTTGTACATTTAATCCAATTGTCTTTCTTTGCTTGGCAAAGAGTGGCTTGTCGAGCGGTTTTGTGAGCAGATCTGCAATCATACTTTCTAATTTTATGAGCTGATCCTGGAGCTCTCCTTTCGAGATCAAATCTCGAATGTGATGGTACTTCAGAGGTATGTGCTTTGTCTTTGAATGGAAGACAGATCCTGGGACAGATAGATGGCACTCTGAGAGTCCATCATCATCATGCTTGGCCTCTTTTGTGGTATTTCGATTGCCTCCAACATCATTTCTAGCCACACTACCTCATTTGCCACTTTCAAGACTGCGACATATTCAGCTTCGCAAGACGATTGAGCTACCAAGGTTTGCTTTTTGCATATCCAACTGATTGCAGCTCCGCACGCTATTGTACATCCTCCAGTAATGGACTTGTTGTCATCTCTGCAGCTCGCCCAGCTCGCATCACTGTAGTGATGAAGCTCAAATCCTTTTTCTTCGTTTTCAGCTCTGTAGGTTAATCCCATATTCTGGGTACCCTTCAGATACTGTAGGATTCATTTGGCCATTTGCCAATGTGCTAGGCCAAGATTGGAAGAGAATTGGCTCAAGGCATAAACAGAGAAAGCCAGATCGGGTCTGGTACAAATTGTCAAGTACATCAGACTACCGATTAAGTTCTGGTAGGGTATACCTGCGATCTTCTGTTCTTTCTCTTCTGCTTTTGGGCAATCCTGCTTCGTGAGCTTGGCTCCAGCTATCATTGGTGTAGCCTTTTCCTTGCAGTCCATCATGTGGTACTGCCTTAGCACATTTCTAGCATATTCTGGCTGTTGAGTAGGATTGAAGTCTAGAGACTTCAGAAGACCATCAAGCTTTTTATATCAGGCTCATGATGCCTGTTTTGGACCATAGATGCATCTCGGCAATCGACAGACATATTGTCGATTGTTGGGGTCTTCATAGCCTTCAAGTTGCTTCATGAAGATTTCCTCCTCTAGATCTCCATGGAGAAAGGCTATTTTCACATCAATCTGGTGAATTTCCAGATTGTATTGTGTGGCATATGCAAGGAGTAGCCTTATGCTTGCCATCTTCACCATGGGCGAATATGTGTCGAAATAGTCAACACCATATCTCTGCGTGAAACCCTTCGCGACAAGCCTTGCTTTGTAGCGGCCAATGGTGCCATCAGATTTCATCTTCTTCTTGTACAGCCACTTGCAGTCGACTATTTTTCTGTTTTCTGATAGTGGCTCTAATGTCCATGCCTCGTTTCACTTCATCGGCTCGATCTCCTCTGACATCACCTGCTTCCAGAATTCTCCCTCTGGACTCTAGATAGCTTTTTGATACGTTGTTGGCTCTTCTGTGAAGCTGCAATATTCAAACTGCGTATCTTTGCTCCATTGAAGATTGTCAAAGTAGCGGTTTGGAGGTCTTTTTGTCTTCTTGACCTTCGAGGTTCGTTTCATCGCTGCTCAAACGTTTCTTGTTCGTGAGGTTGATCCTCTGCTTTCTGTTGCTCTGGAGTCTGCGGCTCTATATTTTGATTTGATGTCTGTCCTCGATCTCCCTCTTGAATAGACAGCTGTGTGAAGATCTCATGGCCTCTTTCGTCTTTCAGTCCAAGGATGTGGACTCATCGAACTTCTCATCTCTGCTCGGAACAATCTTCTTCGTGGTTGGATCGTAGAGCCTGTACACATGTGTTCCGTTCGAGTAGCTGACCATGATTGTTTGCTCAGATTTGTCATTGAGCTTGTTTATCTTTTCTTTCAAAATGTGCTTGTATGCTGCACATACAAACACTCGTACGTATGACAGATCAGGCTTTCTGCCTGTCCACATTTCGTATGGTGTTTTGTTTTCCAACGATGTCATTGTAGATCTGTTTTGCAAGTGTACAGCTGCAGCTATTGCCTCAGGCCAAAATTGACCTGGCAATTGAGCCTGTGCCATCATGCATCTGGCTCCTTTGACTAGCATTCTGTTTTTTCTTTCTGCCACACCATTGTATTCTGGTGTGTATACAGGAGTGAACTGGTGTTTGATCCCCTGTTCTTCGCAAAATCTTGAGAATTCTGTGTTGTTGTATTCACCTCCATTGTCATATCTAAGGATCTGTATCTTTTTTGAGGTTTGTCGCTCTGCAAATGCCACGAAATTCTTGAAGGAATCAAACACTTCGGATTTCTTCTTCAAGTAGTAGATCATGGTCATCTGGCTGTAATCATCTATGAACATCAAAAAGTATCTCGAACCTGAGAGCGAATAAGTTTTCATTGGTCCACAGACATCAGAGTGGATGAGCTCAAGAACTTCCTTGGCTCTTCTTCCCTCATGTGTGAATGTATTCCGATGTTGCTTGCCTTTCTGACAAGCTTTGCGGAACTCAGTTTCGGGCCTTGAAATCTTGAGACCTGTGACAATGTCTTTTCTGCTCATGTCGTACAGGCTCCGCATGTTTAGATGATACATTCTCCTATGCCATAACTGATCTTCATTTTCTGAAGCATTTAATATGCTATCAGAGTTGCTGATTATTTTGGCCTGGTAGAGGTTGTTTTTGCTTGTTTTGCATACATCATTTCTATTTTTCATCCATTTCAACCTACTTATAAGTCCTTCGGTTATTTAAAGCCTTCATTTTTTTGAATTTTTGTGTGAGTTTTTTAGACTTTTTCTAAACAGTCATCTTCCTTCTCTCTCTCTCTCTCTCTCTCTCTCTCTCTCTCTCTCTCTCTCTCTCTCTCTCTCTCTCTCTCTCTCTCTCTCTCTCTCTCTCTCTCTCTCTCTCTCTCTCTCACACACACACACACACACACACACACACACACACACACACACACACACACACACACACACACACACACACACACACACACTCTTTTTTACTTTTATCTTTCTAGATTTCCCACTCCCTTTACCTCCCATATTTTTCATTCTCCTACCAATCTACCATACCTATACCCCCATCCATTATGTCACCAAACCCCAAACAAACCCAGCACCCACTGAAAAATGATGTCCAAAGGTCCTAAGGGATCTCCCCCTCCCAAAAAGCTTAAAATTAAGCTTTCTGCCCAAGCTGTCCCAAGCCTCCCCGACCTGCTAAACCCCACCTAAGAGGTTGCACATAGAGCCTAGCGACAAGGCATGCGGCTCAAGTTCAGAGACTGAATATGACTGTCCACAAGAGGAGCACGAGGCATCATTCGTTGGAAGCTCCAAAAAAGTTTGATTCTCTCATAAAGCTGTCACTTTACTTCCGCTCCCTACAAGCTGGAAACTATCCCAATGGCACACCCCATCTTCCAATGTTATCCTTCAAGCTACTGGACTTGGTGGCTTTGTTCTCCCTACCTAGCCTTCATGGATTGACTAGGCCTTCTCCACTTGGGATGGATTTCCACATTCACTATCAAGAGTTTTTGGTTTTGATACTAGTATTCTTGTGCTACTGCGTGGACCCGGATCGTAGGGGCCCGTGAATTCTACAAGGCTCATATATTCCAATGGTGTGCTGCATATTGTGTTCAAAATAAAATGATAAACGAGAATTAGTTCACTTTTACTAAACCCAGGAGGATATTCCCCTTTGTCGGGTCAACATATTCCTTCCTCTATATTCCAAGAGGTCGGGGTGGCAGAGTAAAGCATAAATAACTCTTATACTTAACATGAAGAACACATCAATGCACCTAAGTAACTAGCACACAGATTCGTAATGACAGTATTCCATAAATTTTCTAGCAAACATTCGGTGGCATTATAAGCAGAAACTAAACCAAATTCCGAGCCTAGGTAAGACCTTTGTTAACAATCATGAGTATTCTATGCTTAACGTAAGTTTGATATTTCAACATTCATTGCTAGCTTAAGCATTCTCCCATAGACATTCAAAATGTAAAGGCAATCTTCACTTGTGTTCAAAACAATGCCAAAACGAGAAGTGGTAAAATTTCACCTCTCTCTCTCTCTCTCTCTCTCTCTCTCTCTCTCTCTCTCTCTCTCTCTCTCTCACACACACACACACACACACACACACACACACACACACACACAAACCTATTTCAACATGTGTAAATGGAATGTTTTTTACAACTCTTTAAATTTCTCCTTGATTGTGCCATTACCATATTCAACATTCATCAATTGACTTTCCTCAATTTCATCATAATATTAAAGTGGTTAAAAAATGCATGCCTATTCCTTGTTAGACCTTAGAGATAGCTAAAATTTTATAGTTGCATATTAGAACATCTATATCATGTCTTAAGGGTGGGATCTACTTTAAAATAATGAAAAGAAAAATGGCTTTGATATGACATACAAACTCTCTCTTAGTAAGCATGGAACCCACAAGTTCACTATAATTTAGTGTTTTATAATATCATTATTTTTACATGGAGCTTGTCTCATGGTCTTGTAATGACCATTGGAAGTAATCTCTAAGTTATTATGTAGAGTTTGTAACATATGTCAGTGGAGAACTAGGCATCTACCATCCATATACTGACACTCAACACATGAAAAGCTTTACCCATGTCACTTTCTAGAATCTTGTTATCATTCTAGTGGAGAAGACTAAGCTTTATGGTTTGAAAAACTTTTGCATGCACGCGAATTTAGGAGACTTTTGATCTTCTCAAAGACAAAATGTACTATGGCACTTGAAGCAACATAGTACAAGGTGTGCAAGTTTCCATCGTAGATACAGTAGATGACTTGTCCTTTTATGTTAGATATAAAAATTTGCATTGCAACTTGTAAATATATGATATGTTAAACATAAGTAGCAATCCACTTCTTTGAGCATCTAGACTCCCACTTCTAATTAACAAATTTGCATGTGTTTGTGCTTCATGGTAGAAATGTCTTTGAATTTTTTCTAGTAGTCATGGAGGGATAAACTTGTTGCTTAGTGTTTTTTTGAGCACAAGTAAGCACTTTGTCAATTATCTATAGGTCCCCAACAACAAATGAATCAAGATGTTTGAATTTGGTCAACTTGAGTATAATGATAGGTTTGAAAAAAAGTGCAAGTTTTGACAAACTTCTAGCAAATTTTAATATAGCTGCCTAGAATGTTTATAACAACTGTACATAAGGATAGGGGAACCATATCTTGGGCCCTTACATTGAGTCTTATATCTTGTACTTCTAGCCTAAGAACTTGGGACAATGAAAGGACAAGCACACACTTATTGTGAGAATTATAAAGCAGAGAAGACTCGAGTCAATCTCTCTACTCGTGTTTCAGTAGAGAGAGAGAGAGAGAGAGAGAGAGAGAGAGAGAGAGAGAGAGAGAGAGAGAGAGAGAGAGAGAGAGAGAGAGAGAGAGAGAGAGAGAGAGAGAGAGAGAGAGAGAGAGAGAGAGAGAGAGAGAGAGAGAGATGTCTTCGTTTTGACTCCAAGTGTGTGGTGGCTTGTTCTTGACTTTTTCCAATTTTGTCTCATCTCAATGGTGTCTTGGCTTTGGTCGACAATGACTAGTTTCCAACTTCAGTCAAATGAAGAAATCATAAATGCTACTGCAATGTTCACTTTTTCTCAATGTAAATGGAGAAATGTTACTAGCCAAATATTTGCCACAACTGAAGGCATTCTCCAATCAAATTTACAAACTTCATCACCATGTTGCCTATGGACATAATCCCTTCTCATATAAAAGGTCCTTTGGACGAATTTAAGAATGCCCTTTGACACACTATTAAATGATAATGATTGGTCTAAAGGAAGTTAGTATGGCAAATTTACTTAGGAGCTACAACTAATTGAAACTCTTCTCTTGCCCTAGTGATCTTGTCAATAGGCTCTTGGGTGGACCAATTTCATTCATTCGTTCCACTGTTTGTATTCAATACATAGTATATATTGTAATTCCTTTGTAGCTTAGCTTTATTGTGAATTTTTGCACCTAGACTGCATTACTAGTCCAAGAAAATTTGTCAAGACTCATTAATTTTGTCTTTTGATTAACCCATATTGTGGAGATGTGTTGGTTCTCAAGTGGAATATCCAAGTTTTAAATCTAGCATGGACATCTATGGTCTTTGATGAAAAAATGTTTTTGATGTTCATGTCAAGATTTTCTTGTTGAATTTTCAAGTTATGAAGATTGTGACTATGGCTATCAACGTCAACACATTTATGTATTCAATGGTGGCACTTCACTCGTGGCATTGGCATGGTGCTCTATTTCAAAACCTAGTGGTAACTGCCTCTTGGCTTTTACCTCATGGTAATTGTGGTGCCTATGTCTTCAGCCTTGATGATGCCTAACTTGTAATAATGGCCTATGAGGGATGGTTGTACTGATACAAAGCTCCATTTTCAATCTATGTACGTAGATCTTACGTGGTTTGAAACTTTATTACTTGGGTAGTTCCTTACTTTAATGGATTCCTCCCATTGGTCCATTTGAAAAAAAAGGGCCTCCGCACCATACTTTATTCCAGTTCTCACCATGTGGCACTTGAGGTGAGGGCCCCGGCCCCTTCTAGTGTAGGGGAAAGTGAAAGTGATCACTTGGACATGGGGACCTTACCTAGCATGTTCGGTTGCAAGGGGCATCCTAAGCATATCAATGGCATGGAAGGCATTTATACAAGCCAATAAGCTTGCAACACTCCCTTTAACACTTACAAACTAGGTCGAAAAGAGGGGTGGCAAGTTCCCTATCATTTCACTTACCAAAACTTTAAAAATTAGTGACAAGAGAAAAGGCTAGGCACAAGGCAACTGTCATCATTAGTCCTGAACCACCTTGAATACTAAGAACAAGAGAATAAATTTACACAATCCTAAGTGGGACTCCACAATTTTGGATCGAGCTTTTGGAATTTGATGAGCATCCACCTTGAATACTAAGTGTAAGAGAACATAGTTGCATAGTTGTCTTGGAATTTGATGGGCATATCCACCTTTCATATTAAATGGCTTCCTTCAATTTAGAACTTTCATTCTCTTTCAATTTAAAACTTTCATGTGTGAGAGGTAGCTCTATTCTAAATTTAAGAACATTTCACCTTTGTGAACATAAGTGTGCTGCATTTTAGAAGGAAAATTCTAAATTTTTGATGGTTTATGAGATTTGACTTTTCATAATATGTGCCTTTCAAACATATGGGTAGTTCTACTTTACCTATCTATTAACTTTGTTCAAACTTTTACCTTTTTTTTTTCCCCTCTCTAGAGTATGTATCCTAAAAAAACTCCCAACTGCAGAGAAAAAAGAAGCTACAAGGCCAAAATATATTTTCTTCTCCTCCTTTGAGTGAGTGTATAAATTAATAAACATGTTTGAGGGCAGAGAGAGAGAGAGAGAGAGAGAGAGAGAGAGAGAGAGAGAGAGAGAGAGAGAGAGAGAGAGAGAGAGACAATGTGTTTGTGAATTCTCTTGGTCCACACTTGTTTTAGCTTTTGACCAACAATGGTCAACATATTATTATTTTATTTTTATGGATGCATGCATTTCACTTTATCCCACATTATACATAATGTTTTAATTGAAAGCTTATAAATGTCATGCGTGTTCAAAATTCTTTCATAATATCTATAAATATAACATTCAAAATGAAAAATGTGAAATGCTAGAGTTTATGTGAAATTAGGGTTCAAGGAAGTAGAAAGCTTGAGATTGTATCCAGTGATAGATTAAATGCATTTTAGTGAGTTTTATTGGTCCACGTATATTTTAGCTTTTGACCAATGCAGGTGGACACTTTTTTTTATGGACACATGCATTTCATTTATCCCATAATATACGTTTTGTTTTGATAAAAGCTTATATGTCATGGCCGCTTGAAATTCTTTCAAACATTTTGGTGAGTTTTATAGGTCCACCTATATGCCAACGTAGGTCGACATTTTTTTTTATGGACACCTTGATTTCATTTATCCCATAATATACTTTTTGTTTTAATGAAAGCTTAAAAATGTCAGGGACGCTTGAAAAATGGCGGGGGAGGAAAAATAGCGATGTAGTGAGGTAAGAATGTTAGCAATGATAGACAAAACATGGTTTAGCGATTTATATTGGTCCACGTGTATTTTAACGAGTGTTGACAAGTGTTGGTCAACAAAATCTCATTTGAAAGACACATGCATTTAAGTTCATTCCATAATAAATATTTTGTTTTAACCAAAAGCTCATTGATTTCTTGGCTATTTTGATCTCCCTCAGAAGATGTGTAAATGCAACTTTCAAAATGAAAAGTGTGGAAAACTAAGTTATCTGAGATTAGGCATATACAATGAGTTTTGAGTGGGCCACACATATTTTAGAAGTTTGACAAGCTCTAGTCAACAAGATGGATGGATTTCATGGATGTGTTTAAATATATCCCATAACACATATCCTCTTTCAATTGTAAGTTAATATATATCATGGTTGTTTCAGCTTCTTGTGAAATGGATGAATAAATGGAACCTAAATTTAACAGGAAATTCGTGCAAAGCTACAGTTTATGTGAAATTAGGGTTAGGGTGAGTAAAAATAGCGATAATCATGATAGTGAGATGAGATAACATATGTTGTTGTGGAGAACATTTTTATTGGGCCATGTGTGCCCTAAAAAAGTTTTTAACATCGAATTATCGTTTATGCCCATGGGAAGTACTAGGAAAGTAGCTTCCTTCCATGAAATTTCTAGAAGAACAAATTTGCTAGAAAGAGAAATAGAGAAGATTCTAGAGATGGAGAGAGAGCACGGGGTACCTATTGGTGCAAGCGATGGTAAACTCATTGATTGTTGTGTGTGTGTGTGAGAGAGAGAGAGAGAGAGGAGAACAAGCGATGGTAAACTCGTTGATTGTTGAGAGAGAGAGAGAGAGAGAGAAAGTGTGTGTGTGTGCGCGCTTGCATTCTTGTTATGGTTTTTAGGGTTACCGGAAGGAAAATAGCCATAAAGTGAGGTGTTGGAGAGAGAGAGAGAGAGAGAGAGAGAGAGAGAGAGAGAGAGAGAGAGACTAAGAGTGCAAAAGATGCATGATGGAGGGGGGGGTTGACCAGGGCTTGTTAATCAAGGAAGTTGAATTTGGACCCCAAGGACCGAGATCACATGAATGAGCGACGGCACCGGTGGTCGAGCCGCGAGGGGTCCCGAGGTCACGTCTCACAGACGCATGTGGCAAGGCCAGCATGGGCCCCCACCACCGGCTGCGGTCGGGATTCCAAGAGGCACGGGCCGTGTGCCGCGCCGGACCGGCAATGTGAGTGGTGGACGCCACGGCAACATAGGCCCGCCGGCCGGTAGGGCCGGTACCGGAAAATTGCCGTGCGTCATTGTGCGGCTTCAATTTTCCCTTTCAATTAATGCACAATATCTTTGCGTCGATCGCCGTGCCCGCAAAGACTCGTCGCTCCCACATATCCACGCGCTCGTCCGTCCGTCACCTCAGCTGCTCTCTCCCTTCTCGAGCCACCCTCGCTCGCTCTCCTCTCCTCGAAGCTCTTTCCTTCCTCGCCTCGCCTCGCCTCGCCTCGCCTGGCCTTCCTGAATCCTTCCTATACCCTTCGCCGATCCATGCGCGGCTCCCCTTTATTGCATTCCCAACTGTTTCTGTGTGCTTTGATGCAGCTACGGTGAAGAAATCGCTGTAATCTTTGATGCGGAGTTGAGGTGCGCAGTGTCCAGATCCTCCTAGAAGGGTGTGTGTGTTGGTTTTTGAGACCAATGAGGGCAGATTCAGAAATCAGCATGTGATAGGAGATCAAAGCTTGTTTCTGAGTGGTTTTTATTTGTTGTAGATTCAGCAATGCTGCGTTTATATAGGCTGCGGCTTGTGTGGGTTGTTTGTAATTTGTGGTTTTGTGTTTGATTGGCTTGTGCAAAGTGTAGGTGAATTCTGAACCTGCGTGTACCCCAAGGTACTTTGTGGATCTTGGCGATGATCAATTTTTATGCAATTTTTACTATAGACTCAGTGTTTTAGCTAGCGAAAACTAAGAGTGACTGTGCTTAGGTGATCGCAGCTGAGAAAGTCGAGCATCCGCAGGATTTGATAATGCGGCCAACAGTGCGTTGAGTGTTCAATGGGATAGTGTAGGTTGTCAGTCTTGGGAAGCTAAAGTTTGATTCTTGTGCGCATTGTACTCCATGGCTACTCGGGGATTTCTCATGTGGAATGAAGAAGGTACTTGTTTCTGAAACCAGTTTGTTGCGAAGCATTGATGACAGTTGCATTTCCAAGATTATGATTTCTTGTGAAGTTCCCTTAACAGCGGCTTTTTCCTTCAATAGCTGATCTATTGCAAAATTGATTGCATCAAGATGAATGCTAGAAAATAGCAGTAGAAATTTGTACTGAGACCACTCACGTGATAAATTCAACCACTCGTAGGTCTAAATTATCTTTTAGACAGCGTCGTCCTTATATGCCATAAATACTGTCATTAGCTCCGAAAACTTGTTAATCGATCACAGTTCTTCTCTAGCTAAAGCGAATAATTTATAGATACTCTCAATGGTTGAATAGATGATCATAAGTCACACTGTTTTCATACAATTACTCAAATCAGCGGTTTCAACACCTTTTTATTCATTAACACATAATTCCCCAGTCATATTTGGCATACGCAGAAAATTTGAGTGATAGTGTACTTCTCATTTCCTTCTCAACTGTGCGTGATAAATAGGGTTTGGAGGGAATGGAAGCTCGGAGCAGATGCCTGCAAGTACACCGTTGGACGTGACGCACATTGTGATGTCTGAGAACCACGGTCCAAAGCTAGAAGATTTCTTGAGAGGAACTTCAATCGGGAGCCAATACAATTACTGCAACCCTCCAGAGATCAACTTCACTGATACTTCGTTGTATGAACGCAGCGGCGTTCCTCCTTTCTTAGGTTCTTCAAGGGGAAAAGCGAGCTCCAATCCAGTTGATCAGTTCCAGGCTGATACAGTGCCTTACGTATATCACTCATATAATGTGCCAGAAAGCAGCTCCACATGGATGTTGCCTCAAGCCTGTGAATATCCCAATGTGCCTATCGAGCTACAGGACTTCAATCTCTGCTCCAAGTACTACAGCACAAATCACGTTCCGGACAAAGCAATCGTCAATCCTTCTTGTGAATCCAAGAGCGATAGCCAGGACTTCTTATTCGGTTGCAATCTACGGCTGCATCATAATGCTAGCTCTACTAATCTTGGAAATATGTCAAGTGAACTATCTACCCTAAAGACAATGCTAAGGCAACCTCAATCTTCTGAAAGCCAAGCACCTATCACTCCAATATCGGGTCTCAACAATTTCTCGTTGTCAATTAACCCGGTTTCGGAAGCAAACCCAGCTACAGAGGCGTCAGCTATAGATAACAATTTTTTTGGGGTTAATCCTGAGAAGAGGAATGCCATATTTAGCAACATTATAGACAATACTGCTATCAAACCCGTAGAGACTATTGGGCAAGCACGAACTTCACAGTACAGAGGTGTGACAAGGTAATAACATTGTCGTTTTCCAACTGTGTCTTAGTACTTTCAAGCAGCATGTAAAACGTATACGAACTTTGACTGTATTGGAAATCATACTAGAGCTAAACGCATGCCAAAATTCCAGACAGCTCATAACTCACAACGATAGTCAGAGACACTGCTGCTTACGATAGAAGGTAGAAAACAGTTTAACTGCAATTCTCATGAATAACAAATTATCTAAATAGGTCCTTTTCTAATCTATGAATCAGATTAGCTGAAGCATATCTAGCTCTTCTTTATTATACATATACATTGTAGAATCGCAATAGAGTCTTACGTATGAATTAAGCATCTTCAGTTACCAAATTATGAAATTAAGACATTACAGCTTTCTGCTTTAAGAAATATTTACTACAAATTTGCTACACACTAAGAAGTTCGAACTTTCAGGCATCGTTGGACTAAGCGATATGAAGCACATCTCTGGGATAATAGCTACAGGATCGAGGGGAAATCTCGAAAAGGGAAACAAGGTATGACTGTAGTCATCTAGCAATCAGAAAAAAGTTCCTTCACGTGCATTCAATTGTTTACCTTCAACTTTCACAAGCACTCATCAACATATATGAACGCAGTCGTGACTGGCGATTCTGTTGTTAACCTTATAGTATGATGTGAAGTGTGGAGCTTGTACGATTGCTCCTGTATATGGTTTGTTCAAAGGGCCTGTATGAGAACTTCAACGGGACAATAATTCAGAAATACTCGTAGCTACCTATCACATTCAGAAAAATAGCTTTATCTTCACAAATCTTCATATATTGCGATCTAGGGTGTGAAAGTAGATGGAGTAATGGACTCTATGTAATGGCCATGGGGAGGATAGTCCCTGAAAATAATCTGTGATCCTTGCAGGTTGTTATAAGGAATTGTCCAACAGCCCACTTTACTTTCACGAAGTGTCCCACACACTCATCGCCCGTTACATCAACTAATGCATTGTTGTTGTCAATTTTTAAGCTTCCATTATTCTTGAGATTTTGCAAATTGCAAGAAAAGGAATAATTTTTTTAAAATCTACAGGTGGTCAAATTATGGGAAATAGTAGAGACCCATAATATGCAGCAAAAATTGACAAGAATTTGTCATTGACCTCAAAAATTGCCATTTTGGTCACTCTTTTGCAATTATGGTATTTTATAATTTCTCTTTAATGCCAAACTAGATAATAAATAAACCAGCGAACACCTGTGCTCTATGGCACATTTAGAAGCTATATTTAGAACTTTGAAATAGAACCATCGTCTTCTTCGACTTGATCCACTTTTTTCTTCTCTTCATTGGCCACCTTCCACCAGTACTCATTGCTAAGAAAATTTTGGCAGAGTTGCACGTCTAGAAGTAAAATTAGATCATCACATGATTCTACAAGGTTAGTTTAGCTACCGTACAAGAAGGATGCGAGTATGGGTGTACTAGTCAAGGCTGCATGACCTTACGCAAATCCCTCTCACGGCCTCTCATGTAGATATCCGTATTGGCAGTATAAGTTTTGTATGTGGAACCATATAAACGAACACACTCACACAGATGTTGACACTGTAGGGGCTGCTGCATGGGAAGTTTTTCTTTCGTACAGCTTTATATCAGTTATTGGCAAAGGAGATGACTCCTACTGACGATGGTGGAACCTTATTTGGACCTAATATGTGGGGAGTTACATATTGATGTGTCAAGTTACTAGAAGTACATACATACGTATGAGAGCTACATGGTGATGTAGTAGTAACATGAGTCAGTCTCACTGTCAAAATTGAAGAGAGAAAGACAGTGGACACACACACACACACACAAGCATTTCTTGCTTTTACCTGGAATGATGACTGCAACCTATATTAAAAGACAGTACCACTGTTTGGAAAATAACCTGTGCCTGCATGTGTCACATTGCCATTGGGGATCAGTTGCCTAGACATATTGAAAGATTGATTTTGTAGGTAGCAGCTACGGTCTACTATATACGTAAGGACAACCGAATAATGGAAGCATAGTATGGCTTACAGCCGAAGGATAGATCATAGATATGTAATCAGATACCGAACTTTGCTCTTTCAAGTAATTGGAGAATTCTATGGTCTTCTATTAAAACTTGGTATTGTTTTTTTCATTTTGTAGTGGGAGTTAATTTTGAAACTTGTCGTGTGGTTTCATTATTTACCATTGAACTTGGAAGTAACCCAAGTACTGCAAATTTGCATGTAGAAAATTTTAGTATGTCTAAGGACCTACGTATTTTTATCTAGCCATATGTTATACGGTTATGTAGAATAGTACCATACTTCGAAATGTTCGTATGCAAGTTCAATCACTTAAGCACAATCGTTATTCATAACTTGAACCTTTACAACATATGTATGTTAAAGAAGGGTTCAAAACAATCAATGCTTGTACACCTCCCCCCCCACCCGACTTCCGAAGAAAACCTTATGTCACTACCTCATTAGTCAATTCGCAGATCTATTTTCAACCTCTACACGTTATTTTTTGGTGGTATCAATGATTCCAGTGTTACATTAACTTACAAGTTACTACCCTAGCTATGCACAATGCAAAAAGCCGGTTGAAAGACGCCAACAGATTCTACAGACTAATTCCTCGATTGGGAACAGATTCAGAAAAAAGTATCGTTATCCCCGCTCCACTTAAGAGAAGAACCACCTTTGGCACCGCTTTGTAACGGATCTGACTGCATTATACCTTTCGTGGAAGCTGTCGAAGCTTTCCTCCTTGTTTTCAGTGAAAATATGAAGATAAAAGCATTGCTTATTCAAAGGTTATGAAGCAGGCCCATACTTAGAAGTATGGGGTTCTTAACCTACCCTGTCAATTTCTTGCGCCTTCTGTGCGCTGATCACCAACATATGATCACAGTAGCATTGTATCTTGTTGTCTATGCAGATTGTGGACTGTTGTATAGGGTAAAAAACCTATCAAAAGTTAGGTAGCTTAAGTTAGAAACTTTGATAAGACTTTTATTATTTTTAAGTTTAACATTCATGATACAATTTTTTTACTAACAAGCAGCTTGATAGTAGATGATTTTTGAGACCACCTAATTTCTTACAATTGATATTTTTATCAAGCTTCTAACTTCATATTGATTTGCTTCTTGTACTTTTATGGTTTTGCCCACTCGACTCGACATCTGCGTAAGATCTGCAGTATATTTGGGTAAGACTCTTGTCATGATACATTCTGTCAATAATCTGATGAAATTTTGTTAATTTCCAACTCATTGAAATATTGATGTCATACAATCGATCATAGAAAGGTATAGGTGTTCTGGAACCAAAATTCCTGATCTTACAATAGGTTTGGATCACATGTTGGCAGGTGGCTATGATAAGGAGGAGGATGCAGCAAGGGCATATGACCTTGCAGCACTGAAATATTGGGGTCCAAATACGCCTATCAACTTTCCTGTATGAGAAACTATGAACTCATAATATTTAATTTCAATTAGCAACGGATCTGCTTTCGTTAAGAGGGAATCGCTTAGATTAAAACGATGGATGCATGTAACTTTTCTAAGCAAAAGATCCATCTCAAACATCCATTGATTATGTGTCTCTCTTATTGGCAATTCTGCAGCTCAGCAACTACACCAAAGAACTTGAGGAGATGAAATCATTGTCAACAAGGCACGAATATGTGGCCTCTTTAAGAAGGTTTTGATTAACTCCCTTCAAGATCTATTTTCTACTTTACATGTCAAGTTTGATTTTGTGTATTCGATTCTATGGATCTTAAATGATGAGGTTGATCTAATATCGGATATATGTCAGTCCTTATCCCCTGGTTTCAAAAGAATACGAATCTCAATGTTTACTATGCACATCCCAAATAATATTTGTTATCGTTACTCCCTCAAAATCTTGGTTTGTTTTTCTCTTCGAGCATCACATCATAAATCCGTGAATATAAATTCAATATGCTCGAGTGCAAATCAAGTTATCATGGGAACCATGTATTTTAGTCAGTCGATTCATTTTATGTTACTATCTTGGATAAGGTTATCACCATAGATGATCATAGACTTGAGTGACCTAGTATATCTTTAATAGGTAATTGATCCAGTGACATGAAAGCTATTATTTAATGATAACTTGCAGAAAAAGCAGTGGATTTTCAAGGGGTGCATCCATCTACCGGGGAGTGACAAGGTAAGCCCACACCAGAAGGTAAAGCTTAGTATATGAAACGACAGTGGTACACAGGACCTGATGGCAAGATTCTACTCACGACACGTTGTGAAAATCATTGAAAAATGTTCAGTGTAATAGACGTAACTCTGACAATCGTGTGGTCTTTGTGTCATAGGCATCATCAACATGGAAGATGGCAAGCACGGATTGGGAGAGTCGCAGGACACAAAGACCTTTATCTGGGGACTTTTAGTAAGCCAGTTTTTTGTCAAAGCACACTAGTACACAACATTAAAGCTTCTTCGCATGCTTGATTTGCTTCTGTGTGTAACACTTAGAGTTCTTATCTTAGGTACACAAGAGGAGGCTGCTGAGGCCTATGATAAAGCAGCAATCAAATATCGCGGCATAAGAGCTATCACAAATTTTGAAATGAGCAGGTATCTCGATGTACTGAAAGAAGTAAACAACTCCAAGGATCAGAGTGTATCAGAAGAGGATTCAGAAAAAAAACGCCAAATTAGTCATCAAGGGAACATGGCCAGGAGTAACTATACTTTGAAAAATGGAGAAGAAAGTCGAGGCATCCCGCACCAATTGCAATATGCAACGCAGTATGAGATTCAGAGGTGTGAATGCTGCAAAAAGGGCCAATGTCATCATCAATGCAATTCATCGTTCATAGATATCATCCATCCTAATCAACGTACGTTCTCGGCTTATGCTTCTAGCATTCATTCTTAATTTTCCCGTTGTGCAATTTCTCAAAGTCGACATAAAGTGTAGGTCCAAACTTCAGAAGAGCAAGACAACCTTTGAGATAACTATGAACCTGTGAGTCTCACTTTAATTGATCACTTACTTTTGCAGAAAATTCTCAAGCTTCAATTGGGTTGAGCAATGTTCATGCAGATCATTGCAGTTCTGAGAGAAATTTTCATGATGACATGCTGCAAGTTGGCTTCACTGGAGACTACCGCCATTTGCTGCAGCAGTCAGTTGACTTAACTGAGTTAGCTGTTAATAGAGATAAGATGGTCTACTATCGTCCATTGCCTGCTCCAAATCTACCAATCAATCAAAACCCATCAACTAGCCATTTGCCGATGTTTGCAGTCTGGAACGAGCTGCAGTAAGACTAGTGCAATTTCCAGATTTAAAAAGTCTATCTAAATTCTAGAATTGTTTTTCAAGTCGACGTTTTGCATTCTGGACAGTGCTCAGAAAGCAGTGCATTGAGGAATTCTCCAAAGAGAACACAAAGTCGGGATTTTTGCTGTGGCTTTGCAAGTTTTGTCTGAGATGGATAGATTGTAGTTGTCTATAAAATGACAAACAAACTTGAAGTCACGTTTCAGCCCTGTGTTCAAAAACCTTTGCAACTCTTGATACTTTACTCATTACGGCTTTTTGTGTATATAACAGTTTAGCTATCAAATTTTTTTTAAAAGATGAATGCAATTATGCTATAGCATGTGGTATGAAATTGTGGTAAGCTTATGTAAAGATAGTGTGCATGTTACATACAAGTTGCATTGTGCAAGGCAGTTCCAAGGTAAGAATATAATGGCTCATCCTCTCATCTTGCTGCTACTGTGTCGAGGACTTGCCATTATATCCTTACAATGGGCCTCCTCTCATTTTGCTGCTACTGTGTCGAGGAATACTTGCCATTATATCCTTACAATGGGCCTGCAAACAACCATTATCTGGTCAGGAATTGAAGAAGGAAACCATAGCACCCAAATAGTGATGTACTTATAGTTGATTATAAAACCCTCTTCCTAGTGTTCTAGTGATTGATCAATTGTTGATACAAGTACAATTGCATTTCTATCGGGTGGGCTTATGTTTTTGTTGTTTTGGATACTTGAGATTCAAGCTCCTTTGGGTGGTATATTGATATGTGGCAAAACCTAGAACATTGGATTTAAAGCATAAGTCCATATTTAAGTATATGCCTCCAATGTAAGATGATCAATGATGGTATGTATATACTAGTTATCATTGTACACACCCTTATGATATTGTCATATTGACATTTAATGTAAAACCCACCCTCATTGGCACAATACAAAAAGAAATCTACTCCAATTCACCAAGTCATAACCCACCTTCATTGGCCCAACACAAAAAGAACTCTATTCCAATTCACCAAGTCATGTACTCTGTGCCAAAAACCTTAACTCTAGGGGTGAAATGTCTCCTACATTGATGCATCTTGTTTCAAAACACAACATCCTAATCACGTTCTAGGGTCAATTTGAAAAAGAATGTTTTCTTTTTTTGGGAGTTGAATTTTTTAGGTGTCTTAGGAAAAAAGGAAAGAGAGCCTAGAGTGTAAATATTTTTGGCCTTGCCTTGCAAAAGCAATACTATGTGTTGAGGTTGGTCAATGGAGTTAGGAAAAAAGTCAACATTAAAGGTTAATTTTGTAGGAAATTGATGGTTTTATCAGAGATGATTGACTGATATCGGATTAGAGGAGCTCTGATCAAAACAGAGGCTCTGATACCATGTCGGAAATCAGTGGTATTGGCAGCGGAAGACTGAGCGAGCGTGGTGCGTGGATCAGAAGCACCACATTTAGCAGCAGAACATTAAAATGAATGAATCAGAAATGTGCAATGGAACAACAACTGAGTGGAGACAAAATGTACTCTGATTAATATCAACAAGGAGTACAATCACATGAAGTGAAAACTTCAACTGGGTGAGCGTGATAACGCTGGCTAAAAAGTGAGAACTTTGATCGTTGTGTGCGATAAAACATGCAATGGAGCTATCTAAATGAATTGATAGATACAATTATCAGATATCAGAAGACTATCAGAATCCTTGAAGAAGTTTTTTGATGAAGATACCTATCTTGATATACTCAAAATATCTACAACTACTTCTTCTACAATTATTACAACCGCCTCATAACTATAACTGTATGTACAATGTAGGCGGATTGTCAACGCGAAGTCGTTGGGTTGGATTTTAGACCGACAATATCAAACTTTACAAAGTATATAAAAATATTCAAAGGATCGATTTTTACACTGGGTCGAAAATATAGTCAAGGTCAGATTTTCCAAGGTCGGAAAAATCAAACCCGATTAGATCCAATCTAGGGTCAAAGACGTCCAAATAATTTTGCCTCGATCCGATCCAGGGTTGAAAAATCTCTGTTTGTTAGGCTTGACATTGGGTCGGAAAAATTCAATACTGAAAAACTCAAGCCTTCCGTTTTTTGGTTTTTGTAAAGTTTTCAAGATGCTCATTAATAATTGGATTTGAGGCTAAGCATTGAATTCCAACACTCCCCCTTAATGTGGATCCTAAAAGCTTTGGTCTTCAGATTTAACTTGTCGTTGAATCTGAGCTGGTGCTCTTTTGCCAGAGTCGTTGTGAAGTAATCTGCTACCATCAGATTTGTCCTGCTGGGTTGAATTTTGTACTCCATGATAGCAGTTGGCTAGAACTTTATCGGGCCTTTTGCACTCCAGTGCTAACTTGCATTTTAGATCCTTCATTAGATTCAGATTGATACTAAATAGTAGAGTATCATCTACATAGAGTGTGTAGTTGATGAAGAAATCCGATATAGACTTGAAATGAAAATTCGAGTCTACCGAGTTTGGATAGCAGTGGAAGACTAAGCGAGCGTGATGCGTGGATCAGAAGCACCATAGTTAGCAACAAAACGTTCAAAAATGAATGAATCAGAAATGCGCAATGGAACAGTAACAGAGTGGAGACAAAATGTAGTCTAGTTAATATCAACAAGGAGTACAATCGCATGAAGTGAAAACTTCAGCTGGTTGAGCATGACAACGCTGGCTACAGAGTGACAACTCTAATCGTTGTGTGTGATAACACATGCAACGAAACTATCTGAATGAATTGATAGATACAATTATCAAAAATTTTAGATATCAAAAGATTATTAGAATCCTTGCAGAAGTTGTCTGATGAAGATACTTATCTTGATATACTCAAAATATCTATAACTACTTCTACAGTTATTACAATCACCTTATAACTATAACTACATGTACAATGTAGGTGGATTGTCAACGTGAAGTCGTTGGGTCGGATTTAGACCGACAATATCGAACTTTACAAAGCATCAAAAAATATACAAAGGATCGATTTTTACACTGGGTCGAAAATATAGTCAGGGTCGGATTTTCTAGGGTCGAAAAAATCAGACCCCATTTGACTCGATCAGGGTCAAAGACGTCTGAATAATTCTCCCTCGATCCGATCCGATCCAGGGTTGGAAAATATCTGTTTGTTAGGCTTGATATTGGGTCGTAAAAATCTGATACTGGATTTTTCGATCTTCTGAAATGTGAAAAATGCAAAAATAAGCTTGGTAGAGGCCAAAAATCTTGTATATAGATAAACACACATGTGTGGAGCCTGTTTCCACATGTGAAAATAGTGTACTTGTCATGTACCATAATCATATAGGTTGTACATATGATTTAATTCAAGTTCTAGTGGCTAAAAAGGCCAAAAACTAGTTTTCTAGATATATGACACATGGCATCAATCTATTGATTGCATGAGCCAAATATTTTGGTTAGGTGTCATATCCCATGTGTAGAGGACAGCTCACACGTGTGGAATAAGCTGAAGTAGGCGAATTTTGAATTCTAGAAGATTTCCAAGTATATCTCGATATAGAAGGAAAATGGACCGAAAGTGCTCAAAATAGAAGGTTTTGTCCAAGTGTCAGTTTTGCATGATGAATCATCATATGACAAAGCACCTTCACACATGTGGAATCAGAGGGATGATCAGTACCACGAGCTCCCACTTATTGTATATATAGAGCCACATTTGGCCATAATCATTGTGAGACACCAATCTTGGTTTTGGAAGCAATTTTGAGTGATTCTCTCCATTTGTCTACATTTGTTTTGATTGTTTTGAGGTTCTATCAATGTGTACTTGATTTTCAAGTTGGAGTCCGTACTCAGAAAGTGTTTCACACGTGTGAAACCAGAAAGTACACTTACCTTCAATTAATGATTGTTCTTGTTAGGATTTTGTGTCTAGAATTGATCTAGATTGATCTTAATCTGAAGTAGATTGATAGATCAAGTAATCTGACAACCAATCCCTCTTGAGGATCAGATTAGGATCCACTCTTGGTCCTTTTTGTACTTTTTGCACATGGTATCAGAGCCTAGTACAAGAGGTTTTGTTGAAATTGATAGGGTTAATCCAAATCAAAGCCAAAATTAGCAGTTTTTTGGAAACTAGTCAAATTTTGGGTAGCGAGTTGGATTTGATATATATTCTCAAAATTTTTGGACCAGAACTTGTTGTGGGCTGTAGGAACCCTTTTCACACGTGTGAGGCCGTACAGCTCCGGTTTTGGCTGAGAAAATTCAAAAAAATTTACAATTTGACTCACACACCCAATTTGAGAGATTTTTAGTGCAAAATCAAGCATTTTCTATAGAGAATCTAATCCCTTGATTACTTCTTGGATTAGATCAGCCAAAAAATTAAAATTAAAGCTTGAATTAGGAGCATTAAATGATTTTCTCTGATTTTTTGAGTGCATGTTGAAGTTGAGAGAGATTTTGCTAAAAATCATAGATTAAGGAGTGATATGCAAGGTGAGAGGTTGAAATCCATTGTACCATCACTCTAGATTTGTTCAAGAGTGATAGGGTCAAGTTTAAAAGCATCAATTTGCTAGAAAACATCCTTGGATCTGTCCTCCAAGTGAAACCTTTGAGAGTTTCTAGTGCATATAGAGCATCTATGCAAATCTTTTGTAGAATTTGACATAGATTGGCTTAAATTGAGAGTTCTAGAAAAGAGATTGAGATCCAAGTCACATTGTTCAACCCTACTCAATTTGCTTGAGTGATTGTAAGGTTTGAAAAGAGTCATTAAGGTGTCTATGACAAATGTGTAGAGAGAGATCCAATTTTCTAAGAGTTCCTTCCTTTGTAGAGGGCAAGATCTAGAAGCTCATTTTGTGTTGTTATTGGTGGAGAGTTTGTCTTCTCCTAAGTGATCAAATCTTTCTAAGTGGCATTAGCTCTTTGAAGCACAATATCTTAGTGAGAAAAATCACAACGTTTGATTTTGAATTTCATTCCAAGCCTTAAAAGGTAGAGTAATTGGTGGAATCCAATAGGAGTGATTGAATTCAATTTATTGAGCAAAAATTGACATAGTATGTATGAAACTCAAATTAGTTCTATTCAACTTTCTTTGTGAGAGTGTGAGGGTCAATTTGTAATCCCATTTAATGTCTAGAATGAGGAGTCCATATTTGAGTATTCATGTATGGTTGAGATCTTTGTGAATCTCTAGTTGTCTAATTTTTAAGCTTTGTGAAAAATTGGTGGTATAGTTTGTTTTCATCAAATCAAATTCATTCTAAATCTCAAGAGTGAGATTATTTGGGTCAAGAGTGAGTCCAAAAGAAGTGATTAAGTTTGATTTTCATGTGTTTGAAACAAAACCCATCTTTTGTTCAAGAATCTCAAGTGTTGAGAGAACTAGTCAAGTGAAAAGGAAAATCTAGGTGTCAAATCTTTTCATATCCATTTCAACTTTCAAAAGAAAGAGTCATTGGTATTTGATGAGTCCAATAGGATATTGGATCTGATTTCTTCTATGATTTGATTCAAAGATTGTGTGCTTTTGTCTTAGTGATCAAAGCAAAGTTTCCAAGTGACTAGTCATTACTGTGAAGATTGATTCGTAGGTTTGTGAGGTAGATCTTTTGTAGATCCTTCTAGATTGTTGAAGATGTTCAAATCTAGTCTCTTGAAAGTCACAAATTACATTTGTAGAATCATATCACAAGTTTTTATTCACATGGCATCAATAGGTGGCATCCTATTGAAGGAAAGAAAGGATCCTGAGTGCAACCTTTGTGGCAAGGGAGGATATTTTTTCTCAAGATGCTACAAAAAGAAGACTAATCCATCCAAGGAGAACCAAAGCAAGGGGGCCGAGGTGAAGGATGGAGCGTCAAGTTCAAAATGCAAATACAAGAAGGACAAGTCCAAGGAAAGGTGTTTCCTTTGTGGAAAGGTGAATGAGGCTTGGAGTCTCACAAGGACTTGCAAGATTTGTCTTCAACAGTCCATCACAACACATGTTGAATCTTTTGGAATTTTTCATTTGGAAGTGCATTGTTTGGTGCAAGATGCAAAGATAGATGTCACTTTCATGAAAGTAACTGGGATTTATTTTATGTCCTTGGAAAGTATTTTGCTTGTAACTTTGGACAAGTTCAAACTTATTGTTATTATCCAAGAGAAATCAATCAAGAATAAGGAGCAATCACAAAATGAAAATAGTTTCATTTATGCTCTCATGTCAACTTATGAAGAACCATTTTGCTTTGAAGAGTTTTTTGTATCTCAAAGGTGGATTAAGGCAATACTTGTTGAGTGTGATGCCTTAAAAGATAGCAAAATATGTTTTCCTTGTAAGCTTACATTAGTTATGAAGTCAAGGAAATGGAAATATCTTCATAATGTAGGATCTTTTGGTTTCAATAAGATCATGAATGATGTGTTCATTCATAAAGATGAAAACTGTATGTTTTCAATCCTGAAGGCAAGTTGTAAACTTCTTATGAGAATAAGTGAAGCATCCAAAGTGGACACTTATATCCATAAGCAAGTAGTTAGCCTTATTGAGATGGAGATACCTTTTGATTTCAATATTGGAAAAATCATGCCAAGTTGTGGTGATTTTTGGACTTATGTTTCTAGCATAAGTAATCTTGATAATCATAGGAAGTGCATATTGAATGGTCATACTTGTTGTGATCATTATGAGACATGGAGGTCTTGGATTTCCATCAAGAAGGAGCATCATGAAGAGGATCTTAAGGAGTCATCTCAAGGTTCAAGTGTGCCAAGGATTGAGGAGGAGAGACCTTCTCAAGTTGTGATTCCAAAAAGAAACTCAAGAAACATGGTTGAACCCATGTGGCTCACATTTCAAGGGCAAGAGGAGCATATCTCATGTGAAGGAGCAAGCCTCAAGGTCAAGCATCTACATGAAAATGGGAAGGAATCAATTTTGGAGGTGCTAGGATGGTGCAAAGCTCTCAAGCTCATCAAAGATGTCAACAACAAAGAAGCACTATCATGGATATGGTGATTTTAGATCAACATCAAGCTCATTGGCTGATCTTCACACCTTTTGAACCAGAAAAGACCAATTCAGCCCATGGAGTGAAGTTCAAGATCATCATGTTTTCCATCAAGCTAGATTTACCAAGCTAGATTTTTGAGGAGTGTGAAAAATGCAAAAATAAGCTTGGTAGAGGCCAAAAATCTTGTATATAGATAAACACACATGTGTGGAGCCTGTTCCCACATGTAAAAATAGTGTACTTGTCATGTACCATAATCATATAGATTGTACATATGATTTAATTCAAGTTCTAGTGGCTAAAAAGGCCAAAAACTAGTTTTCTAGATATATGACACATGGCATCAATCTATTGATTGCATGAGCCAAATATTTTGGTTAGGTGTCATATCCCATGTGTAGAGGACATCTCACACGTGTGGAATAAGCTAAAGTAGGCGAATTTTGAATTCTAGAAGATTTCCAAGTAGATCTCCATATAGAAGGAAAATGGACCAAAAGTGCTCAAAATAGAAGGTTTTGTCCAAGTGTCAGTTTGCATGATGAATCATCATATGACAAAGCACCTTCACACATGTGGGATCAGAGGGATGATCAGTACCACAAGCTCCCACTTATTGTATATATAGAGCCACATTTGGCCATAATCATTGTGAGACACCAATCTTGGTTTTGGAAGCAATTTTGAGTGATTCTCTCCATTTGTCTACATTTGTTTTGATTGTTTTGAGGTTCTATCAATGTGTACTTGATTTTCAGGTTGGAGTCCGTACTCAGACAATGTTTCACACGTGTGAAACCAGAAAGTACACTTACCTTCAATTAATGATTGTTCTTGTTAGGATTTTGTGTTTAGAATTGATCTAGATTGATCTTAATCTGAAGTAGATTTTGATAGATCAAGTAATCTGACAACCAATCCCTCTTGAGGATCAGATTAGGATCCACTCTTGGTCCTTTTTGTACTTTTTGCACATGAAAAACTCGAGCCTTCTATTTTTTGGTTTTTGTAAAGCTTTCAGGATGCTCATTAATAAATGGATTTGAGGCTGAGCATCGAATTCTAACAAATTTGTTGTGGCAGCCCAAACTTTGAAGGCTCAAACCTTTGTTGAGGGCTAAAGTAACATGCGTATATGAATTTGGTGCTTTACTATGCATGACTAGTGCGTTACTATGCATGACTAGTGCGTTACTATGCATGACTCATCTTTATTATGCATCAATGGATAGATTCCATTTCGAAAAGCAAAATCAAAAGAAAAGGTATATACATGCAAATGTGGTGTTTATGCGCTTCAGATCTTATGCATGACTCGTGCTTATTATGCATGAATGGATAGATTTCATTCCAAAAAGCAAAAGAAAAAGATAACAGATATGTGAATGTCGTGTTTATGCGCTTCAAATCTTTGAACGACTATTTCAAGTTTTTGACTGAGCAAAGAGTCTCATCAAGCCTATCAATCCAGTTGAGTTAAGAGAAAGCAATAACGATCTTCTTGTTGCTGCACATGTACATCTGCATCACTAGAGGCATCTACCACATTATTTTATTTGCACATACATTCAAATCCTATAGGACATACTTTGGGATGTTGTTCTACAAACAACTCAATTTTGTTTGATGAAGTCTATCCCGTTGGACTTCTTATTTTGAAGCTTCTAAGATTGCAGGCAACAAATTCACAATTCTTCGCTGGTAAGCTTCTTTCTATATCTTTTTTTTTTTTGTGATTAATATGCTCCCGGGTCTTCATGTTGTCATGTGCTATATAGCTTGAAGAGCTTTTCCTTCGAGCCATTGATCCCTTGTAAAGTGGTTTCTCTCAAGAATACATTGTGAATGCTTTACATGGTATTGTGTAAGAATCTATGCAAGTTATTTTTCCACAAAGCTTGTTCCTAAAGGCACTTCATTACTTTCACCTCTTCCAACGAGACTCATGCCTAGTATCTCAAATAGTCTTTTTGTTAAATTCATGAGAAGACTTTACGTGTGCTAATGAAAGCTGAGATCGTAGTAGACTGGTATTTTCTATCTTGAGGCCCTTCTAAAGCTAGCGTCTTCTAGCTTCAATTCTCTCCTTCTTACTCTCCAACCGTACTTATTTCAAGTCATATACGGTTACTGACATATATCCCAGTAGGTTTTTTTTTTCACTCGATCGTGTTTGGAGTTTAACTTTTAACGTCTATAATTCTAATGTTTGCTTGGGTGAACGACAGCTCATTAATGAATGGATGTGGAACAACAATGGTGGCTTTGATCATTGATCGTTGCACAACATGTCTTCTACGATGCAAAAAGTCCATTCCTACTTTGCTAAGGTTCTTGTTTTGATCCTGCGTGTTGGACGAAGTATGAACCAAAAGTGCTATCACTGCACCAAAACTTTAGTGGTCTTGAAAAATCATGTTGCAAGCTTTTAGTGCTCACCAAACCAAAAAAATAGGTCCTTAATGGAAATTGCTAGTGCTGGTGTAACCTTATTACCAATCTTGAACAAATGAAACTCCTACTACTTTGTTTATGCAGCATGGAATTCTCAAAACTATGCAATATGTTGACACTAGCTACAGAATAAAAGTTTTGGTATGGCGCAAGGAAAACTTTTACCAGGCCTGGCCTTTCCTTTGAAAGCCATTGGCCTTGGAGCCAGTCATGTTTTATCTAAATAAAGCTTCGTATATGTTCATGCCACAATAGTTGTTAAGTTCAGATTTGAATGTCTTATTAGAACTCTTACTCATAGACTTTTGCTTGTTGATTAGTGCAATTGCTTGAAAATATTTAAGAACATCATATTATATGACTTTTGATTCTATGTGTGCAGATTTTGCATTGTAGATAGGAAAATCAATTGAATCTAGAAAGGCCTACTTTGACATCCAAAGTTTACATTCTAGAAGTTTGAATAAGTTTAATATCTTGTTTATCATTCGTGAATGCAAATTGCCTGTATTGAAATTAAGAGCTATAGTTTTATTACTGTCTATGCACTAGAAATGCTTTGATTTGTTATGTGATCACAGAGTCTAAAAGATATTCTACTTGAAAATAATCATGGTATGTGTTGTACATCATATATACACAAAGGTATATAGTAGATTGTTATGATGAAAAAAATATGCATTTATAGCCTAGATGCAAACAACTGCAATGTTGTAGTCTTGAGAAGAAATGAGGTATCGAGCAATGCTGAGGCACTCTACTTAGCTCATTGTATGGTTTGAATGGTATAATAACACTTGATTTTGCTAATCCCATCAAAATTAGTCCTGGTTGACATAGATCTTTGGTACCACTCTAAAGAGTACCTATGCACACCAACTTCTTAATAACATACCAAATCAAACACTTTTTTTCAGGTCATCATCAAGCAAACCTTGATGTCACAAAGAGTCGTAAACTCATTATATACTAATTGCATGAGCAAATACAAGAATCTACTTCAATTATATAGATGAATTAATGAGTTTTTAAATCTTGGGATTTTTGAATCCATTAAAGCTAAGCCTTATCGCTCACATTCCTTCTAGCACATTAAGTTGTCCTCACTGAAAATTTTCTTAATTAGAAAGCAAAATATTAGCATAATCTAGGATAGAGCCTTCTTCCATCCATTCTAGGGTAATTCTTGAATTTCAATAAATAAGAGTAATTTTCTTTTCTTTTCTACCCAATCTTTACTTGTGCATGAGAATGTGCTCAAGTTGTAGATTTTCTTCTTCCCCAATTATTGTAGGAGGTTCTTTTATTGTGAAGGTCCAACAACTTCTCCACTAAGCTCACATGGAACATATTCTTGATTTTCCAAGTTGGATTTTGCAAGTGACATCATTGATGACTTTTGTAACTTAAAAACATCCACAAGAAGCCAACTTAAGATATATTTTTACCTTGTCTTTCTTCTTTCTTCTTTCTTCTTTCTTAGCCATTTCTTGTCAAACTTCAAAAGAACATAGATTTGCATGTTTTCTTTGTTTTACATGAGCTCTAAGGATAGAAAGCTTGATATTTTCATAACATTTTAAAAAACATGAACAAATCCTTTGGAAGAATTTTTTTGTCTAGGCAAAAGCATTGGAAATGATAAAGGCTTTCCTTACACTATCTCAAATGGAGCTTTTCCAATGGAGGCAATTATAATACTGTTGTGATCAAATTTGGCAATAGGTAGATAGTGTTTCTAGATATGCTTGTTGTTAGCCACATAGTTTCTTGGTGATGGGGCAAGGGAGTGCGAAGAATGTGAACGAAGAAGAGAGCAGGAATATTGCGGAATAGCTCTCCCGTTACACTCAACTGCTAGATGCAAAAACAGTCTAATACAAAGCTTATGCTAAGTATAATCACAGCTTTAAGTGTTCTAGTTGCCCAATAGGATTTTAAAAATTAGTTCATACTCACAAAAACGAGAGTACAATCCACCGAAGAGATTAGAAATGGTTTTTGTGTGTGTCATATTACTAAAAAGCAGATTCAATATGAAGTTTAGTTCTAAAATAGATTGAAATAGCAGTGTGATAGCGCAAGTTCCTCAGGCGTCAAAGACAGCCATTACCTGATTAGAAACTGAGGAGTTGTAGACGTCTGTGTTCTTATTAGAGTGAGTGAACAAATGTTATCAAACAGCAATAAAGTGCATTCAATCACAACAAGCATTCATCTACATTATACATAGATAGGAAAGCATCCTGCTATTATATTACACTGAAGCACAATAAAATAGCCGCTTACAACAAAAAATGGTGGCATAACTGCCACAGTAGCTTCTGCCCAGAACTTTACAGGTAGGTGTGCTTGATGTAGCATGGATCTGGCTGAGTTGAGAAGAGTTCAATTCTTCCTTTCTATAGTCCTGTTTTGTTGAGGTGAATAGGAAGTGGTGAATTGTCTTCTAATGCCATGTTCAGCCATGTAGTCGGACATCTCATTAGAGAGGTATTCGCCGCCACCATCAGTTCGGAGTGCCTTCACTTTTGTAGACATTTGTGTCTCAGCCATGGCCTTGAATCTCTTGAAGCATTCAAAGTCTTCAGATTTGTGCTTAATGAACATGACTGTATACCATCTAGAATAATCATCTATGAAAGTGATAAAATAGATTGCATCTCCTAAGGATGGAGTTGGCATTGGACCACAAAGATGGCTATGTACAAGATCCAATACATGCTTTGTTTTGATGGAATGTGATTTGGGAAACTTGCTTCTAGAGTGTATGCCATAGATGCATGATTCACAAAAGAAAGATTTCCTATCTAATGAAGAAGGGAAATACAATCCATCAACTAAGTTATTATAACGCATATAGAAAAGTGATCTTGTATTCACGTGTCCAAATCGACTATGCCACAAGAATTTTACATTTTCATTAGAGATACTAGCTAAAGCAATTGAATTAGAGAGTACATAAAGATTTTTGACTCTAGTGCATGTAGTCAGAGTAGTATCTTCTTCAAATATTATACACTGCTCAGATGAGAAAGTAGCAGTGTAGCTCTCATCAGTTATCTTAGAGACTGATAATAGGTTATTTGATAGTTGAGGAATGTGATGCTGGGAACACAAATAGATAGATTGTTGTTGAATGTGATCTTGATTGTCCCTTTGCCTTCCACGCATATTGTTATGTCCATGACCAGTACATAGGATACAGTATACTCCTAGTCTTGGATACACTGTACTCCAGTGAAGCAAGCTGTTAGTTATGCCACGTCATACTGGACATGACCTGGAAGTAACTAATATCCTTGTGAGGCCCAGAACACACTAAATGGAGTTTAGACAAGGTATGAGACAGTGTACGCAATGCGTAGAGTTATCAATAGCAATTCAATAAATAGTTGGTCCATGCTTAGGACTCTATTCTAGGTGAATCTATGTATAGGGAACTTAGGGCTATCCATGGCTCAGTGCCCAGGATGCTTTTGGCTCTATATATTGGGTCCAAACTCGCCCTACTCCTCGTCATGGTTTTGGATTCATTGCGAGACTCTCACTCTATATTCATGCTTCCTGTTCCTTGGCTTGGGAGTGAGGCTTCTAGAGTTGATTGGATGCTTCTACTTGGTTGGGTGGTTTCTCCAAAGTGTGTTATCATTGTGTTTGTGATTTGTAAGCAGGATCTAAGGATCTTCCCTTATATGTATGGTGCTTGAATCTCCGAGTAGATGAATTGATCTCGGTTGTAAGCTGCATACTCGGTAAACCACCACTTGCGAGAGGTCATGTGTTGGGTAGTGCCGCTGTTCAGGTACCAGCTATCACAGTCTTTGTTGTTGTTGTTGTAAGCCATCAACAAATGTGTATCTTGCTCCTTGAATTCCACAATGTTGGAGGAGTCTGGATGTTGTTGTTGTTGCTTCTTTGCCTCATTGTAGATCCGGATACGACACTCCTTGATGTCGCGATTGGCTCTCTTGTAATATCTACAAAAAAGATTCTTTCGTGATCTACTATTCTCACCTTGAGTACGAGACTTTTGTTGTTGCTGATGCACTTGATTCTTGACCTTGGAGTAGTCTTTCTTCTTGGTGTATAGAGCCATGGATTTGTCTTTAATAGATAGGCTGCTAGTCTTTCTTCGCATTTCTTCTTGAAGTAAGTGACCAATCACCTTTTGAAGAGTGAGGTTGGGTTGTGTGGAGATCATCACCACAAAGTGCTCATACGACTTTGGAAGAGAAGAAAGCAAGGTCATGACCATCATCATTTTGAATGGAACATCCTACACCTGATAATGATCCAATAAAGACTTGAAGCTGTTGATGTGAGAAGTGATGGCAGTAGAATCAGACATGCTAAGAATAAAGAACTTCTTTCTCAGATGTAATCTAGTGATTACATCATGAGTCTCATAGAGATTTGATAACAAATCCAATGCATCCTTAGAGGTTTTGCATGTGGTAACATGGGATATTTGGGAGTCAGCCAGATTGAGTGTGATGCATGCTAAGGCCTTCTGATCTTTGATCTTCCATGCCTTCGCTTGATCACCATTTTTTGGTTTCAAGTTAGCACCTTCTACTACATCCCAAAGATCTCTATCTATCAACATCATCCGAAGTTTTAACTTCCAAATGTAGAAGTAGAACCATTAAACTTGTCAATGATTCTAGCTTCGCTAGATGATGAAGACGAAGAGCTACCTATCTGAGACATACTAACAATAATACAAATAGAACACACTTAATCTCTCAGTTTATATGAGCTATGCTCTGATACCAATCTGATGGGACAAGGGACTGCGAAGAACATGAACAGAGAAGAGAGATGGAATATTGCGGAACAGCTCTCCCGTTACACTCAACTGCTAGATGCAAAAACAATCTAATAGAAAGCTTATGCTAAGTATAATCACAACTTTAAGTGTTCTAGTTGCCCAACGGGATCTTAAAAATTAGTTCTTACTCACAAAAATGAGAGTATCGTCCACCGAAGATATTAGAAATGGTTTGTGTGTGTGTGTGGTATTACTAAAAATTAGATTCAATATGAAGTTTAGTTCTGAAATAGATTGAAATAGTAGTGTGATAGCGCAAGTTCCTCAAGCGTCAAAGACAGCCATCGTCTGATCAGAAACTGAGGAGTCGTAGACATCTGTGTTCTGATCAGAGTGAGTGAACAAATGTTATCAAACAACAATAAAGTGCATTCAATCACAACAAGCATTCATCTACATTATACACAAATAGAAAAGCATGCTGCTATTATATTACACTGAAGCACAATAAAATAGCAATTACAACCAAAAATGGCGGCGTAACTGAGAGGCTCAATTGTAATCTGTGCTGGGATGATCTATTTATAGATTGCATCCATTTATTAACTACATTAAATGTTTGTCATCTAATTAGGTAAGCCATTGTACTTGAAAGTATATGGCTTTTGTGACAACTATACATACTGTATACTGTCAACGAATTAGAAATGTTGATGCGGACAAGGACGTCGTAAATTCTCTCACTTCTCTTTTAGGGAAAGTGGCTTTCTCTCACTTTGCAAATTCTGGGAAGTGGCTGGGAACGTCCTTCGTTCAAAATAGACGACCTTCGTTTTTTCTCTCTCTTCAAGTTTTTTGCGAAAAAGCCGAAGGTGCCCTAAAATGGTTGAACTCTGAACCCTAAAATGGCTGTCGGGTTGTAATTCCAAGGAGACAACTGTGAGCTCAACACGTAGGAAATTAATCATAATACAGTTGGTGAGCCCATTTTTTCCATATGTTTGAGGGTGTAAAGTAGAAGAAAATTGTAAAGTTGTGTCCAAGCTATCAAACAAGGCTCTCCAAAAATTACTAGTAAGCTTAGTATCACAATTGAACATAATACTCTTGGTGGGTGTTCTATGCAGTAACCTGATAATGTCCTTACTATGTAGATGTTTGGCTTTGGTTCCATTGAGAATATTTTAACAAGGAAAAAAATGTGTCTATCTACTAGACCTATCCACAATGGTCCAAATCATCTCATTTACTACTTTGTTCTGAGGTAACCTTGAAACAAACTCAATGGCAATGTGTCCTCAAAGTAATAAATGGAGTAGTCTTTGAGACTTTCGTCCTCTTTCTCCTGTATTTTGTTGATAGATAAAACAAGCATTTACAAAATATGAGACATTTCTTCTCATATTTGGTAAAAAAAAAAGCATTTTCAAGTCATAGGAACTCTTCTATGTCTAACATAAGATGGCTTATGGCTCTCCTTCAAGATCCTATCTTGAAATCTCATAGGATTACAAGGTTTGTCTCTTGTAAATAAAAGACCATCAGATTTTGAACTTTAGTCTTTCACTTGTTTGCTTTATTTCAAAAGTTCATTCATTACTTTAAATTCCTTGCCATTGTCACTCGTCTCTAATCGTGAGATTTTCATAAAAAGTGATAAACTACAGACCTCTTGGACAAGACATAAGCTACCTCGTTGGAGTAGTATCTTGTTCCATCACATGAATCCGTGTATTTCACATCATTTAATAATGAAATTCATCTTTTTACGTTTTTCATTTCTATATGAGTTTTGTATTTTCAAGATATGTGTGATTGTTGTCTCTATTTCTTTGCTTGCTTGTCTATGGTTTTGAGATTTGACACATGAAATCTGATATCCATTAATCATTTTGTGCAACATGATTATTGTCTCATTGGAAAATTTCATTGTTGTTTGAGCCTTCTCTTTGTTAGTATTTTGGTTTTAAAATTTTCATACATGCTCGGGTCAATTTTTTTTAAACTATTTTAGTTCTCACTTTAGATATAATGATATAGTCTTCTAGATTTCCTTTTTAGCTTTCATTTGCATCAATTTTCAAGCCATTTGAGTAGGCAAAGCAAGGTGATTGCAATATTGTTTTATCTTTGTTTGAAATTTTCAATTATGATTTGAATAGTTTCTTTTGGTTTGTCTGAATAAGCTTTTAGAGCCTTGTCTTAGATTTAATCTAATCCATTTGTAAATGATTTGGATTAGTATTGAAAAAATTATAACAAATCATGTTTTCTAGTTTTCTTTTTGCTTGTTTCTTTTTTAATCTATAATGTTATATCTTTGACCTACCAAATCACATCCAATCATCGATATGATCTTGTAGGATGATGAAACTTGCTTTTACTTTTTTAGAGGTAATGAGTTTTTTTAATTTACATTAGTATCAAAGGGAGTTATGATCAATTTAGAGAAACTAAATCAAAATTGACAAAAATATGATTTTTTTTTTTTGTTGAGAAAAACACTTCAGACTTCATCTTCTAAAATTGAAATTCTTTACAAAAAAAAAATTGAGCCTATCAATTTGAAATAAAAAACAAAAAAGTTTGCACATCCTAGTAACACTCTTCAAGTGTTTCTTAACGTGGTGAGATTTGTGTATTGACATTTTGACCTAAAAAAGAGAAACATTTTTTGGTATTTTTTAAATTGTCTATTTTTAAGCCAAAATTCTGATTTTTTTTTATAATTTAATCTCTAAATTATACTCAATTTTTTTTAAATGCATATTTTTAATAGATCAATATAAGTTTTATTTTACAAATTTCATAAAAGCATCATAATAAAAAATGAACAACATTTCAAGACAACAAGTGATTTTTGAAAATCCAAATCTCATAAATATATGAAAGAGCTAAAATTATGTTTACATATTATCTGTACATTTAAAAAAAAAAATTCACTATTGTCTCTCAATTTAAAAATCGACATATTCTGAACAGTCTCATTTTGAACTAATGAAGTTGAGGACTCATCTTCTTCATCAAAGTCGACTGACATATCTTCTTTGAAATCAACGTGTAATGTTGACAAGAAATCTTGTAAGTCAATTTTTTATTGTTGTTGACGAACTGAAGACGATGCTTGTCTCATTAATCCAAGTTATTCTTTCAAAATGGCTAAAGTTGATTTTTGTAAATGATTAGTCATTGTTAGCTAAAAATTAAAAGTCAAAACATCTACATCCTCTAGATTCAAATCATTAACCCTTGGCTGATTTTTTGGCAATCGTTTTCTCGTCTTTTGGACCAACATTTCAAATTCGTACCTTCTCAAGAAAACATTTGATGAAGTGGTACACAACCAATAGACACCTAATGCTTTCGTCTGATTACTATTGTAATTGAACTCAAGCATTTGTTGAAGTGGAGTTACAACCAATGGACGTGTAATACTTTAGTTTGATTAATATTTTGATTGAACTCAAGCACTTTGGCAATCCAAAATGGATGTTCTTCTTTATTTTTTGAAGCTCATAATGCAACAAGACTTCCAATTTGAATTTCATTCAGATATTTGCACCAGTTCATTTTTTTTAGCTTTTACAGTTTGTCGATTCTTTCTTGAACCCACATATCACCTTTTTTGATCTCACATATCACCTTTCTTGAACCCACATATCATCTTTCTTGAGTCCACATATCACCTTTTTTCAATCTACAAAGAATTATTTCTAACACACTCCACATTAGTTATAACACAATCCACATTAGTTGTGAATTATCAAATTGTTCTTATGTTTTAATTTTTGATTTTATTTTTTAATTTTTAACTTAATATTTAATATAAATATTTTAAGTTTCTATTTTTTTGTTTTCTAATTCTTTTTTAATTTTTTAATATTTTAATGTTTTTTTTTAATTTTTTAATTTCTTAATTTATTTTAAAATTTTTAATTTTATAATATAATAATTATAATTTTTATAAGTTTTTGATTTTTTAAACTTTTAATTTTTTGGTGTTTTGATTTTTAAATTTATTATGTTCGTCATTTCCATATTCAGCATGAAAATGTTTAACATATGATAACTTTGTCGACAAAGTTGTCAACAAAGCGTAGGACTTAACGAAGGCCCATTTTGGACTCAAAATAGGTCTTCGTTATTTTTGTCGACAAAGTAAGTCAATCTTCCATAATGTGGTTTCTAAACAAACAACAAATTGGCAAATCTCTACAATTTTGTGTCAAACCAACCAACAACCCCATAAAAGTCACAATACTTAGGCCCATCTTAGGGCAAAACTTTAAAAATGCTTCTTGGTTTCCAAGGGGAGGCTCGAACCTGGGACCAAAGAAACTTTGGATGCCAAGCCAACCAACTGAGCCAACCCCGTTGAGTAAAAAAAAACTTTAAAAATGACCTAAACGGAGCCCAAGCCTAGTCATGCATATCCTTGTTGGAACAAGCTCGTTGAGTAGAGCTTCACAATTTGACCTAATTTATGTTTGAAACCATACATAATAGTCTTTACATAATGTAATTCCGCCCTTGAAGGGGGCCTATTCAATGCTGGAAAACCTATTTTGAGTCATTCTAAAAAAAACCCTGCATTTTTTAAAGCGTTTCATTCTTTTGAAAACTATTATACAAAAAAAGATCTATACGTCTCTAAAAATAATAATATTGATTTTAGAGAAACTATGTCGGTTCCTTTCCTATGCCTATTTTCTCGAGCACTTGCACTATCCGAGGGCAAGTTTGGATCCCTTTGCTTTTCTACTTGCGTTTGTTAGAAAAATTTGTTATGCCGAGCATAGCAATTTTTTTCTTGCTATGCTCGGCACAGGAGAATCTTTTTTATTGTAAAAAATCTTTTTGTTATCTGGCTTAAAGATTTTATGTAAAGAAAAAGATTCTGCTACGTTAAGCATAACAAAAAACTTTTTGCTATGCTCAACATAGCAAAAAGTTATGCTTCTCTCTCTCACATGATCTTGTTGTTTGCTCTTGTTTGTGTGCTGCAACAATGGCGCCCAATGTAGAGAGAAAATCTGGAGCCTGCAGAGTACAAGTATAAGTTTCTCTACGTTTTCTTTGTTCGATTGGTTATCAATCTCATAATATTATATATCTTTGGCTCTGTTTTATCTTGCGATTCTAATGCCGATCCAAGATGCAAGTCAAGTTGTAGATCTTCTATTAACGTATTTCCAACCACTTACTCTCTACCACTCGCTACCACTCGCTCAATAACCAAGCAAATAGTTTATCATAAGTAAAAAGTATAGCTTCTATTGTGTACAAGAACTAAATAATCATGGAAAAAGATACGCAAAAGAGCACCAGAAACACTCCAATCGATTTTGTAAGCCCGTTGAACAGTTTGTTAAAGGACTCCGCTTTAGGACACGTGCGGATGGAGATAAAAAATTGAATGGTTAAAACATTCCATCCTTTTTCAACAGTACTGCTTAGGGTTCTTGCTGAATTTGCTTTTGATATGTCACCACTGCCATTAAACAAAGCACTCAAGTTTCTATTGCATATTTATTCGAAGAAAAGTTGCGCCTTGATTACCAGCTAAAGTAGTTTGATTACATAAACGATCTCGAAGAGTGAATTCTACGTTCAATACTCCATCAGAAGGTGCATTTTCAATAGCCATGCATGAAGCCTCAAATAGGAACACAAACAATTACTGATCTCCAGTTTTCTACCGTTTGCACCAGTTCCTCAAGTTCTAGATCAAAAGCCACTTATAAAACACTCTTCTACTAGAGGGTATCTATACTATTTTTTTTATGTACATATAATGTTGCTCTAGCTTCAAAGGAAAAATCGTACTTGGCATTTAGTCAAATTATTTCATCTCTACCTTTGGGCAAGTATGAATAAAAAGAATCTTTAGTTGTCTTCAAGGTTGAGCGTTTAAGCCTTTAGGAAAAATATTCTACAACAATTTTTTACCAAGAAGTGTGTTATCAGTCGGTACAATTTTTTGCCGATCGAGGATGCAAGTCAAGCATTGATAGGCTATAGGTCTTCTACTATCATGGTTCTAGCCGCTTGGTCTTTGCCATTTTCTCTTGTGGTTCTAATGCCGATCGAGGATGCAAGTCAAGCATTGATAAGTTCTAGGTCTTCTATAATCGTTGTTCCTGCCGCTTGGTCTCTACACTTGATGATCTTCCGAAAATTAATTTTGTCTCTTTGAAACAACAACACTTTAAGTTTTGCAATTCTAGATGTGAGAATTTCATCATTGTTTTCTTTTTGAAATATTTAAATCACAAGGTAATGAAGCCGCATCAATCAGATCTTTTATTACCATATAATTATGAATTTGATTCTAAATCTTTCAATTTAGAATGGATATTCATCTAAAGGTGCAACTACCACTATTGTCATGATCTGCAACTTCTCAATAGAAAAGTAGCAATGGAATAGCAAAAAGCCCTTTCTCCATGTACACACATTTCTAAGGTTTGTTCTCTTAATCTTCCAAACTAAAATTTGTGCCTTCCACCATCAATTTATAGCCATAGCTTTCAAAATTTATTGCTTCATTTATCCTACAAGGTTTGCAAAAGTCGCCCCACTTTTTTTTTTGTAACTTTTTTTTCAAAGCAACATATTGTGATACGACTATCATGCAGGATTTCAAACGACCACCTCTATCAGCTATTTCTATGTAGAATTAAAATTATGATTCTCCTAAATCCACATGCTTTATTCAATCAAAGTAGAAACTGCTCTATTAGTACATAGATCAGAATCAAACATGATTGAAGACACTAATATTAGTTTGATTTATTCGAATTTTCATCATGTTCTCTGAAGGAGAATTCCTAGTATTTTTACTATAGTGGTATCAGAGCTGACACATCCATCAACAGTCGTATCTAGAGCTTATTCGGAAGATTAGAAGACGTCTTCGATCAGCAGCATTCAGTCTAAGATCAGTACGATCTTGGATATAGAAGGCTCAAATTATTTAGTCTAGAAGCTAAAGACTTCACTCATACTGAAGGGCGAAGGTCTTTGGCAATGAGTAGATTCAACAAAAGAGAAGCCAATTACTCTTGGCAAAGAACTTCGTGAATGGAGGGAGAAAAATGACAAAGCTATATCAATTATTGTGTCTTCAGTGAATGACAGCATAATGCTAGATCTTTCATCGACTTCGAATGCGAAAGAATTGTGGGAAGAACTGCAAACCAAGAATGAGACTCGATCATGAAATCAAATCATGTCCTTGGAGGACCAATTAACTTACCTACAATGGGATGATAAAGATCTAACCACTTTCATACAAAAGGTAAAGGACCTATTTATTTCTTTGCAAAATTTTGACACCGAAAACGCAATCTCAAAGGAAAAACAACTTAGCTATTTTCTTCGAGCCCTACCCAGGTCATTCCACACAACTCAAACTTTATTGGCGAAAGATTTGTCTATGACACTTCAAAAGGCTATAGATGGAGTCATAGATGAAGTAGAAGCTCGCGAACGCTATGACGATAATGGTGATTCGGAAAAAGCTCTATCTACTCAAAAGAATCAATCTTCGAAAAAGTTTAAGTCTAAGAGGGCGTCGTCTAAGAAGAATAAAAATTGTTCAGACAAATCCAAGACAACAAATGATCGACAATAAGAAAACCAATAGAAAGATTTGCAACAGATGCAAAAGATAAGGTCATACAGAAGACAAGTGTTGGTTATTAATAAAATACCAGGAACAAGAAGCAGCAGAATCGAAGCGAACCTTCATATTCAAATTTTGTTGAAGACAAAGCAGAATGCTCCAGAGCAACAGAAGAGAAGACGACAATAAACTCAGCAGCATATGTTTGTGCTGATCTATGTTGTTCATCGAATTTGAAAATTTGAGAAGTAGCACTTGATTCGAGAGCCACCTCACATTTTGTTTCCTTGAAACAAATTTTATCTGACTATAAGAAGACAAATTCTTCGAGATTCGTTATACTTGGATATGGTTCTAAGCATAAAATTGATGGAACTGGTGTACTGTGGTTAGACATGAATCAGGGTGAAAAGAAACTAGTAGAAGTTCTCTATGTTCCTACTCTCAATAAAGATCTTCTATTCGTAGCAAAGATAATCGACACAGAAATGTCAGTAACCTTCACAAGGGACTAGATTTGTAAATTGTTTGATGAAGATTCTGATAATCTAGTTACTAAAGGTAACAAAAATGGTAATTTGTATCACTTGGGCATTCAAACTCGAGTCGAGCAAGCAAATCAAACTCAAGAATTGACATATATTCTATGGCACAAGAGGTTATGTCACATGAACATGGAAGCCTTGTACCAAGCCAACAAGAGTCAAAGAATTAAAAGAGTCGAAATCAAGAGTCGAGATATCCAAACTACCTGCCAATCTTGTCTTAAAGGCAAAATGACTCGAACACCTTTCAGTAAAGATGCTTATAAAGCAACCAAGGTATTGGAAATTGTACATTCAAATATATGTGGACCATTCAAAGTATTGTCTTTAGGTGATGCAAAATACTTCATAACGTTTATTGATGACTTCATCAAGTTCATAGTAGTACACTTTATTCGTACAAAATCAGAAGCTTTCGAGAAATTTGTTCAGTATACGAATTGGGCTGAGAAGCAGACATGTAACAAGTTGAAGCAAATTTGCACAGATCGTGGAGGTGAGTACATTTCCAACCAGTTCATAACTTTCTGTACTGATCGAGGTATTATGCATACGATCATACACACCTCAGCACAATGAAATTGCGAAAGAAAAAAATTGTACAATAATGGAAGCTACCAAGTGTATGATGGCTCATGCAAAAGCACCGAAGCAATTATGGACGGAAGCAGTGGCTACGTCGAACAATCTTTAGAATCAAATTCTAAAATCTAGAATATCGAATAAAACCCCTCACAAAATATGGTGAAAGTTGAAGCTAAATCTGGCTCATATTTGGATATTCGGATGTGTTGTTTATATCCACATACCAGACAAAAGAAACTCGATCAAAAGACAGAACAAGGATTTTTGGTAGGATTCAAATTACATTCTTCATATTATCAAGTCTACATACCCAAAACTGAGAGAATAAAAGTTGTTCAAGATGTTAAATTCGATGAGTCGAAGTACATAGCAGACAGTGATTTAATCGGCTATGAAATTCTTAAAACTTATTATGAATTTCCAACAATAGATGTAAAGCAAATAGATGATGAACAAGAATTACCATCTGGACATAGTAGTGATTCAGAGGGAGTTCAAATTCGAGTACCTGAAAGACTTGAATCACCAGTTCAAATTCATGCAGAACAGGTCGAACCCAAAAACGCAGAATTGAATTCGAGACCTATACAAATTGTGAGAAGATCTGATAGACAAAGAAAACCACCAGTAAGGTTTGGTCAGGATGTTTCAACAAACATAGCCATCGAATTGTGTGGCTTCACGAACGAACCTCAAACATTCGAGAAAGCTGTTGATGGACCAAATAAAGATCATTGGATTCAAGCAGTGGAGGACAAAATGTCATCAATGCATGAGAACAATGTATGGACACTTGCACTTATACCTAATGGAAGAAGAACAGTCAAATGCAAGTGGATCTACAAGATCAAAACAGGTCCTGATGGAGATAGTATCAGATACAAAGCAAGGTTAGTTGCGAAAGGTTTTTCACAAAAATATGGGATCGACTACACTGATAATTTCTCACCAGTAGTCAAACACACATCAATTCGCTTGTTATTTGCTTATGTAGTGGCTCATGATCTCAAAATCCATATTGTGGATGAGAAAGCTGCTTTCTTGCATGCAGAATTAGAAGAAGATTTATTCATGGATCAACCACTTGGTTTTATAAGCCAAGAATATCCAGATTCGGATGTTACATGAATAAAAGTATCTATGGTTTGAAACAAATAGCTAGACAATGGTATAGAACCAAAGATGAAGCACTATGTTCTTTAGGATTCGAACCTTTATTCGTCGAGTCGAATGTCTATATCAAACATGTCAAAGGTAAAATTATCATTCTAGCTGTTTATGTTGACGACACTCTTATCTTCTCAAGAAAAGATAAATTGATTTCAGATGTCAAAAGAGACATTTCTGGAATATTCGAGATCGCTAATCTAGGAGAAACAAAAACCTATCTAGGCTTACAGATCAAAAGAGACTTTGAAGGTGGCTTGTATCTTCATCAACAAAGGTATACTCAGAAAATCATCAAAGATTTCAACATGTTCGAATGCAAATGTGTGCATACTCTTATGATATTGTTGGATTATTCTCCTTATTACTAATCAACTAATCGGTTTTAATCTTCATCCATTGTTTATCTAATTCTGCGGATTTTCCCATGTTTTTATACAATCTGCAGTTTTACAAGTGTTTTTACACAGTCTGCAAAAATACACGGAGTTGACAACAATGTCGTCTTTTTTGCCTGTCGAGAATCTCGTGGAAAAATGAAGTGTCGCCTTTTTCACATTTTTCGCCTGTCAGGAATCTCGTGTAAAATCACAGTGTCGCATTTTTTGCTTTTTCCAAGAGTTAATCCAACTGCCCACTTTGAGAGGGAGATGTAGAACACCTCAACAGACAAATCTTGGTTCTACAAACAAAGTGCATAGTCTAATTGACAAAGGCTGGGAAACCAAACATGAAACATTGTTATTCTTGTTTGAACTCGAACTTGAACTCTACTCGAACTCAAATATGAACTCGAAAAATAAACGAGCTCTAGAAACAAAACGTTATTTATATCAACCGTCTTAACAGTTAGATCGATTGTTACAGACCAAAAGACCTATCCTGTGACAATATAAATACATGTACACTTACTCATTGTATGCACAAGGCAACAAGAGATGTATACATAAGAATCAGAATCAAAATTATAAAAATCCAATTGATCAAAGTTTGCAACAGATGATTTTTTTTCAGTTGTTCTGATTATCTAAAATTGTCTATCACACTCATTGTTGGGGGTATTCCCAACAAAGTGTAAATAAATAAAATCGTCCAATAAAATGTGTTGCAAGGGCATGGCATCTTGTGCGCATAAGCCATGGCTCAATGAGCACGCAAGCTTAAGTGTAAATAAAATAAAATAGACTTGGGCCTTTGAATTAAAATAAAACTAGAGGCCCAAAGTCATTTTTAAACTTAGAGATTACTTTTTAGAGTTGGGTCCAAATTGGGACTCACATGAATCTTGTGAATTTCAATGTACTTTTTATGGACCCTTGGATCAAGTTGGGTCCAAGATGAATGGATAGGATCAATGTAAATATTAGCCAATAGGATTTTGGGGCAAGGGCCTTCTCCATTTTATAAAAAGGCACCATTTGTCCACTATTTGCATGCTTAATAGAGAGGAGTAGACTCTATCATTTTGAGAGCTCAAGCATCCTCATTTGCTAATCTCTCTTACTTATGCTATTGTTGTGATTGCTTGTTATTTTCATTTCCCATGCTTTTTGGTTTATGCTAGTTAAGGTTTTTCCATAAGCAATGACATTGAGCATTTGAGCTAACCTCTATCTCATCTCTCTCTCTTTCTCTCTTCTTCTTCTTCTTCTTCTATTCTATCCTCTCTCTTCACCCAAAATCATGATGAAGTTAGTTTAGGAAGAGTAGAGTTAGAGGGAGTAGTGTTAGTGAAGGTAGAGTTAGATGCAAAGTAGGAAACTAACTAAAATTAGCATCTATGCATAGTTAGGTACCTATCCAGTGATCTAACTCTTGTTGACAGGCGGGAGGGCTATACTACGCAAGATCTACGACCCTACAGTGGCGCCGTTGCCGGGGATAAGTTTCTACTAACTAGTTTAGTTGCATTTTAGCTATTTTCTTGCTTTTTAGAGTGGTTTTAGGTAGATTCTTGGGAGTTTAAAGTTAGTTTTCTGTTTTTTTTTTTTTTTGTTTGGACTGTTCACAGCTAGCGGAGGAGGTGTGAGAGGGTAGAAGAGGCCCTGAATAGCCTCTAAGGGCTTGAAACCCAAACCAACCAGCCAAAAAACCCAAAAAACACACCAATCTGTATTTTTGGAGGAAAAAAGAGCTTAAAATCTCATCAATTTTTTATATCTCCAAAACCAATGTGAATTAACCCTTGCATAACTGGCAGAAGCTCCAGGGTACTGTCCCAGACCTGCATAGAAGCTTGCGAGAGTTAGTTCCAAGCAGATTGCAAAAATCAGAGAAAAATCAAAAAACCCTTAAAAAAATCCAAACCTTCACCAAAACTCTCGTAGAGCTCTCAGAAGTTCCATCTCAGTGAGACTAGGTTTGATGTCTGAGTACTTGTGCGAGAGTTCCCAGTGAAAAAAGACGAGAAAGTACAAAATAACCCTCGCTGACACCAAAATTTTCAGTTCTAGTGGGCAAGAACTCTCGTAGAGGATTCTGAAGTTCCATCTCAGTGAGACCAAGATACATAAGAGCTTGAGAGAGTTAGTTTGATTTCAGTGAGGAGAAAATTGGATCTAAGTGCAAAAAAATCACTAAAAAATAAAAATCTAGCAAATCCTTCCAGTAAGAACTCTCGCAGACCCTCTCAATCAATTCAGAATGTTAATTTCCATCAGTGATGAACCCTACAAGAGTTAGCTTTGAGATTTGGTGAAGATCAAGCCAAAATAGTGGTTTTGACAAAAAAAGTCTGAAGCGACTTCAACCCAGATCATGACTGTGAAATCTGACCCAGATCCAGCTATTGTGATCCTTGCGAGAGTTACTTCCCAAAGATCTGAAAGATATCAAGTTTTTTATCTGTAAAAATAGCTAAAAAACCCTCGCACAGCCAACCCTCGCACAAGAGAACCCTCACAGACTAGATCAGTGGAAAGATCTGCATCAGATCCAGCTACTATCAAAATCTCAGGTCAATCAGTGTAAGGAGTAAAAAGTTATCAAGAAAAAACCATCGTAAAAGGCCTAAAATTCACTTTTGGCCGATCAGATTGATCAGATCCTTAAAGATCCAGACTGCATTCCACTATACAAGCATTATCCAACTACTTTGGAACCTACCATCGGATGAATCTGAAATCGGGACGATCAATAGCACGAAGGATAGCAAATCAAGCACCACACCTTCCCATATTAGCAGCTGTGCAACAAGAGACAGAACCGGAACCAGCACCAATGGATCGAATGGGCCAACCCGTATCTGTCGCTCCCTTGCAAGCAGTCCAGAGAGCACCTCAGATGGAAATACCAAAATACGACAGATCATCCGATCTCATCTGATTCCTCTAGATCTACGAACAAGCCTGTGAAATCTATGACGAACGGACAGCTGTGGAGAAGCTGATGCTATTCCCCATGTCCTTATTGGTAGTGGCTCAGGATTGGTTTTTCAACCTATTAGAGGAAGAAAAATCCACCTGGGAAGGGGCTAAAGCGGCTCTCATTACGCGCTTTAAACCAAGAAAGTTCCTGGAAGACCCATTTCTCCTGTTGAGTAAAGTCAAGATGGGAAAATGAGAAAGAGTCAGGGACTATATTGAATGGATCAAACACCTACGATCCGAGTGCAGTGCAGCCCTAACTCCAGATCATGCGGTGATCATGTGGTTCTTAGCCGGATTACCACGAAGCATCAGAAGAGAACTGAAACGGCGGGAGTAGTATGCTACTCTTCAAGAAGCTATGGAAGATGCAATCAGGGAAGAGGACGAGGGATATGACGACGAATATCCATCCACCCACACTCCTACTCCCTCGTTAGCATTGCCATCGTCAAACGCATCCGCTCTATCCGCAAAATTGCTGTTGGACCAAATGACAAAATTACACAAACAGTAGATGGAGCAACTGACGGTGCAGTTTGACCAGAAACTGAAAGCCTTGCAGGGAGCTGTAGCAGTAACACCACATCAACCAGAACCAAACCAGTTGCAGTATCCGCGACCGGAGAATGTATGGTGTTCAGTGTGCACACAAAACCATACAAAGAATGAGTGTCCAGTCCTAAAGCAAAATATGAGACTGACACATAGATTCTGTCATCTGTGCAATGCAACATCGCACGATACGGCATTTTGCTTGTTTAACCTTCCGATTTTTTAACAGAAGAGAAGTCCTTATCAGACTTCTTATCCTTACCATCAAGGGGCACCCAACGTGGCACCAAGGTACGGCGCACCGAATTAACAACAGCATATGGCCTTACCTGCACCACCAGGGCCAGCCAATCAACAAGTGGCCCATGTAAACCTGACAGCGGAACCAGAGATTCAAATGCCACCTCAACCTGAGCAGCAGCAATGGTACGGACCAGATGAACCATTTATGGATTTTGTCATAAATGAATATGTTGCAGCCTATGCAGCTCACACTCAGCGTCAAGGCGAAAGAAACTATAGTTGCTTCGGATGCGGAGAAGGACACAGAATTGCGGAATGTCCCTACAAGGGACAATATACATCCTTCTGTCGGAAATGCAATTATGGACACTGTTTCAAAAATTTTCCATTTAAACCTGGAACCAGTGCACCTCTCAACTTCATTGCGATACAGCAACCAACAGTTCCGACAGGGATGCCATCACAAGGGTGACAATTACACGCTCCTGTGTTAGCTATTATGCGAGCATAGAAGAGGAAGGAAGTATCTCCCTCACCACCACCATCGGTCACTAACGACCAACCCTCAACTTCAGCGCCATATCCAAATGTGAGGGAAGAAAGAAGACAGTACTAGAAAATACGACACTGGGTACAGAAGACACAAGCGGAGGAAAAGGAGCAGGAAAGGGACAATCCCATGAAATCTCCAGTTGGCGTCAAACAGGAACCGCAAGCGGGCTCACCACTGCATACTGATCAGAATGATCGGTTGCACCAATATGAACCACCTTTTCACATGGTAGAGCCCGAGGAACCATGCACTGAAAGACTCACACTTTTACTATCAAGCCGTGTTAGTTTACCACTCGGAGAACTACTGCGGATTGCACCACAAGCGAAAAGCCTTCTAGCTGAATGGGCCAAAGTGGATGAGGAGCCAGTAGCGCCGGAGCCCATATATTGTACGGGCTATGAAGAAACAAGTAACGTCCTCCACATCGGAGCAGCATGGGAAAGTGAGGAACACAACATCACTTTGCCAATCAAACACAAGAGATAAGAGGACGAGACAACATTGGTAGATGGAGGATTAGGTGTCTCCACTACTATATTAAAAGTGGGGTTTGCAAGGGTTGAAGCCAGTAAGATTTGCCATCAAGCTAGCAGATCAATCATGTGTGAAACCAAAATGTGTAGTTGCGGATATCCCTGTAAAGATAGCAGACATGCTGTTTGTGATTACTTTTGTAGCCATGGATATACCTGAATCTCCAACTGCATACCGTGTGTTACTAGGAAGGCCATGGTTGAGGATTGCGCAAGTAGTACACAACTGGGGTACGGGGAAACTCACCTTCGAGAACATAGAACAGGCTATAAAGATCAATCCAACCACATGGGTGGTGAAACCTATTGCATCCAAAGCTGATGATGAATCATCTATGATAGATCACACGATTGATCGCCCAAGGCCAGCCAAGGGAGGTCACTATGATTCAGAGGCGAATGTCATGAGATGGATGGATGCATTAGCAACTATTGACTGTCAGGCATGTTAGTATGAATTAGATCCTGAAACTAGTACAACTTCACCCAAGTGTTACACTATGGACACACCAATCACATTTGGGGTGAATATGATAAACGTAGCATGCCTGTCAACGGAACCTATTGAGAACCCGGTGGATGATGATTTAGTCCCATGCAAACATTCTCTAACTTATAATAAGGAGATTGAGCTGACGATGAGCAGGTCCTACACCACATGGACCCAGATCATTACGGAACCAAGAAAGTACCAGCTCAACCACCGCAAAAGTCTGCTATGACAAAAGTCTCAAGGATCAATCCCCCAAAGGCACCTGCGAATAAGAAGAATCAGTTGAAGCAACGCTACAACTAGGACACTACCTGATGGCCACACATTTTGCTTTTATACGGACCATCAACCCTTGCTCTATCTCGTTAATAAAACTTGCAACACCGGAAGAATCACCAAATGGCTACTTCTGTTGTTGGAATTTGATTTTCGGATAGTAGTTTGCAAGGGAAAACGGCACTACATGGCAGATCATGTGTCACAAATCAAGGGAAAGGATATTGCAATCCAACCCGATGATGAGTTGGCCGATGCTGCCTTATTTTATGTGGACACTTTAACAGAAGGGCTGCCAACATTGTTGAATATCTAATGCGGGACCAACCAGACAAGTCACTACCAAAGGTGGAACAGCGAAAATTGTTCTTGAAGTCTAGACCTTATCAGTTGATTGTCGGCCAGTTGTATCAAAGAGGACCAGACAGAATTCTTCGACAGTGTATTCTTCCTCATGAGGCCACCCAAATCATTTCGCTTTCACATGAAGGCATGGGTGGAGGCCATTTTGCATCCGACATTATAGTTCGCAAGATCCTACAATCAGGATGTTGGTGGCCAACGATTCATAAGGATACGGAGGAATACTTGAAAAAGTGCAATGTGTGCCAAAGGGCAAGGAGACCAACAAGATTGAATTATGACCTACTGCACCCGGTCTTAGCCCAAACACCATTCGAAAAATGGGGATTGGATTATATTGGTCCAATTCACTCTACAGCAAGAAGTTCCCAGGCTCGATACATAATCGTAGCCACAGACTACCTCACCAAATGTGTCAAAGCCAAGGCAGTAAGAGTAGCTGATGCTAGGACCACTACCAAGTTCCTTTATGAAAATATCATTGTGCGCTTTGAATGCCAGGTGGAGCTAGTCCGTGACCGCAGAAGTCATTTCATCAATGAGACCATCAAGGTCTTGTTGGAGGAATTCTTTGTGATCCACAGAACCAGTATGCCTTATTATCCTTGTGGTAATGGGCAAACAGAATCATCCAATAAGATCCTGTGTAGCGTGCTCACAAAAACAGTTGAAGCTAGCAGATCAGATTGGGAACACAAGTTGCATGCTGCTCTGTGGGCATTCATGACAACATATAAAAGAAGCATTGATCAAACACCCTTCCAATTGGTATATGGTCAGGATGTTGTAATGCCAGTAGAGTTTCTAGTTCCTTCATTAAGGATTGCTACCATGCAATGTCTTAATGAGTCCAAATCTCTACAACTACTCCACGAAGCTCTGCATAAACTCTATGAAACACACTTACTAGTTGTGCATGCATTGGCAGCTGAAAAAGAAACACGCAAAGCATGGCATGATTGCAGGTTACAAAAGAAGAATCTTCGTTCCGAAGACTAGGTCCTAATGTATAAAACCAAGGTGATCAAGGGAAAATTAAAATTCACAGGCGAAGGTCCTTATCGGATCAAGGAAATTATTAATCATGGAGTTGTGAATTTAGAAAAGCTAGATGGGACACCATTCGATACACCCATCAACAGTAGCCGGTTGCACAAGTACTAGCCACCATAGTAAGATAGATCCAGATTGGTGGTGGCACGTTACGAAAAACTATTCTGCCAAACCGTCACCGCTAGATCTAGGAAGATCAAGCCAAATCAAGCTAGATCCATCAAGATTCGGCCAGATCTGGCAAGATTGGAAAAATCCATCAGAATCCAAGAAGGATCCATATCCAGATAGGATCAAGAAGGAAGCAGATCATTAGATTACACTGATGGATTTGTTACCAGATGTCAAAACTTTCAAAGAACTATCAGCAGTCAGATCCAGCATGGATGAAGCTAAATACCAGTTTGCAAAAGTTAAAAATCAGAAAATCTTGAGATCTCGTCAAAAAACACTCTAAAAGAGTACTTTTTTTCATAATTTTTGGAGATCCCCTGGGAGATAGCTCTTGAAACTTGAACAGTCACTAGATCTAACCTAGATGCATCCATAAAAATCTCTGCAAGAGTTCTTGATGGAGAAATCATCATTTTTTAGTGTGTGTAAGGGTTCCCAGAAGCTGAATTTTTAGAACCCTTGTAGAGCATTGAGATCATCAAAACCAACCCTCGCAAGGTGCCTAAATGGAATTAGAGCAGTGAAATTAGCCTGCTACATGATCTGATCTTGAAAATATAGTCACAGGAACATGTTGTGCAAGAAATGACTTCATGCAAGAGTTGAACCCTCGCAGAACCTTCACATGGCAGTCAAATCACCTTCTGAACTCTCGCAGACTTCCCGAGGTCTTAGAATTTTGTGAAGAAGATCCCTGTCAAAATTTGGATGGAACTAAACAAGGAAAAGTGGATTCCACTTAAGACGCACTCTATATTCCACTATATAAGGCTGAATGCGAGTCATTTGTCACCTTTGCTAGCGAAGCTCTGTCGAAATTTACACTGAAATTACCAAGTTCTCTGTTTGCGACCAAACTTCCTACCAGCTATCATCTGCTCAAACTGAACACCGATTTGCGCTCTGAACTACAATTCTTGTCATCCAACACTCGTTAATCATAGTTTTCTGTCATTCCACACCCTTTTACCTTTTCCACCATTTTTTCTACTTTTTTGTCCTTTAATCATCACCGCTAACATAGCCTCCTCATCCTCTGAAGACTCTGGTGCCAAGCAGATGATCCAGGATGAAATCCCTAAGGCCACACAGATTTGGCCTTTACCCTCTAATGCTCTAATCCAACCATGGCTACAGACAGCCAGCCCACTTCTTGAGGCAATGAGATTTTTCTCGACGCTTTTTCAATCTGATATTAACATGGGCCTCGTCCTTCATGCTTATGCCACCTGGAAAGTGCCGAAGACATGTTTCCACTTCTTGTACCAAGGTACCACCTACAAGGTTAGGATTAACGCCAACTCGATGGTCACCATTGTCATTATGTCTGGTCAAGCATTGATAAGCTATAGGTCTTCTATAATCGCGGTTCCTGCCGCTTGGTCTCTACACTTGATGATCTTCCAAAAATTAATTTCGTTTCTTTGAAACAACAACACTTTAAGTTTTGCAATTCTAGATGTGAGAATTTCATCATTGTTCTCTTTTGAAACATTTAAATCACAAGGTAATGAAGCCGCTTCAATCAGATCATTTATTGTCATATAATTATGGATTGTGATTCTAAATCTTTCAATTTGGAATGGCAATTCATCTAAAGGTGCAGCTACCACTATTGTCACGATCCGCAACTTCCCAATAGAAAAATAGCGATTGAATAGCAAAAAGCCCTTTCTCCATGTACATGCATTTCTAAGGTTTGTTTTCTTGATCTTCCAAACTAAAGTTTCCATCAATTTACAACCATAGCTTTCAAAATTTATTGCTTCATTTATCCTACAAGGTTTGCAAAAGTTGCACTGCTTTTTTCTTTTGTAACTTTTTTTCAAAGCAACATATTGTGATATGACTATTATGCAGGATTTCAAACGACCATCTTTATCAACTATTTCTATGTAGAAGGATGTCCAAGCTATTAAAATTTGGATTCTCCTAAATCCGCATGCTTTATTCAATCAAAGTAGAAACTGCTCTATTAGTACAAAGACCAAGATCAGACACGATTGAAGACACTGATATTAGTTTGATTTATTCAAATTTTCATCGTGTTCTCTGAAGGAGAATTTCTAGTATTTTTTCTATAGTGTTATCAAAGCTGACACATCCATCAACAACCGTATCTAGAGCTTATTCGAAAGATTAGAAGATTTTTTCGATCAGTAGAATTCGGTCTAAGATCAATACGATCTTGGATACATAAGATTCAAATTATTTAGTCTATAAGCTAAAGACTTCACTCATACTGAAGGGCGAAAGTCTTTGGCAATGGGTAGATTCAACAGAAGAGAAGCTATATCAATTATTGTTCTTCAGTGAATGACAACATTATGCTAGATCTTTCATCGACTTCGAACACGAAAGAATTGTGGGAAAAATAGCAAACCAAGAATGAGACTCGATCATAAAATCAAATCATGTTCTTGGAGGACCAAATAACTTACCTACAATGGGACGACAAAGATCTAACCACTTTCATACGAAAGATAAAGGATCTGTTTATTTCTTTGCAAAATTCTGACAGCGAAAATGCAATCTCAAAGGAAAAATAACTTAGATATTTTCTTCGAGCCCTACCCAGGTCATTCCACACAGCTCAAAATTTATTGGCAAAAGATTCGTCTATGACACTTCAAAAGGCGATAGATGGAGTCATAGAGGAAGTAGAAGCTTGCAAACGCTATGATGACAATGGTGATTCAAAAGAAGCTCTATTTACTCAAAAGAATCAATCTTCGAAGAAGTTAAGGTCTAAGAGGGAGTCATCTAAGAAGAATGGAAATCGTTCAGACGAATTCAAGACAAATGATTAACAATAAGAAAAACAATAGAAAGATTTTGGTGATAGGAAGATTTGCAACATATGCAAAAGATTAGGTCATATAGAAGACAAGTGTTGGTTAAATTCAAAGATTGATTGTATTCATTTTCATAAACGGGGTCGTGCAGCAGTAGACTGTTATCAAATACCAGGAACAAGAAACAGCAAAATCAAAGCAAACCTTCAGATTCAAATTTTGTTGAAGACAAAGTAGAATGCTCCAGAGCAGCAGAAGAGAAAACGACAAGAAACTCAATAGCATATGTTTGTGCTGATCTATGTTGTTCACCGAATTCAAAAATTCGAGAAGTAGTACTTGATTCGAGAGCGACCTCACATTTTGTTTCCTTGAAACAATTTTATCTGACTATAAGAAGACAAATTCTTCGAGATTCATTATACTTGGAAATGGTTCTAAGCACAAAGTTGATGGAACTGGTGTACAGTTAGACATGAATTAGGGTGACAAGAAACTAGAGGAAGTTCTCTATGTTCCTACTCTTGATAAAGATCTTCTATACATAGCAAAGATAGTCGACACATGAATGTCAGTAACTTTCACAGGGGACTCTTGTAAATTTTTCGATGAAGATTCTAATAACCTAGTTACTAAAGGTAACATAGATGGTAGTTTGTATCACTTGAGCATTCAAACTCAAGTCAAACAAGCAAATCAAACTCAAGAATCAACATATATTCTATGGCACAAGAGGGTATGTCACATGAACATGGAAGCCTTGTACCAAGCCAACAAGAGTCAAAGAATTAAAGGAGTCGAATCAAGAGTTAAGATATTCAAACTACCTGCGAATCTTGTTTTAAAGGCAAAATGACTCGAACGCTTTCAGTAAAGATGCTTATAAAGCAACCAAGGTATTGGAAATTGTACATTTGGATATCTGTGGACCATTCAAAGTATTGTCTTTAGGTGATGCAAAATATTTCATAACGTTTATTGATGACTTTAGCAAGTTCATTGTAGTACACTTTATTGGTACTAAATCAGAAGCTTTCGAGAAATTTGTTGAGTATACGAATTGGGCTGAAAAGCAGACAGACAACAAGTTGAAGCAAATTTGCCCAGATCGTGGAGGTGAGTACATTTCCAATGAATTCATAACTTTCTGTATTGATTGAGGTATTATGCATACGAAGCTACATCATACACACATCAGCACAATGGAATTGCGGAAGGAAAAAAATGTACAGTAATGGAAGATGCCAGGTGTATGATTGTTCATGCAAAAGCACCAAAACAATTATGGGCGGAAGCAGTTGCTACATCGAACTATCTTCAGAATCGAATTCTGAAATTTAGAATATCAGATAAGACCCCTCACGAAATATGGTGGAAGTCGAAGCCAAATCTGGCTCATGTTTGGACATTCGGATGTCTAGTTTATATCCACATACCAGATAAATTAAAAAAGAAACTCGATCAAAAGATAGAACAAGGATTTTTGGTAGGATTTGAATTACATTCTTCATATTATCGAGTCTATATACCCAAAATTGAAAGAATAAAAGTTGTTCGAGATGTTAAATTCGATGAGTCGAAGTCATAGCAGACAATGATTTGATTGGCTATGAAATTCTTAAAACTTATTATGAGCTACCAAGAATAGAAGTAAAGCAAGTAGATGATGAACAAGAATTACCATCTGGACATAGTAGTGATTCAGAGGGAGTTCAAATTTGAGTACCTGAAAGACTCGAATCACCAGTTCAAATTCAAACAGAACAGGTCAAACCCGAAAATGCAGAATTGAATTCGAGACCTATACAAACTATGAGAAGATCTGATAGACAAAGAAAACCACCAGTAAGGTTTGGTCAAGATATTTCAACAAACATAACCATCAAATTTTGTGGCTTCACGGACGAACCTCAACATTCGAAGAAGCCGTTGATGGACCGAATAAAGATCATTGAATTCAAACAATGGAGGACAAAATGTCATCAATGCATAAGAACAATGTATGGACACTTGCACCTGTACCTATTAGAAGAAGACCAGTTAAATGCAAGTCGATCTACAAGATCAAAATAGATCCTGATGGAGATAATATCAGATACAAAGCAAGGTTGGTTGCGATAGGTTTTTCACAAAAATATGGGATCGACTACATTGATAATTTTTCACCAATAGTCAAACACACATCAATTCGCTTATGCAGTGGCTCGTAATCTCAAAATCCATATTGTGGATGAGAAAACTGCTGTCTTGCATGCAAAATCAGAAGAAGATCTATTCATGGATCAACCACTTGGTTTTATAAGCCAAGAATATCTAGAATTCGGATGTTACATGAATAAAAACATCTATGATTTGAAACAAGCAGCTAGACAATGGTATAGAACGAAGGACGAAGCACTACGTTCTTTAGGCTTTGAACCTTTATTCGTCGAGTCGAATGTCTATATCAAACATGTCAAAGGTGAAATTATCATTCTAGTTGTTTATGTTGACGACAGTCTTATCTTGTCAAGAAAAGAGAAATTGATTTTCGATGTCAAAAGAGACATTTCTGGAATATTCGAGATCACTAATCTAGGAGAAGCAAAAACCTATCTAGGCTTATAGATCGAAAGAGACTTTGAAGGTGGCAAGTTGTATCTTCATCAACAAAAGTATACTCAGAAATTCATCAAATATTTCAACATGCTCAAATGCAAATGTGTGCATTCTCCCATGATATTGTTGGATTATTCTTCTTCCTACTAGTCAACTAATCGGTTTTAATCTTCATCCATTGTTTATTCAATTCTGCAAATTTTCTCGTGTTTTTATACAGTCTGCAGCTTTACAAGTGTTTTTACACAGTCTACATAGATAAATGGAATTGACAACAGTGTCGTCTTTTTTGCCTGTCAGGAATCTCGTGGAAAAATGCAGTGTCACATTTTTTGCATTTTAGTGGATCACCAGCCAGCTGGCGATCGCAATCGACAACCTAATTTCTTAGTATAAAAAACTGTTCATATTCATACAGTTCCATTATCAAATTATCAGAAGAAGCATTTGAATAGTTAGCTCTCTCTCTCTCTCTCAAGCCTGCGAGCTTGAACAGTCCTGAGCATTTTAGCTCACTTCTTAGAGTTGTTTTAGAGATTGCTATTGCGCTACTTATTAGCATTGCGCATTAATTCAGACTTCCATTTTTAGTTGCTCAAAGAATAGCTTTTTATTTCATTAAACAGAAATCAAAGGCTTTCATCAAATTCCGACAATTCAAAGAGCATGATGAGAATCAAACTGGCAAACGAATCAAAGCACTGAGGTTGGATAACAGGGGAGAATATATCTCCAATGAATTCAAGGAGTGCAGTCTTAATAACGACATTGAACAACAATACATTGCCTCCTATTCACCTCAGTCAAATAGTCTTGCTGAGAGAAAGAACAGAATCTTAGTTGAATTGGCAAAGTGCATGTTATCACATGCGACACTTCCAAAGTGGTTTTGGGCTGAAGCTGTTTCAAAAACAGCCTATATTCAGAACAAATGTCCTACTAAAGGCCTCTCAGACAAAACACCATTCAAAGTTTGGACAGGTACCAAACCCTCTTTATCAAACCTACGTGTTTTTGGATGTACTGCTTTTGTACAAATTCCTCGTGATCTCAGGAAGAAGCTCGACTTTGAGAGTATCAAATGTGTTTTCATCAGCTACACTATTTCAAATCAAGCCTACAAGTTTTTTGATCCCATCGAATCGAAGATATTCACTAGTTGGGATGTCATCTTCATCGAAGATCAGTTTCAAGACCTCAAAGGAAAGGCCAGTCCCCATGTAGCCAGCCTATCAGATTCTCCTGACGCATTGAACTTTCTAGTTCCTTAGTCGATTATTCCCATTGAAGGTCCAAATACTTTTGACGAACAACAAATTAGCGACGGATCAGAAGATGATGATGTTGCAGATCAACAACTACATCATGATGGAAATGATCAACTTCTTGTATTACCCAGAAGATCATCAAGGACTAGTAGACCACCTAAGAGGTATATCGACGTGTCTGCAGTCTACCTTGTTCAATAATCGACATCCGTAAAAGAGGCACTCATTCAGCTTGACTCAGATCTCTGAAAAGAAGCTATGGATAAAGAGTATTCATCTCTTATCAAGAACCAGACATGAACAATTGTCGAATTAACTACTAGTAGAAATGTAGTTGATTGCAAATGGATTTTCAAAGTCAAGTACAATGCAGATGGAAGCATCAATATGAGAAAGACACGACTTTTAGTCAGAGGATTTTCTCAGGTATACAACGTTGATTACACTGAGACCTTCAGTCCAGTAGTCAAGCATTCTTTTATTCGACTTTTGTCGAAGAAGACATTTAGGGTAAACACAATCATGTGTGTAAACTCCATAAGGCACTTTATGGCTTGAAGCAATCTGCTTGGGCATGGTTTCAAAGGATCAATATTTTTCTTACTGATCACGGCTACACAACTAGCTCTTCAGATTCAAATGTTTACTTCAATGCAGTGCAACAGTCTTTTATCATTATCACTTTATACGTGGATCATACATTGCTTTTCAGCAACAGTACCGATCTGATAAAAGAAGCCAAGACTATGCTATCTCCCGAAGTCGACATGACCGATCTGGACGAAGCTCATTTTTGCCTTGGTATACAGATCCATAGAGACAGAAAATAGAAGTTGGTTTACATTACACAACAGAGGTACATCTATAACATGTTAGTCAGATATAATATGATGAAATCAAATTTTCAAAGGACCAATGTCCCCGAACAGTTCATGAGAAGCAGCAGATGTGTGAGTGTCCTTACCTTTCTATTATAGGATCTCTTATGTATGCCATGATTTGTACCAGGCCAGACATAGCTTTTGCAGTCAGCTCTTTTAGTCAGTTTATGACTAACCCTGGTAGAATGCATTGGAAGGCTCTTATGAGAGTCATGAGATATCTTTGAGCTACTATGGACTTTTGCATTTGTTGTGGAGCAGTCGACAACGACAAACTCAATTTACTCAATGGTTACACATATGCGAGTTGGACAGGAGATGTAGATATTCAAAAATCCACTTCCATATTTATATTCTTTCTCAACAATGGTCCAGTTTCCTGGAACAGTCGCAAGCAATCTTTGATAGCTCTATCTTCCATTGAAACAGAGTATATCGCAGTCTCTCAAGCTACAAAGAAGCAATTTGGTTGAGAAATTTACTCTAAGATAATGGTTTGAATCAATATGCTCCGATGACATTATTTTGTGATAGTCAAAGCGCCATTGTTTTATCAGCCAACCCTAGATTTCATTCCAGGAGTAAGCACATTGAATTGAAGCATCATTTCATCAGAAGCAAAGTTCTCAACGAAGAGGTCAGATTGTAGTACTGTAGAACACAAGATATGACAACAGATGTTTTTACCAAAGCATTAAGTTTGGAGTCACACAGAAGAACTAAGTTTGATGGTCAAGGCATTGAAGGATTCAGTTAAGGGAGAGTGTCGAATTATGCTCCTTCTTACTAATTGCCTAATCGGTTTTAATCTTCATCCATTGTTTATCCAGTCCTGTGGATTTTCCTGTGGTTTTATACAGTAGTCTGCAGTTTTACAAGTGTTTCTACACAGTTTGTAGAAATACACGGAGTTGATAGTAATGTCGTCTTTTTCGCCTGTCAAGATTCTCGTGGAAAAATGCAGTGTCGTCTTTTTCACATTTTTTTGCCTATCAAGAATCTCGTGTAAAATCACAGTGTCGCATTTTTAGCTTTTTTCAAAGAGCCTCAAATGTTAAGGAAATGACTTTGGCAAAGTGTGGTGCAGCCCTAAATGAGATTTAAGGACGCCTTCGGGTTTTTTGCATTTTTTGCAAAACCCCGACATTGTCGTCTTTTTGCGACACTATCGCTTGTGACTGTTTTAGTTCATTTTTACAGAGCTACAGTTTTAGTTCATTTATGCAGACAAACTGTTTATGGCCAATTTTCATCGCTTATCAACAATCAATGACAAGAAACTAGATGGATGCCAGCGGATCACCAGCCAACTGGCGATCGCAATTGACGACCTAATTTCTTAGTATAAATAGTTGTTCATATTCATTAAGTTTCATTATTAAATTATCAAAAGAAGCATTTGAATAGTTAGCTCTCTCTCTCTCTCTCTCTCTCTCTCTCTCTCTCTCTCTCTCTCTCTCTCTCTCTCTCTCTCTCTCTCTCTCTCTCTCTCTCTCTCTCTCTCTCTCTCAAGCCTGCGAGCTTGAACAGTCGAGCATTCTAGCTCACTTCTTAGAGTTGTTTTAGAGATTGCTATTGCGCTACTGCTTATTAGCATTGCGCATTAATTCAAACTTTCAATTTTAGCCGCTCAGAGATAGCATAGAGTACGCGACTTCAATCCACAACTTATTGTACTCATTTGCTTCTGTTTCATTTTCATACTGAATCAATACTATCCTTTATTGCGTTCAACTTCGTCTCAGAATGTATGTCTTTTTTTCGCGACAAATTATCTTTCTGATAATTCAATGCTTTATTGTTTGGCTACGTAATCATTGTAGTACTGATGATTCCAAAGTTAGTTGCTATAAGATCAAACTTGATTTCAATCACTATTGTTTTGTTTGAAATTGATAGGCGTAGTCATGCATTGTGAAAGAGGAAGATAGTTTATTCCTCCATGCACAAAAAGTTTTTTTTCTAGACACTCGAATTATTTTCATTCGTTTCCTTTTTGAGTTCGTTTCTTTTCTAGCTAGACCTATCTTCACAACACCACTTTCCGCCATATACCTAGAATGATACTGAGCAAGACAAATTGCCCACAAACTCTTGAAGAAGATACATGCTAAGCCAATTTAATCAGAACTCATGATCATTACATTGGAAGTTAGCAAAAAGAGTAGTACAATATCTCCAAGAATCGAAATACTATGGATTGTGTTATTTGAAGGAAGCTAGATTTCAAATCAAATCTTATAGTGATGCAAGCAAAAGTATTTTAGGAGATTGTACTCTAGCATCTAGCACAACCATACTTTGGATAAGCAAGAAGCAAACAACAATAGCTCAATCTTCATGTGAGGCCAAATATGTAGCAGTAGCTAAGATGGCAAATGAGCTGACTTGAGAGAGAGAGAGAGAGAGAGAGAGAGAGAGAGAGAGAGAGAGAGAGAGAGAGAGAGAGAGAGAGAGAGAGAGAGAGAGAGAGAGAGAGAGAGAGAGAGAGAGAGAGAGAGAGAGAGAGAGAGAGAGAGAGAGAGCTAACTATTCAAATGCTTATGATAATATTAACTTCTATGATGAATATGAACAACTATTTATACTAAGAGATTAGGTCATCAATTGCGATCGCCAGTTGGTTGGTGATCAGCTGGCATCCATCCGGTCCTTGTCATTGATTGCTGATAAGCGGTGAATTTGGCATTAAATGTTATGTCTGCATAAATGAACAAAAACTGTAGCTCTACAGAAATGAACTAGAACAGCCACATGCGACTCTATCGGGTTTTTTGCGAAAAAGAAGAAGGTGCCCTTAAATATCATTTAGGGTTGTCCCACACTTTGCCAGAGTCATTTTCTTAACATTTGAGGCGATTTGAAAAAAGTGAAAATGCGACACTATGATTTTACACGAGATTTCTGTCAGGCGAAAACTACAAAAAAGGAGAAGCTACATTTTTTCAATGGATTCTTGATAGGTGAAAAAGGAGACAATGTTGTAAACTCCATGTAATTCTGCATACTTTGTAAAAACACTTGTAATTCTATAGACTGTGTAAACACACAAAAAAATCCACAGAACTGGATAAACAATGGATGGAGATTAAAACCGATTAGTCGATTGGTAAAAAAGAGAATAATCCAACACTCCCCCTTAATCTGAATCCTTGAATGCCTTGACCCTCAAACTTAGTTCTATACAAAATCTTCTGTGTGACTCCAAACTTAATGCTTTAGTAAAAACATCTACTGTCATATCTTGTGTTCTACAATATTGCAATCTGACCTCTTCGTTGAGAACTTTGCTTCTGACAAAATGATACTTCAGTTCAATGTGCTTACTCCTAAAATCAGATCTAGGGTTGGTTGATAAAGCAATGGCACTTTGATGATCACAAAATAATGTCGTCGGAGCATATTGATTCAGACCGATATTTGAGAGTACGTTTCTCAACCAAATTGCTTTTTTTGTAGCTTGAGAGGCTGCGCTATACTCTGATTCAGTGGAAGATAGATCTATTGAAGATTGCTTGCGACTGTTCCAGCAAACTGGACCATTGTTGAGAAAGAATGTAAATTCGAAAGTAGATTTACGAGTGTCTACATCTCCTGCCCAACTTGCATCAGTGTAACCACTGAGTAAATTGAGTTTGTCGTTGCCGACTGCTCCATAACAAATGCAAAAGTCCATAGTAGCTCAAAGATATCTCATGACTCTCATAAGAGCCTTCCAATGCATTATACCAGGGTTAGTCATAAACTGACTGAAAGGGCTGACTGCAAAAGCTATGTCTGGCCTGGTACAAATCATGGCGTACATAAGAGATCCTATAATAGAATAGTAAGGATACGCATGCATCTGCTGCTTCTCATAAACTGTTTGGGGATACTGGTCCTTTGAAATTTGAGTCCTGGTTCCATTGGTGAGAGAGCTAACTTGCAATTCATCAGATTATATCTAACTAACATGTTGTAGATGTACCTCTATTGTGTAATGTAAACCAACTTCTGTTTTCTATCTCTATGGATTTGTATACCAAGGCAGAAATGAGCTTCGCCTAGATCGGTCATGGCGAATTCAAAAGATAGCATTGTCTTGGCTTCTTTTATCAGATAGGTACTGTTGCTGAAAAGCAATGTATCATCCATGTATAAAGTGATAATGATAAAAGACTGTTGCACTGCTTTGAAGTAAACATTTGAATCTGAAGAGCTAGGTGTGTAGCCGTGATCAATAAGAAAAGTATTGATCCTTTGAAACCATGCTCGAACAGATTGCTTCAAGCCATAAAGTGTCTTATGGAGTTTACACACATGATTGTGTTTACTCTTGATAATATAACCTTTGGGTTGCACCATGTAAATGTCTTCTTCGATAACTCCATTGAGATATGTTGTCTATACATCCATTTGATGTATTTCCAAATTTGCTGCAGCGACAAATGATAGCAAAGGTCGAATAGAATAATGCTTGACTACTAGACTGAAAGTCTCAGTGTAATTGACGTTGTATACCTGAGAAAATCCTCTGGCTACAAGTCGTGCCTTTCTCCTATTGATGCTTCCATATGCGTTGTACTTGACTTTGAAAATCCATTTGCAATTAACTACGTTTCTGTTGGCAGGTCTCGACAACCGTCCATGTCTGGTTCTTGATAAGAGATGAATACTCTTTATCCATAGCTTCTTTCTAGAGATCTAAATCAGGCTGATTGAGTGCCTCTTGGACAGACGTTGGTTCCTGAATAAGATAAGCTGCAGACTCGTCGATATACTGATTAGGTGGTTTGCTGGTCCTTGAAGATCTTCTGGGTAATATAGGAAGTTGATTATTTCCATCATACTGTAGTTGCTGATCTGCAACATCATCATCTTCTAGTCCGTTGTTGATTTGTTGTTCGTCAACAATAGAGGAGCTTGGACCTTCAATAGGAATAGTTGACTAAGGAATTGGAAAGTTCAAAGCGTCAGGAGAATCTGATAGGTCAGCTACATGGGAACTGCCATTTCCTTTGAGGTCTTGAAACTGCTCTTCGATGAAGATGACATTCTGGCTAGTGAATATCTTCGACTCGATGGGATCGAACAACTTGTATGCTTGATCTGAAGTAGTATAGCTGATGAAAACACACTTGATACTCTGGAAGTCGAGCTTCTTCCTGAGATCACGAGGAATCTATGCAAAAGTAGTACATCCAAGAACTTGTAAGTTTGATAAAAAAGGTTTGATACCTGTCCAAACTTCGAATGGTGTTTTGTCTGAGAGGCCTTTAGTAGAACATCTATTTTGAATATAGGTTGTTGTTGAAACAGTTTCAACCCAGAAACACTTCGGAAGTGTTGCATGTGATAACATGTACTTTGCCGATTCAACTAAGGTCTTGTTCTTTCTCTCAACAAGACCATTTGACTGAGGTGTAGAAAAAATAATAATTATTTTTCCACAGAGAACATGATGCAAGTTTGAATAAATCAAACTAATATCAGTGTCTTCAATCGAGATTGTATCTAATCTATGTACTAATAGAACAGTATTAGTTCTGATTGAATATGCGTGCAAAAATTATATGCGGAAGTAAGAGACAACTTAAGACAATTTAGACAATAAGAAACTATTGATAAAAAAAAATGAATTTTTATAACTCTGAATCTAATTCATCAATATACATCTCTTGTTGTCTTATCTCGTTGTTGTATCTCTGATTGAGTGAGTGTGTTACAACGAGTAGTGCACATGTATTTATATTGCTACGGGATAGGTCTTTTGGCCTTTTACTTACAAGTCTTTTGGTCTTTCAATATTGTAACAATAGATATCTAACCGTTTACGATGGTTGATATTCAAATAGATGCTCTGTTTCTAGGGTCGAATAAATTCTGTTCGTGAATTATTCGCGACAGTCCATCTCTTCGTCTCAGTTTCGTGTTTTGCAAATTGTTCGCGACACTTGTCTCTTTGTGACTTTTGTGACAGATGACAATTTTTGAGCTTGAAGAAGAAATCTAGAATATTTCGCGAACTGTTCAAGATAGGTTCGCGACAAGTGAGCTTGAAGAACAGTCCAAAAGATTTCGTGAATTGTTCGCGACAATTTTGCCACATCTGGGGCTTGAACAAGAAACAAAATATTCTGTGACAAGATTCTGTTCGCGAATCTTTCGAGCTTCAACAAGAAAGCCACGAGTTTCTATAAGCAACTATTTCGTGAATCTTTCATGAATCTTTCGAGTTGACTGTAAGACAAATTTTGAAAATCCTTCACGAATCTTTCGAGTTGGTCACGAATAGAAATGTTTCGAGTTCGCGTTCATTTCTAATTCAGAGTATGGCTGTGCCAGATGCTAGAGTACAACCTCCTAAAATACTTTTGCTATCATCCTTCATGGATGCCCAGCTTATGTCACTGTAAGATTTGATGTGAAATCCAGCTTCCTTCGAATAACACAGTCCATAGTCTTTCGTTTCCTGGAGATATTGTAGTACTCTCTTTGCAAACTTCCAATGGAACAATCCTGGGTTTTGATTATATTGGCTCAGTCTGTATACTGCAAACACTATATCAGGTCTGGTAGATATAACAATGATCCAATCAGCCTACGATAGGGTGTTTTGGCCATTCATTCCTCTTCCTTGAGAGTCTGCGGACAATTTGCCTTGCTCAGTATTGTTCTAGGTATCATGGGAGTATGCATACCTTTGCATTCGAGCATGTTGAAGTCTTCAATGATCTTTTGAGTGTACTTTTGTTGGTGAAGATACAACTTACCACCTTTAAAGTCTCTCACAATCTGCAAGCCTAGATAGATTTTAGCTTCTCCTAGGTCAGTGATCTCAAATATTTTAGAAATGTCTCTTTTGACATTTGAAATTAACTTGTCTCTTCTTGAGAAGATAAGCATGTAAACATAAACAAATAGAATGATTATTTCATTTTGGACATGCTTGATATAGACATTTGATTCAACAAATATAGGTTTGAAGCCTATGGAACGTAGTGCTTCGTCCTTCTTTCTATACCGTTGTCTCGCTGCTTGTTTCAGACCATAAATGCTTTTATTCATGTGACATTCGTATTTTAGATATTCTTGGCTTAGAAAACCAAGTGGTTGGTCCATGAATAAGTCTTCTTCCAATTTTGCGTGCAGGAAAGCAGCTTTCTCATCCACAATATGGATTTTCAGATCATGAGCCACTGCATACGCGAATAACAAGCAAATTAATGTATGTTTGACTACCGGTGAGAAAGTATCAGTGTAGTCAATCCCATACTTCTATAAAAATCCTTTAGCAACCAACCTTGCCTTGTATTTGATGTTTTCTCCATTAGAACCTGTTTTGATCTTATAGATCCACTTGCGCTTGACTGGTTTTCTGCCATTAGGTATAGGTGCAAGTGTCCATACATTGTTCTTGTACGTAGATGGCATTTCGTCCTCCATTGCCTGAATTCAACGATCTTTATCTGGTCCATCTACAGATCCTCAAATGTTTGAGGTTTGTCAGAGAATCCACAAAATTTGATGGCTGTATAAAAACATCCTGACCATATCTTTCTGGTGGTTTTCGTTGTCTATCAGATCTTCTCACAAGTGGGTTTGAGTTCGATTATGCAGGTTTCGAGTTCGATTCTGCTTTGAGCTTTTCTATTGGAATTCGAACTGACGATTCGAGTCTGTCAAGCACTCGATCTTGGCTTCCCTCTGAATCTAGTAACTCTCTTTCATCTTCTGCTTGTTTTTCTTCTGTTGTTGTTGGTAGCTCATAATAATTTTTGAGAATCTCACAGCCAACTAGATCATTGTCTGCTATGTATTTCATCTCATCAAATTTAACATCTCGAAAAACTTTTATCTTGTCAGTTTCGGGTACATGAACACGATAATATGACGAATGTAACTTGAATTCTACTAGAAAACCTTGTTCAATCTTTTCATCGAGTTTCTTTCTCAGCTTATCTGGTATGTGCATATACATTGCGCATCCAAATGTCCGAACATGTGCAAGATTTGGCTTCAATTTCCACCATATCTCATGAGGAGTTTTATCCGGTATTCAAGATTTCAGAATACTATTCTGAAGATAATTTGATGTAGCCACTACTTCTACCCAGAACTGTTTTGGTGCTTTCGCATGAGCCATTATACAGCTTGCAGCTTCCATCAGTGTACGATTCATTCATTCAGCTATTCCATTGTGCTAAGGTGTGTAAGATGCAGTCTTTGTGTGCATAATACCTCGATCAATACAGTAAGCTTTGAATTCGTTGGAAATGTACTCACCTCCACGATCTGTGCAAATTTGCTTCAACTTATTGCATGTCTGCTTCTTAGCCCAATTCCTATGCTCAACGAATTTCTCGAAAGCTTCAGATTTAGTACGAATATAAAGTATACTACAACGAATTTGCTGAAGTCATCAATAATCGTAATGAAGTACTTTGCATCACCCAACGACAATACTCCGAATGGTCCACAAATATCTGAATGCACAATTTCAAGTACCTTAGTTGCTTTATAAACATCCTTACTGAAAGGTGTTCTAGTCATCTTGCCTTTAAGATAGGATTCACAAGTAGTTCAAATATCTCTACTTTTGCTTTCAACTCCTTGAATTCTCTAACTTTTGTTGGCTTGGTACAAGGCTTTCATATTCATGTGACATAGCCTCTTGTGCCACAGTACATCTGTTGATTCCTGAATTTGATTGACTTGTTCGATTCTTATTCGAATGTTCAGGTGATAAAAATTTCCTTCTCTGTTGCCTTTAGCAACCAGGTTATCAGAATCTTCCTCGAACAGTTTACAAGAGTTCTTCATGAAGGTTACTGATATGCTTGTATCGACTATCTTAGCCACGGATAGAAGATCTTTATCAAGAGTAGGGACATAGAGAACTTCCTCCAGTTTCTTGTCTCCTTGATTTGTGTCCAGCCATAATACACCAGTTCCATCAACCACGTGTTTAGAACCGTCTCCAAGTATAATGAATCTCGAATAGTTCGTCTTCTTGTACTCAGACAAAATTTGTTTCGAGGAAACAAAATGTGAGGTGGCTTCCGAATCAAGTACTACTTCTCAAATTGAATTAGATGAACAACATAGATCAGTACTAACATAAGCTGCTGAATTCCTTGTTGCCCTATCTCTTGCTGCTCTAGAGCATTTTGCTTTGTCTTCGACATAGTTTGAATTTGAAGGTTTGTTTCGATTCTGCTCCTTTTTGTTTCTGGGATTCTGATAATAGTCTACTACTGCATGACCTCGTTTATGACAATGAATGCATTCAATCTTTGGATTTAGCCAACACTTTTCTTCTGCGTGACCTGATCTTCTGCATCTGTTGTAGATCTTCTTATCACCAAAATTCTTTTGTTGTTTTCCATATTGTTGTTCATTAGTCTTAGACTCATTCTTCTTAGACGACTGCCTCTTAAACTTAGACTTCTTAGAAGATTTATTCTTCTGAGTAAATAGAGCATTTTCTGAATCACCATTGTTGTCATAGCGTTCACGAGCTTCTACTTCCTTCTTAACTCCGTCTATTGCCTTTTGAAGTGTCATTGTCGCATCTTTTGCCAATAAGGTTTGAGTCTTGTGGAATGACCTAGGAAGGGCTCGAAGAAAATAACTAAGCTGTTTGTCTTTAGAAATTGTATTTTCTGTACCAGAATTCTGTAAATAAATAAACAAATCTTTAATCTTTCGCACAAATGTGTTCAAGTCTTTGCCGTCCCACTGTAATTGAACATGTGTGCTGAAATTATATGCGGAAGTAAGAGACAACTTAAGACAATTTAGACAATACAAAACTATCGATCACAAAACGAATTTTTATAACTCTGAATCTGATTCATCAATATACATCTCTTGTTGTCTTATCTCGTTGTTGTGTCTCTGATTGAGTGAGTGTGTTACAACGAGTAGTGCGCATGTATTTATATTGCTACAGGACAAGTCTTTTTTGGCCTTTTATTTACAGGTCTTTTGGTCTTTAAATGCTGTAACAGTAGATATTTAACCCAGTTACGACGGTTGATATTCAAATAGACACTCTGTTTCCATGGTCGAATAAATTCTGTTCGCGAATTATTCGCAACAGTCCATCTCTTCGTCTCAGTTTCATGTTTCGCGAATTGTTCACGACACTTGTCTCTTCTTGACATTTTCGTCTTTCGCGAATTGTTCGCGACAGATGACAATTCTTGAGCTTGAAGAAGAAATCTAGAATATTTTGCGAACTGTTTGAGATAGTTTCATGATAGGTGAGCTTGAAGAACAGTCCAGAAGATCTCACGAATTGTTTGCGACAATTTTGCGACATTTGAGGTTTGAACAAGAAACAAAATATTTTGCGACAAGATTTTGTTCGCGAATCTTTTGATCTTCAACAAGAAAGCCACGAGCTTCTACAAGAAACTATTTCACGAATATTTCGAGCTGACTGCAAGACAAATTTCGTGAATCCTCCGTGAATCTTTTGAGTGGGTCATGAATAGAAATGTTTCGAGTTCACGTTCGTTTCTTTCTCATCCTTTGTCAAGGAAATCGCTCGCTTTGTTGGTAGAATCAAGATCTGTTTGATCAGTTGTTCTACATGAGGCAAATAGGAGGTAATGTATTGTTTCTCAATGCCGTTGTTAAGGCTGTACTCCTTGAATTCGTAAGAGATGTATTCTCCCCCATTATCTGATCTCAGTGCTTTGATTCATTTGCCAGTTTGATTCTCAGCATGCTCTTTGAATTTTCTGCTGAAAGACTCTGATTTCTGTTTAATGAAATAAACAGCTGTTCTTCTGGAGAATTCGTCAATAAAGGTAATGAAATACTTTGCATCTAGCAATGAAGGAGTTTGCATAGGTCCACATATATCTGTATGAACAACATCTAACAGATCTTTCACTGCATGCATATGGTTTGATCTAAAAGAAATCCTAGCTTGTTTTCCAAAGATGCAACTATGACAGACAGAGAGATCGACCTTACTAGAAGGATAGTCGAGATCAAGGACCATGGATTGACTGGACATGTTCATAAAAGATGCATGATTCACGTGTCCTAAGCGATGATGCCATAGTAATGCTTTATTGACTAGAACAGAGGTTTTCAAGACTTGACTAGACTCAGAATAACAATGTGCCAATCTATATAAGTAACCCTATCTCTTGTCGAGTGCAAGGATCTTATTACTCCTATCAACTATTTTGCATTGACCAGATTCAAATTCTACCTTATGACCTAAATATCTACTTACTGATAACAGATTTGTAGAGAGTTTAGAAACATATAAGACTTTTAATAGTAATTTGAGTACTATTGTCACCAAGATGAACCAATTTTTTCGTGCTGTAAGGAATGTAGGAGTTGAAGATCTCACGTTGATTGGTCATATGTTGAGTTGCTCTAGAATCCAGAAACCATGAATCATTCAAAAATGCGCTTTGATCTTTGACCATGAATGCGCCTTCATCCACTTCGACCTGGGGAGATGATGAAACCATGTTTGCTTGTTGATCAGGTTGCTTGGCTGTGTTCTCCACTTGAAAAATTCGGTAATCCTTGATCTCATGGTTATTGCGGTTGCAATACCTACAAAACATCTTCTTCTTCGATTGTGGATTCAATGATTGTTCTTGACCTTGAGTCGGCTTCTGATTCATTGCAGCCTTATTGGAGCTTTTTTGCTTCTGTCGCTTCGAGCCTTTGTTGACATATAGAGCCTGAGAGAAGGAAGTAGACGAAGTGTCTTGACTTCTTCGATTATCTTCTTGTAGCAACATAGTGATAACTCTAGTAAGAGTTAAATCTAAGTGTGTCGATATGATCATCACCCAGTTCTCATATGTAGAGGGCAAGCTTGAAATCAATGTCATAATTGCATCTTGATCGTCTATGATTGATCCGACAACAGCCATTTATTGCAAGAGATTCTTAAACTAGTTAATGTGACTCTGAAGAGAATCAGTAGTAGACATTTTGAATGTGAAGAATTTCCTTCGTAGATGTAACTTAGTAGTTACGTCTCTCACGTCATATAGTGAATTCAAAATGTCCCAAACGTCTTTTGACATTTTAGCTTCAACTATGTGTCCAATCTGTGTATTTGATATATTGAGGATAATAAGCGCAAAAGCTTTACCGTCTTTCGATTTTCACTTTGAGTCATCGTCTTCAGGTTTTACTTCAGTACTTGTAACAACATCCCATAAGTCGCTGGGGATTAGCAAGGTCTTCATCTTAAATTTCCACAAATGATAATTGGATCCATTCAGCTTGTCTACAATAAGACCAGTTTTACTTTGAGAATCCATCTGGAACTTAGTTTGTCGATTGTATCGATGATGCTAAGATGTGGTAGTGCCAACAATAGGTAATCAATGAAAGGTTGAAAAGAACTGAAGAGTATAATATCAATTTGATATCGCGAAAGATTCTTCATCTTTCCAATGCATGACTACGCCTATCAATTTCAAACAAGACAATAGTGATAGAAATCACATTTGAATTTATAGTAACTAACTTTGAAATCACCAGTACTACAGTGATTACGTAGCCAAACAATTAAGCATCGAAAATTATCAGACAAATAATTAGTCGCAAATTGTTCGCAAATTATTCGTGAAGAAATATAGAAATGCATACATTCTGAGACGAAAACTAAACGCAATAAAGGATAGTATCGATTCAGTGTGAAAATGTAACAGAAGAAAATGAGTACAATAAGTTGCAGATCAAAGCCACGTACTCTATGCTATCTCTGAGCGGCTAAAATGAAAGCTTGAATTAAGCGCAATGTTGATAAGCAGTAGCGCAATAGCAATCTCTAAAGCAACTCTAAGAAGTGAGCTAGAATGCTCCAGAGTGTTCAAGCTTGCAGGCTTGAGAGAGAGAGAGAACTAACTATTCAAATGCTTTTGATAATCTTAACTTTTGATGATGAATATGAGCAGCTATTTATACTAAGAGATTAGGTCGTCAATTGCGATCGCTAGTTGGCTGGTGATCAGTTGGCATTCATCCGGTCCTTGTCATTGATTGTTGATAAGCAGTGAAATTGGCCATAAACATTCTGTTTGCATAAATGAACCAAAACTGTAGCTTTGCAGAAATGAACTAGAACAGGCGACACTGTCGGATTTTTCACGAAAAAGAAGAAGGTGCCCTTAAATTTCATTTAGGGTTGCTCCACACTTTGCCAGAGTCATTTCCTTAACATTTGAGGCTCTTTGGAAAAAGCAAAAAATGCGACACTGTGATTTTACACGAGATTTTTGTCAGGCGAAAAATGTGAAAAAGGAGAAGCTGCATTTTTTCAATGGGATTCTTGATAGGCGAAAAAGGAGACACTATTGTAAACTCTGTGTAATTCTGCAGACTGTGTAAACACACGAGAAAATCCGCAAAACTAGATAAAGAATGGAGGAAGAAAATCGATTAGTCGATTCGTAAGAAGGAGAATAATCCAACATTATTTTCATTCAAGACTCTTTCTACACATTTTTTGATCCTTGAATTAAATCATTAATCTAGGATCAGATGCAACTTCTTTAGGTTTTCTGTCTGCTCATCTGATACCTGTAGGAGTTTTCTGTTTTGCTATTTTGCATATTTAGTCATATTTCTTAACAAAGACTGTAGTACCTACAAAACTACTTTGATTCTGTGTGTAGAGTACTAGTAAAATACATGGGTTTCTGTGCAGCAGTTCGACACCTGCAACTTTCTACACAGAATCGAATCAGCCGAACTACTCGAAGGACAAATAGCTCGACCTTTCGACTAATCTTCATCTCCGGAGTAAAGGGTATTCATTCTCGTCGATCACCACATTTGAATGCCATTTGAAGAAGATCGAAGACCTGGCCATCTCCGACTACTTCGAACATCAAGTCACTCGACTACTTCGACGATCGATCGAAGTCTACTTCGATTGACTCATCCGAGCACTTCGACGATCGAGTCGTCCAACTACTGGGACTCCATTGAGTCATCCATCTCATCTGACTGATACACACATTATACAGATGTCATTGTACATCAAATATCGATAAATTACATTCACAACCAACATCTGGTTAGACTAAACTAGTCTTGTAATTATAGATTATTAAGCAATTCTTGTAATCACAAGTATTTTGTATATATATACACATCCAGCTCGCATTCACCATACGGTGCAATAGAGCGGAAGATCGAGCATCAAAAGTTGCGCCATTTAGGTTGTAATCACTTGTGTTGTTCATGCTCTATATTAAGCAAATGCTCTCATGTTAAGAATTTTATGTAAAATATCAACACCACCTACTATCTGTGTCTAATCTAAAATATATGTGTGTGTTGTGATTGATTACACCTTCTCAATTGCTTTTCTTAGCTTGTTCACTCAACCTGATTGAATCACGAATGTCTTCGACTCATTAGAATTCAATCAGATGACGACAGTCTCTGACGCCTGAGAAACGAACGCTATCTTTCTGATCTACTACATTGAACCGACAAGTTTTTCCAAACACCGACATCATAAAATGTCTCACAATTTTTTATACAAGCCAATATACTTTTTAATAAGTAAAAGTCTTCAAAAAATTGGGATATTCTATAAAATGCAGGGCTTTTTTGAGGATAACTCAAAAGAGGTTTTGGGGAGTGAGAATATCCCAAGACTACCTTTAAGGGAGGGTCTTCGTAGGATGTCCTATGGAATGCCGTATCTCAAGAAACCCTAATGGAAATTAAGGATCGTAGCTGTTGAGGGCAAACACCAAAGAAAATAGGAGGGAAAATAGAGAGAGAGAGAAATGGATCTTAAATTTAGCGAAGACAGAGCGATTTCTGAAAGGGAAATGGGATGGAGGGAAGCGCGAGTGCTGGTAGCTGCAGAGTAAGCAACTCTAAGCCCCGACTAGCTGCTCTACGGGCTTCGTTCTTCTGCTAACAGGAAGCACATGACGCTTGAATGTGAGTGAGTGCTTCAACTATGATGAATCGATTGTTAGGGTGTGGTTGAAGTTCCGTTTGGATGTTGTTGACATAGTTTGGCAGCGTGCGGAAGAGTGGTTCGGTTTGTGGAAGCGCTCTTCTGCCATGTTATCTTTTAGTTTTTGTGTGCACGTTTTGTTTCATTTATGTATCTTAACCCCAGCAGTTGTTTTTTCTGCGCATTTAGCTTTAAGCAAATGAAGCAGGTTGAAAGTTCTCACAAACCCTTTGATGATATTTCCAAGTATTGTAGCATGTCATGTTTTCTTATGGTTATATTTCCAGTTACCCTTGTTTTGTGACCGTAGAGATAACTTGTAGTTGCAGTCGTGGAGCGTACGTTTATTGTTGAACTTGGGTCAGTATTGGATTATTGGACAGTGCGTGTATCCAAATGGCTTATTCTTGTTGTAGGTTTTTGTCAGTTATAGTCTAGAAAGGAAGATGCTTCTCTGGGGATTTCTTGGTTTACATATGAAGTATGATGAGCGAAGGTAGCTGTTGGCAAAGTTTTTGGGACTAGGCCTTTTTAGGGCAGTTTATTGGAGTGCTTCAGGAACAAGAGACAAACCTAGCAAATGTGTTACCTGAGACATGGCTTTATGAGTTGATACTTTTAAGAGTTTGTGGGTGGACTCCATAGGGTTGAAGATTGCGTGTCTCTTTTCTTCTGTCAGGTATCATCCTAGACATAACATTGATATCTATATGAAGCAGCTATTGTGAAATTTAGATCTTGGAGATATTATCACGGTGAAGCGATATCTGCAACATGGACTCAAGTGACACTGATGATGATGATGCATACGAAGATATTGAGACAGACAGAGATGAGCCCTGCCCTTCCAATGGTGATATTTTCCCTTCAGAACAACCAGCTATAGATTCAGATGCACAGCATCAAGAGAACGCTTCATGTCATGTGGATCCAGAGTCCCACAAATCATTAAGATTTTACTCCTTTCCGCGAGCGGCTCACCACCTAATGGTCGAGTGCTTATCATTCTCGAGGTACCCTTCTCATGATGAGATAAAAGTTGTTGATCCCTCAATTGTTGGGCGTAACAAGAACAAGAACAGAAGTCCAAGATTGTACGATGAAAGAGCAGCAGTTGAATACAGATGGAAAGAAATGCAGGATAAGTTGTTTGTCCAGAGAGGTGAGAATGGAGTTGATTATTTGTACCATAAAAGCACGCCGACAGTTCGTATACCCCATAGGGATCAGTGGAGAGAAATTTTTGACCTGTTCCACGTTGATGCCAAAAACCATCATCTGGGGTGGTATCCAACCCAAAAAAGAATCAAGGAGCAGTGGTCAACTAACATAAGAAGGTTTGGAATTCCTGATATATACATAAGGGACTGTGTCTCTGCTTGTCCTACTTGTTATTTACCCCGCTCCGGCAGTGGAAAGCCTCAGTTCATGCCTAATTCTCCCAAACGAAGGCGCAGGCAGGAATTTCACTTTACTGAAAGGATGACTGCAATAGCAAGAGAGCTTCCTTCAACGTTGGAGGAGATTGCTGTAAAATACAAGGTATTGTTGAGGGTTGAAAGGGTCTCGACCATGAGCCGTCCCATGTTATGTGAAGTAAAAGATTATGTATGCCATCGAGGTAAATCAAGGCGGCACCAAGCAGGGTTGAGAGATAATGCAAAGGTCAGAGATCGCAAATCTTGCCGGATAGGTTGCCCTTTTCGTATTCGGCTAGTTGTCCCAGTCAGTAGAATTGATGGAGTCAATGTGGTCCAAGAGGAGGGGATGGTCAATGTTCTTTTGTATCCATATCACGTTGGCCACCAGCCTGGCTCTCATGCAGATCTCCTACGCCTTCCTCCCCACCCGTCTGTAATCCGTTACTGTGAACAAGACTTGAATGATGTGGTTGGTGACATTCAGGCTGTGGCAAGAGCAACTGTCAGAAGAGCCTCCTTACTATATTCACAAGCTACTGAGGGAGACCAAGCAAGCTTTAGATTTTATCTTAGTCCAAAGGATGTGGAGCGGTTAGCATATAGACTAAGAAGCAGAGGTAAGTTATCTATTTTCAATAACATTTCCAACTGCAACAAGATAGCAGTTATCGTCATTCTTTTTGGTGATGCAATTGAGTGTAAATTGCTGCAACTTCTCATATACTTCAAAGTGCGTTTCAGATGCTTTGAGCGAAGAAGACTGGGCAGCACTCCATCTAGAGGCTCAAGCACTCCAAGGACAAGGAAAGGTTAGCTTGTTGAACTATCATTGATGTAGAGCTAACTTTGTTCTTATAAGTACTTTTTTTAACTCTTTGTTTTCGGTGGCAGGTTATATTTTATCAGCAGTATTCTCCCAACCATGCTGATGAGGATAAAAGACCTTTCGTGCTAGTGCTTCAAGATGCATGGATGAGAGATATTGCCAAAAGGTTTTCAATAGGAAGTGCTTGGGTTATTGGTTCTATATTCAAGACTATTCAATTTGGTCTTCCACTTTTCGGGGGAATCCTTCCCAATCAAATGGGGGGTGAGCTACCAATCTGGTTCATGTTGTGTTCAGTAGATGTTGGGACACAACATGAGAGCATTGCTTTGAAGCTAACTTTGCAAGAGGTCTTTAAATGGTTGGGACATGTTAGGCCGTCAGCTATTGTCGTTGACAAATCGCTTAATGAATTGCATGCAATACAGGCAGTAATTGAGAAAGACCCTTTCTGCTGGAGAGACAATATCTTGGGAGGGGAGCAGGTAGCTTGCCGTGTTCTGCTGTGTTGGTTTCATGTCAAGAGAGATTGGTTGGAAAATTTATTACCTGAGGTGCCAGTTGAGTGCCGTAAGGATGTGTATCAGTCTTTAAATGATATGATGATGTCAGTCAGTGAAAGAAAGTTCACTAGCTTGCTTCATGACTTCTATGAAAGGTACAGTGACCAACCAAGCATATGCAAGTATGTGAACTTCAGCTGGGCTGGTTCCGAGTGTATTTGGAGGAAAATGTGGCCAAGACACTGCCGTTTATTTGAGCATAAGGAAGTTGAGACCACAATCTTTGCTGAACGTCTATGGCAGTACATAAAGTATAATCTGTTACGAGGTCGCAGTAATAGGAATGTGCGGGACCTTGTTGCTGCTTTGATTGGGCGATCAGATGGGGAAAGATTACAACGGGATACTTTGGTCGAGTATTACAAGCAAAAGCAAGCCAGTGGTAAGTTCTAATTTACATGCTCAATGAAAATTTTGTCCTATTATTGCATAGATTTAGTGTAGCTGATTGTTTCTTACTGGAAACTTGATGCAGAGGATACAGGCAGGTACTGTATGCAGGGATGGAGCAAATTACCGAGGCGTCGTTCACTAAGTGGGATGAACATTTTTCAAATGTACGAAACTGATCCCTCAGTAGTTGAGACCATTGATGAAGTAGGTCTCAAATTCCGAATCCGTAGCGAGATTATTCCAGACCTGTGGCACAACATTTGCCTGCAGAGTCATATTTGTGATTGCCTTGAGGTAGTTCCATGCAAGCATCTCTTAGGTTTGCGAATGATTGTGGAGCAGTGCTTTACCCATCTGTGTCCAGTATTGCCCCCCATGGAAGCAATGCCAAGAACCGATGAGATTAGCCATATACCAGAGGACATTTCAGAAGCACGTGCTGTGATTGTTCATTCAGAAAGCATGCTTGACTTCCATATTCCAAACGTTGATCCCATGGATGTTTGTGCTGATGAGAATGTCCTACGAGGGCTTTACATGAAATGTGTGGAAATGAAAGCCGAGTTGGATAGATTGAGTGCAATGGTAGCTGGGCTAACCAGGACAGAAGCTGCTGCAGTTTTACAAAATGTTCTGACTTTGAAACGAAAGCTTCAGTCATTTGGAGTTTTAGAGAAAAGCAAGAAAAAGCTACTAAGCACAAAAAAGCCTTTTTGACTCAATGTTAGGATGTACAATTTTGCAGCAGAGATGGATTTTAACAAAAGACTCCGAAGCAATCAAAAGGGAGAATGCAAGTGTAGATGATCAATCTTCCTAAATATAATTTAAGCTTCCGTCGGTCTGATGTGCCAGCAGAACTTTTCACCGTTCTAGTATTACGTCTTTTGATATTGTGAAGTTTTCTGAAGTTGTTGTAAAATGTAAAACATTCAAATTTCTCGCAAGGTTATGAAATTGTTAATCAATTGGATCTACAATCTTATATAACTAACAGTTTTTTTTGTTAATAAATGGTATACGCTTTCTGTGTCCCCGGACTTGTGTTCCTTGAATGATATTGTAGTGCCAAGAGTACATTCATCTTTTGGTCCTCGTATGGCATAACATTTGTTGTCATCAGCATCTTGGCGAAGTACAAGACCCATTTTGGTTCCCTTCTGAGCGTCAGGGAAGACAAAGCTCTCAAAGGAGATTCGTACTGGGTTCATTTTAAGTAAGTTTTTTTTTTTTTAATTATTCAAAATTGGCATGCTTACAAATGTCTGTTTCTCATTTTTATGTGTGAGGTCCTTCTAGATAGCATCAAGCCACATGCAGAAGAATTTCCTTTTTTCAAAAGTTATGCTGTGTAAACAATAATCAATCAATATCCAAAATCAAAAGAGGCAACTCAACATTTATGAAGAAATTTTTTGATTGTATCCCCATGTGGCATACATTAAATTCGAAGAATTGAATCTTGCAAGCATGTTATCTCAAAAAAGTCCATACTTATACATTGTTGTTCTCCATTGATCACCATGGCCTCGCAAAGTAGCTAAGGCCAAATGTAAAGGTGGTAAAGTCCCCGGGAGGGGGCTTTATGCCTCTGAGGACACCGGGGACTTTTATGCTTCTGAGGGCAACTGCCTGAACGGGTGTAATTCCCTACATGGAGAATTTTAAATCCCTGAGCTGCCCTCAAAAGCATAAAGCCCTGCCTAGGGGCTTGACCTGGCATCAAGACCCTACACTCTTTTTCAGGGGAGAACCACTGCCAGAGCAGTGGTGGTGGCCACAGATCTAAGGGTGGGCAATAATAGCATTGTTTTGGAAAAAGAGTGCCATTTCCCCCCACCACCACTGCCAGTGGTAGTGCAAAATACGGTGCTCCCTTTTTCAGTACCTTTTTGTAGTCCCTACCTGGAGCAGCTTTACATCCCTGAGGGCAGTTGCTCGAAGGGAGGGCTTTGCCCTGCCTACTTGCAGTGCTCATGCTCTCTTTTTGGCCTTGCCTTGCAAAGGCAATACTATGTGTTGAGGTCAATCAATGGATTTAGAAGAAAAAAAGGTTAATTTGTTGTGGCCGTCCAAACTTTTAAGGCCTGAACCTTTGTTGAGAGCGAAAGTAGCATGCATCTATGAATTTGGTGCTTTGCCATGCATGAATGGTGCATTACTATGCATGACTCATGAATTATGCATGCTTGGCATCCATGGTAGGCCCATTAAGAGCTCATTTATGCCCGTGACATGTCACAAGCTCTTCTACAAGCTAAGCCCGATGCTAGATTAGTTTTGCATGTGTTTTTTTGAAATTTGTCTGTTCTATGTTTACACGTTACTAGAATCTGAATGCATCATAAATTGCTAAAATTCTGATGGCATGAGAAAACACCATTCATGAAATTGATGCTTAAATAGACTCCCAACAATATGACGATCTATGTGATTAATGATACCAAAATATTTGTGGGTGATGTTCCTTTTATGTTTCAATTAATTCGGAAGAGTTTTTGGGGTAAAGATACAATAGACAACTACTGCCTTAAGTTTTTCGGGTTTTAAATAGGCGAGTCAAATAATGCACCCTTCTTGCTATTTTAATATCAAGTTGTCGATCCTCTGAAGAATTCTTGACACGAAATGCTCAGTTATCTTCCTTCGTTGTCACGTGAAGCCATCACTAAGGAGGTCCACCACTTGTTGCAAAAGGGGTGGATTTCCTGTCTCGAGTTTGACAGGGTGAGTTTGCATTATTCTTCCTCATTGACAATAAAAGATGTTTCAAATAATAAGTGAAATCTTCTCCTTAAATTCATTGTGGCCTTTTATTATACTCGTCCTAGCGACTCCCTAGCTAACACACCGAATTTGCCTTGTTGTTCTCACTAAAGCGTTCTATTGATATGTTGGTGTTCTTTATTGCAAGCATATGAAATTGTGCAGATACTACGATGGACGCTATTGGACAATGTGGAAACTTCCAATGTTTGGTTGCCAGGATCCTACCCAGGTGTTGGCTGAGCTGGAAGAGTGCAAGAAAGCTTATCTTGATTGCTTTATTAGGGTTCTATGATTTGATAACATTAAGGCAAGTGCAATGCATCGACTTCATTGTTCACAAGCCGATTACAACTTTATCTTCTTAATGGACTAAATAGCATCTGTCGTTTTTGTAACAACCAGATGCTTTTTGAAGTACAAATAATAGATACATCTATAAAAGTTTTAAGACATACTCGGAAAATACTCTATCACTGCTCGAGTATGCCATGAAAGTTTTTTATGAGCTCACTTATTTGCACAACCAATCAACTGTCGCCTTATTTCAATCACAAACTTCTCATCGACATTAATCAGAACATGCTTGGACTTTATCTGGAACATCGTGTTGCTCCAACTACCAAGGATGATTAGTTGATTCTTGGTTTTCCTGTTGATTAGAAGTTAACTTGACCAATTGACCATCATCAGATTTAAAAATTGTCCTTTCAATTGACCATCATTTGTTGTGGCAATGTCATCTCCTTGATCAAATTTTGCATTCTCTCATTATCTTGTTTAAAACTTTCGCGATCTGCAAATGCTTCTTGATCTGAGTCTAGATCTTGCATCCTGATATGAATATTGACTTTTGTTTGAATCTTGATTTTTACCATCTATCATTGCATTTTGATCTGAATCCTCAATTAGACTTTTGTTGTCTGCAATTGTTTCTAAATCTCGAATATGACTTGCATCGTTTCTTTGCTCATTGCTTCATTATTAGAATCGTCTTTATCTTCACTTTCTTGCAACTTTTTGGGTTGTCGATCCACTGAAGCTTTATTGTGATCAATCAATTTTTGCACCCGCATCCTCATTTCTTCGAACCATTTAGATTGTTCTTCTTTCCTTTTGGCTTCCAATTTTAGCCTTTCTTCTCGTTGCTCATACCTTGATGCATATTCCACTATCCCCTTTAATCGAAAATCAGATTGTAGAGTAGTTTGCAAATAATTTTCTACAATACTCTGATATCGAGGTTGTAAACCATATATATAGCATTGTACAAGATATACTTATCCATATTCAAATATTTGAACCACATGTTAGAATTTTTTATTGTATTTTGTAACTATAGATATTTGGTCCAAAGAACACCATTGAATGAGATCAATTGAAAACTTGTCTACAAACTGCTCCAAAAGCATTCCAATTCACAATAAGAAAGTCTTGAACGATGTTCCACCATGATTGAGCACATCCTTGGAAAACCAATGAAGCAAAGAGAATCATATCATTATCACAAATTCTCCCACTATAGTAGAAATCATAGTCCAATATTTCTAACCAATTGTCTATTGGATTTCAATGCTCAAAGCCCAAATCCATTTAGTAATGAGCATCCTGAAAGCTTTCACTTTGAATATCCATTTGCATGGAATCGAATTTTGATCTTTTGGCATCTCAGTTACAATCCACGTTTGATTCTCGATTAGATAATTGAATTTTGTGTCCATTGCAACTTTTCACTGATCAACATCATAAGTTGATAGCTTGCACAAAGTAGCAAGCTAGATCATCCATAAATCAGGATGGAGGCTATTTGGATCGGTTCAATCTTCTAGGCTAAACTTCGATCCCCTAATGTGATTGGATTCATTGAGGTTCTGACTCATTTTTTGAGTCAGTATTGATTTTCTATTTTTTGATCTTGGAGATATTTTTGATACTTGGATCGGAAATTTCTTTGATACTTGGATCAGACATTTCTCGAGCTTTTCCCTTGTAGTTGATAAATTGATTTGCCACAAAAATGACGTCTCTATTGGTGTATGTCTTCTAGGTGTCTAGATTGTAGAGCTTGTATGCCTTGTGATATGAGAAATAGCCAATGAAAATCGATTTTCTGCTTGTGCCATCCAGCTTCTTTCTTAGATCAGCAGAGATCTGAACGTAAGCTATGCATCCAAACACTCGAATATGCTTGAGTGATGGTTTCAATATGTCCATACCTTATAAGATGTTTTGTCATTCAAGGCTTTTGTAGTGGATCGATTTTGTAGAGCGGCTGTAGTAACAGCTTCTATCCAAAAAAAATTTGGAAGAGAGGCATGGGCCAACATGCTCTTGGCACTTTCGATAAGTGTTCGATTCTTCCTTTCTGCTACACCACTGGACTAAGGTGAGTAGTTGGTTGTGTATTGTTGTTGTATTCCATTTGCCTTGTAGAACTCCTTGAATGCGGTGGATATGAATTCTCCCCCTCCATCAGTACATAGAGCTTTGATCCTCCTATGGGTATGATTTTCTATAGATGCTTTGAATTATTTAAAGAACTCTAATGTCTCAGATTTGTTTGGTCTAATACAATCACCAAGAGCCTGGTTTCAGAAAATCAATGTATTTCTAATCGAGAATGGTTTTATTCCAAACTCGGCAGACTCGAATGTTTATTTCAAGTCTGTATCGAATTCCTTCATTATCATCACTCTTTATGTAGATGATACATTACTATTCAGTAACAATCTAAATTTAATAAAGGATACGAAATGCATGCTAGCACATGAGTACAAAATGACTGATATGGATCTAGCCCATTATTGTCTCGAAATTCAGATTTTTCGAATTCGATCCAGCAGACAAATTTTCATCAGCCAACAACGATATCTCACCAACGTGCTGGACAAATATGGAATGACCAAATGCAAATCGAGTCACTTTCCACTTGACCCTGGTCTGAAGCTGTCAAATGAACAATCTCCTCAAACAGAGACAAAAAAGAAGGAAATAAAGCAATATTCATTTCACTCCATCATCAGCTCACTGATGTATGCAATGATTTGCACTCGACCCGACCTTGCATACTCGATCAGTTCACTCAGCCAGTTCCTATTAAATCCAGGGCCAACACATTGAAAAGCGCTCATAAAGGTTATGAACTATGTCCAAGCAACGAAGCATCTCAACATCTGTTATGGAGGCAGCCAATCTGCCAATATTCTCGAAGGTTACACAGATGCAGATTGGGCAGGAGATATCGATTCCAAAAGATCGACTTCTGGATTTGTATTCTCATTCAATCAAAGCCCAATCTCATGGAACAGTCGAAAGCAGACCTCAGTAGTATTATCATCAACCGAATCAAAATACATAGCTACCACAAATGCTACCAAGAAGGCAGCTTGGCTAAGGAACTTGCTTGCAGATAATAACCTCCCTCAGTCACATTCAACGACAATCTATTGTGACAATCATAGCACAATCATGCTATCTCTAAATCTGAGATTTCATTCTCAGAGCAAACATATCGAAATCAGGTATCACTACCTTAGAGAGAAAGTGAAAAGCAAGGAAGTGTCACTAGTTTATTGTAGGACAGATCTTATGATAGCAGATTACTTCACAAAAGCTCTATCAAAGGAGCGCCATCTCAGATTTAACGACATGCTAAATGTGAAGATCAAAGTTTTTCAGGATCCACATTAAGGGGGAGTGTTGGATTTCAATGCTCAAAGCCCAAATCCATTCAATAATGAACATCCTGGAAGCTATATATACTTATACCAAAAAAACCAGAAAATGATGACTCGAATTTTAAAGCAGAAGATTGAAATTCAAAAATCAAATTATCTCGATACCGGATCGACTCGACTCGACTCGTATTTTCTAGAATTTCTCAATACTGGATCGACTCGGCTCAACTCGTATTTTTCGAGTCAGTCTCGTAATTTTTCGAGTCATTGTATATTTTCGATACATGTAAATTTTTGAAACTGTCGGTTAGAAAATCCGACTCACGATGTTGTTTACACTACTGTTTTGTTTTATTGCAAATTGTTATTGATTATTCATCTTGATTATTTGTTGCTAATTGACGTGCTTCCAATCCACAATAACCCATTGTTTAAGCTTCCTCTGCTATTCCAAAAATTTTCAATTTGGTATCAGCGTTCCGTTTCTATCAGAACCCATTCCTGATAACTCATTGCTTCCAACGTGGTACCAGAATTTATCTCTGATCAATCCCACCAATTTTTGACATTGTCAACATTAATAGAATGAACACTTCCATCAAATGAAGGACTAACATATTTGGATAGTCTTTGATTGATAAAAGTATACTTCATTGAGCAGTGATTTTTCTCCAGTTTTTGTTAGCTTGGTCTGTAGATAAAAATGTTCCATCATATCACATACCTTTATTAAATCTGTTCCATACATGCAATTAGGAACAAACGACTTGAGAATATTTTTGATCATAGGAATTTGAAGACATTCCTCATAGAAGTTCAAACATGTCTTATAATCGAGTTTTGTCTTTGGAATCAATTTCAAACATTGCTTATTGAATTGTTGTATAAATTCAATATGTGTGACAAACAAAACTAATTGTTTGTAAAATTTCGTAACATTGTCAACACATGCAATTTTGAATTTACTCTTCGGGATTGGATATATTTGAGTGTCCCACCATGCTCGGACTTGTTTATGAAAATACAATGAGACGAAATGAATTTTATCTTTATTAAAATAATGGTGATGACGAAAGTAAGCTTCCAATTCAGTCAACCAATCTGCAATACTAATTGAACTGGGTTGTCCATTTGAAAAAAGCAAGACTATCACGTACGATTGTAGATTCTAATTCGTCATCAACTGAAAGTTGAACATTTTCACTATACCAAAAATCCATCACTAATAAACCTCTATGTGGACTATGAGTTTGCCAACTAAAATTTATTCATAAAAGAATTTGACAGGCTGTTGAGATGCTCTTCTCCACCGATTAAATTCTAAATCCTTGTAGAATGAATTGATTGTCAGGTTCTTATAGTGAATGTAAATGAAAAATGTAATTATACAATGATTGTCCTCAACTTGTAGATTATTGTGAGCAATTTTTCTGTTTATTATGTTTGAATTTGAGCTCAAATTAAAAAGTTAGAGAGCTTCGAAGATGATAAGAAAATGACAAAAGCAGTAACTTAGAAAAAAAAAAGAGATACATAAAAAATAGTAAAATTAAAAATGAAATAATAATAACAAAAATACTGATGATAATATTCAGCTCGACAAACTTAGCACTTTTTGTTTTTATGCTACTGAATTTCGAGATTAAAATAAAAATTTATAAAGATAATAAGAAATAAAAAACAAGTAACTTATGGGGTCTTAAATTTTTATTTTTACAAATTGAATTGTTTAAAGTTTCGAATTCCATAAAATATTCTAGTGCTCATCATAATTTTGAAAGAACCGTGAAAATTTTGAAAATTTTATGGCAAATTATTTTACGATCCTTCGTATGAGTGCTCGTAAAATAATGACTATAAAAAATTTGTAAAAAAATTGGCAATTTTTTTAATCAATTACTTACTTGAATAAAGTGCCCATAAAAAAAGTAAAAATACAGATATTTTAAATGTGATATATATATATATATATATATATATATATATATATATATATATATATTTGGGCTTGGAAGGGTGCTGTCCGTCTACACGTGTGGTGGCTAGAGAGAAGAAGAACCAAACGGCCAGATAACGAAGTAGAATCGGGGGGGGGGGGGGGGACACAAAGCAGGTTAGGGTAGCCCCCGGGGTAGGAGGTGGCCGCAAGGGCAAATTGTGAGAGGTGGAGGGAAGGGTAGTGGCCGGAGGTGGGGGAAGAGAGACATGGTTTAGGGTTAGGCTTTTTTGAATTAGAGTTAAAACAAGTATGATGTGTGTTAGCAACTGTGCAAACACAGAGAAAATATAAATAAAACTCTGTGGCATGTGTTTTGTAAGCCCACGTATGAGCATTTGCCAATAAACTTCTACTATGGCATGTGTTTTGTAAGTCCATGGGTAGAAGCTTAAATAATAAAATAACTTAAACTTAGGATTATAACTTAACTTAAGAAACTTAAGCTTAGAAATATTTGTCTCAAGTTATCTTAAGTTTCAAAGCTAGAAACTTTTAAAGTTCCAAGCTTTAAGTTAGAAGTTCTAGAATGGCTAGTTTTAAGCTAATCCCATATGTTGGTGGATACTTATGGAAGACCCTCCTTGCTATAAAAGGAGAGGTATTTGTCATGTACACAACACTTTTGAGATTATGCTAAATTGCTCTCTCTTGAGATTATCTTGCTATTTCACTTGTGTTTCCTTTGGAAAGGTGCATAGCTTGAGGGAAGGTGTTCGGGCCTCCTCTTGCCTCCTTTTCATCGGTTTATTGCGGCATGCTTTGTTTGTTAGTTGCTTAGTTAGCCGCAATTTATTATTTCCATCTTCCTTTTGGGTGTTAACATAGGATCTAGTTTAGTGATCTTGCTAGTTGGGAAGCCTTAGCAAGGTTTTTATTGTTTTGCTAATCTTGGCTAGTTGGGTAAGCGTTAGTCAAGTTAATTGTTATTTTTGTTCCGGGCACTAGTTGGGAAAGCCTTGGTGCTCCGGTCCTTGTTTGTTTATTTTTCATTTTGCTAGGAAGCTTGTAGAAACTTAAGAAGTGGACGAACCTCTACATCCCTATACTACATCCGTGAGTAGATCTAGCCATCGCGTAAACTAGAAATACTTCCAACATCGTTGCTTTATCCTAGACTTCGCTAATAAAGCACGATTAATCTATAAAGTAGTTGTTGTCCCCAAATGGACTGATGAATAACACGTCACATTTAATTAACTAAAAGAAGCCCTCTCGAAAGCTTTTGATTTTGTACGAATAAAGTGTACTACAATGAACTTGCTGAAGTCATCAATAAACGTTATGAAATATTTTGCATCACCTAAAGACAATACTTCAAATGGTCCACAGATATCCGAATGTACAATTTCCGATACCTTGGTTGCTTTATAAGCATCTTTACTAAAAGCGTTCGAGTCATTTTGCCTTTAAGACAAGATTCGCAGGTAGTTTGAATATCTCGACTCTTGATTCGACTCCTTTATTTCTTTGACTCTTGTTGGCTTGGTACAAGGCTCCCATGTTCATGTGACATAACCTCTTGTGCCATAGAATATATGTTAATTCTTGAGTTTGATTTGCTTGCTCGACTCGAGTTTGAATGCTCAAGTGATACAAATTACCATTTTTGTTACCTTTGGTAACTAGATTATCAGAATCTTCATCAAACAATTTACAAATCTAGTCCCTTGTGAAGGTTACTGACATTTCTGTGTCAATTATCTTTGCTACGGATATAAGATCTTTATTGAGAGTAGGAACATAGAGAACTTCCTCTAGTTTCTTGTCACTCTGATTCATGTCTAGCCACAGTACACCAGTTCCATCAACTTTATGCTTAGAACCATCTCCAAGTATAATAAATCTCGAAGAATTTGATTTCTTATAGTCAGATAAAATTGTTTCAAGAAAACAAAATGTGAGGTGGATCCTGAATCAAGTACTACTTCTCGAATTTTTGAATTCGATGAACAACATAGATCAGCACAAACATATGCTGTTTGTCTTGGATTCGTCTGAACGATTTCCATTCTTTTTAGACGACTCCCTCTTAGACCTTAACTTCTTCAAAGATTGATTCTTCTGAGTAAATAGAACTTCTTTTGAATCACCATTATCATCATAGCGTTTGCGAGCTTCTACTTCCTCTATGACTCCATCTATTGCCTTTTGAAGTGTCATAGACGAATCTTTTGCCAATAAATTTTGAGCTGTGTGGAATGACCTGGGTAGGGCTCGAAGAAAATATCTAAGTTGTTTTTCCTTTGAGATTGCATTTTCGGTGTCAGAATTTTGCAAAGAAACAACCAGATCCTTTATTTTTCGTATGAAAGTGGTTAGATCTTTGTCGTCCCATTGTAGGTAAGTTAATTGGTCCTCCAAGAACATGATTTGATTTCATGATCGAGTCTCATTCTTGGTTTGCTATTCTTCCCACAATTCTTTCGCGTTCGAAGTCGATGAAAGATCTAGCATTATGTTGTCATTCACTGAAGACACAATAATTGATATAGCTTCTCTTCTATTGAATCTACCCATTGCCAAAGACCTTCGCCCTTCAGTATGATTGAAGTCTTTGACTTATAGACTAAATAATTTGAATCTTATGTATCCAAGATCAAACTGATCTTAGACCGAATGCTGCTGATCGAAGACATCTTCTAATCTTCCGAATAAGCTCTAGATACGGTTGTTGATGGATGTGTCAGCTCTGATACCACTATAGGAAAAATACTAGGAATTCTCCTTCAGAGAACACGATGAAAATTGGAATAAATCAAACTAATATCAGTGTCTTCAATCGTGTCTGATCTTGGTCTATGTACTAATAGAGCAGTTTGTACTTTGATTGAATAAAGCATGCGGATTTAGGAGAATCAGAATTTTAATAGCTTGGACATCCTTCTACATAGGAATAGTTGATAAAGGTGGTCGTTTGAAATCCTGCATCATAGTCATATCACAATATGATGCTTTGAAAAAAAGTTACAAAAGAAAAAAGTGATGCAACTTTTGCAAACCTTGTAGGATAAATGAAGCAATAAATTTTGAAAGCTACGGTTGTAAATTGATGGTGGAAGGTGCAAATTTTAGTTTGGAAGATCAAGAAAACAAACCTTAGAAATGCGTGTACATGGAGAAAGGGCTTTTTGCTATTCAATCGCTATTTTTCTATTGGGAAGTTGCGGATTGTGACAATAGTGGTAGCTACACCTTTAGATGAATTGCCATTCCAAATTGAAAGATTTAGAATCACAATCCATAATTATATGGCAATAAAAGATCTGATTGAAGCGGCTTCATTACCTTGTGATTTAAATGTTTCAGAAGAGAACAATGATGAAATTCTCACATCTAGAATTGCAAAACTTAAAGTGTTGTTGTTTCAAAGAGACAAAATTAATTTTTGGAAGATCATCAAGTGTAGAGACCAAGCGGCAGGAACCGCGATTATAGAAGACCTACAACTTATCAATGCTTGACTTGCATCCCTGATCGACATCAGAACCACAAGAGAAAATGGCAAAGACCAAGCGGCTAGAACCATGATAGTAGAAGACCTATAGCCTATCAATGCTTGACTTGCATCCTTGATCGGCAAAAAATTTTACCGACTGATAACACACTTCTTGGTAAAAAATTGTTGTAGAATATTTTCCTAAAGGCTTAAATGCTCAACCTTGAAGACAACTAAAAATTCTTTTTATTCATACTTGCCCAAAGGTAGAGATGAAATAATTTGACTAAATGCCAAGTACGATTTTTCCTTTGATGCTGGAGCTATTCTATATGTACATAGTATAGATAACCTCCAATAGAACAAAGTTTTATAAGTAGCTTTCGATCTAGAGCTTGAGGAGCTGGTGCAGATGGCAGGAAACTGGAGATCAGTAATTGTTCTACTTTAGCTGGTAATCAAGATGCAACCTTTCTTCAAATATGTATCCAATAGAAACTTGAGTGCTTTGTTTAATGGTAGTGGTGACATATCAAAAGCAAATTCAGCAAGAACCCTAAGTAGTACTGTGAAAAAAGGATGGAATGTTTTAACCATTCGATTTTTTTACCTCCATCTACACGTGCCCTGAGGTGGAGTTCTTTAACAAACTATTCAATGGGCTTACAAAATCGATTGGAGTGTTTCGGTTGCCCTTTTGAGTTAAAAGTGTTGTTGTTTCAAGAACATCAGGGTAGAGACCAAGCGGCAGGAACCGCGATTATAGAAGACCTACAACTTATCAATGCTTGACTTGCATCCCTGATCGACATCAGAACCACAAGAGAAAATGGCAAAGACCAAGCGGCTAGAACCGTGATAATAGAAGACCTATAGCCTATCAATGCTTGACTTGCATCCTTGATTGACAAAAAATTGTACCGACTGATAATCTCTTTTGAATTATCCTCAAAAAAATCTGCATTTTATAGATTATCCCAGTTTTTTGAAGACTTTTACTTATAAAAAAGTATATTCGCATGTATAAAAAATCGGGATCTATAGTTTGGAGGCTAGATCCGTTTGATCTAGGTTTGATTGGGTTGGTTTGTCCACCATCTGATTCCCTTGTGTTGCTTTGTTACGGTTTTCTTAGCTATTGTATCATTGGTGAGGGACTTTATAGTGGTATTAGAGGTTATCCAGGAGAAACATCTATTGCATAGATTCTAGGATGAATCTGTAATATGTATAGATGAGACACCTGTTTCTAGAATCATGATCGATAAATTTCGTAATCTTCTAAAAATTATGGCAATATCTAGGTAGAAGATGTGAGTAAAGGAAAATTTGAAAACATTCTTATAGTAGAAAAGTTGTCGATTACAAATCCGATCGGTTTGTATCAAAACTAGAGAGTTCTATTACAAGAAAAGGTTTGTTGAAACTAGCTGCTTGTGAGTTGTGATCAGCTTGATCTTAGTGTGAACTAGAATCCGTGAGTTGATGCAAGGAAAGAAATGTTGGGGAGGATGGGAGAATGCGGAACGACTCCCCCAATGAGGGCTGCTATTGACTATCAACAAGAACGATCTCAATGAAAAGAAAGAGATATAAAATGTCGAATAAAATCACAGCTCATGCATTAAGGACCGCTGAAATAGTTTCATACTCAAACGAATTTTCTGGTTTGAGTACAGTTGACTGAAGAGGGTAAATAGTATGTGGAATTACTATTGATCAATTTAAAAGTGATGTTCAATTCAGAATTCAATGCAGTAGATAAAAAAGATAACATTCGTTTCTCAGGCGTCAGAGACTGCGGTCGTGTGATTGAATTCTAATGAGTCGAAGACGTCCGTGATTCAATCAGATTCAGTGAACAAGTTGAGAAAAGCAATTGAGAAGGTGTAATCAATCACAGCACACACATATATTTTAGATTAGACACAAATAGTAGGTGTTGTTGATATTTTACATAAAATTCTTAACATGAGAGTATTTGCTCAATATTGAGCATGAACAACACAAGTGATTACTATGAAAGATTTCAGATCCTTAAGATCCAATCTACTCGAATGATCTTTGGTTAGAAAGAGAAATACACTACCAATCTCACCAATGTAGAAAAATCAGCATCTACACACAATTTGAGATGCAAACACTAATAGAACTTGATCAAACTTGAATGAAATGATTATGTACTGTTGCTATCCATACAAAACCAGCAAGCTACTATATTTCACACGTGTGGATCCAAAAATAGCAAATATAGATCATTCTACACATAGAATTGCAAGCAATCACCAAGATAGTGCACCAATGGATAGTAGAACCCAAGAGACCATGTATAAGCATGAAATGAGATAGAGAAGAGAGAAGATGACTCTCTCCACGAGTTACATCCTTTTATAGCAGGTCCAAACCCTATTTGGCCACTTGGCTTTCCACCAAATGCTAACCCTACCAATTTTGGGTCTAGATTCAATGTACCCAACTTATTCAAATTGAATCTACTCAAACTCGCATTCTATCTTTCCCACACTTCAAAAAGTGTTTATTCAAATGAAATTTAGACTAATGAACTTTGAAAAGTCAACCTCTAAGTCTAAAACAAGCTTTGGCCTCAGTATGCCAAATATGGAAATATTGCAAAATGTGATGAAACTAGTTGAATCTTTGACACTCCCTCTTCAACTAGTTTTAGCATAGACTTTGATAATCCTCCAAGTGAAGTCTTATGCTTCATGAACAAGTCTTTTCCCAATGCTTTGGTGAAGATATCAGCTACACATTCCCTTGAAGACACATGTTGAAGCTCCACCTCCTTTGCAATGACTCGCTCCCTCACAAAATGATATTGTATCTCAATATGCTTGCTCCTAGCATATTTTTTTTGACAATAGAACTTTGATCCATCATAAGAATGATCTTCTTCCTAAGAATAGACCTCCTTTCAATGATCATATAATGCTCAAAATATAAACAACCATAATTGATAAGAGAATAGTGTCCACTTGGGATGCTTCACTATTTCTTACATCAATTTTACATATCAAGATGTAACTAGAACATGAAGAATCAAATAGAATGTAAATGAAATGATTCCACCATGCTTCCAACTCTGAACTCTTTGGAAAAATATAGCAAACAAACAATAAATGTGAGTGATCAACATTTGCTTGCATGTCTCCTCCTTCTTTGTCTTTTGTTGCCTTGTATCCACCATGATACTCCATGAATGAGCCTCCATCTCCATCTTGCCTCAAGATATCACCATACCTTGATGACTTGACCATGAATGAGTGAGATAATGAACCTCCAATAGCTTCATTTCCATCAGCAAAATCATCCAAGAATGCTAGTACAAACCTAACATCAAAACAATGCTCACCAATGTAACTAGTTTTACCATATCTTGACAATTTGCACACATCCACATGAAATTGCTCAAACATGAGATAGAACAAGTAAAGTAAACTTGAACAACACTTCCTTGCTGCTCCTTTGTCTTACTTGAGTTTTCAATATGCTGAAAAAATAGATCCATAACATCTTTGCCAATTACCTCTCCTTTGATGCTCTTGACTAGCTCCAAATTGCCAACTTCCCTTTTGACTAGTCGAAGCACTTTGAGATCAACCTCTTGATCTTCAACTTGACCATCAAAGTCATTGAACAGACTTTGTTTTCCAGACATCATACACAGCTCTTTAGTAGATAGATCCAGCAAAATCTACTAAAATCATCAATGAATGTTACATACATCTTAGCTCCACTATTGCTAATTGTAGTAAATCCATGAATATCTGAATGTACAAGTTGAAAAGGCTTTGTAGATCTAGAAATAGATCTAGTATAAGGTAGTCTACGTGACTTAGACAAAGCACAAGACTCACAAACATGCTTGTCATTACTTAAGGAACTTGGAAGACCTTCTTCCTTGCCATTATCTCTAATGACTTGAAGTTGAGGTGTCCCATCCTTTTGTGCCAAACCTCTTGAATAGAAATTTGCTCCCTTGCAACACATCCAACTAGGTTAGAAATAACACAAGCATCAAGTTTGAACAACTTCCCTTGCCTTTTACCTTTTCCAATCAAGACATCCTTCCTTTTGATCAAACAAGCATCTCCATCAAACTCCACCTTGAGGCCCTTACTTAGCATTTGACTCACACTAGGCAAATTCTTGGTAATAGATGGAATAAACAAGACATCCACCAAATGAACATTCCTATTTCTACAGAGAGAAATAAGAATCGTGCCAATTCCTTTGATTGCACACTCACCATCATTGGCCGTGTAGATCACCCTCTTGTTATCTCCATATGCCAACAAAGAAGTGAAGTACTCTTTGTGAAAGGTCATGTGTGAACTTGCTCCACTATCAATCCACCAAGGATCTAGATCTCCATCATTAGCAAGCATACATGAAGACATCACAAAAGCATCATCATTTGCATTTTGAACATCCAAACCATCCTCATCAAGAGTAAGATTACCTTTCTTGTCTCCTTGATCTCTCATCTTCTTGTAGCACTCACTTGCAAAGTGTCCTTTGATGCCACAATAGAAGCACTTGAGCTTTGATCTATCCTTCTTTTTGCCACTTGAAGAAGCATCCACTTGATCTTGCCCTTTAGACCACTTACTTTTGGATTTGCCCTTGAATTTGCCCTTTGTGAACATAGCATCATCTTGAAGTGTTGATGTAAATCCACCTCTTGCTTGAAGCCTATATTCCTCATTGATCAAGATCTCTTGAAGATCCATCAAACTTAACAAAGTCTTTTGAATAGCAATACTTTGAACAATGTTAGCATGAGCATCCAACACGCCATTAAGAATCACTTGAATAAGCTCTCTTTCCTTAATGCTTTCATCTATGCAAGCTAACTCATCATTCAATGCTTTCATTCTCAAAACAAAAGTACTTGGAATTTCTTCATTCTTTTGCAAACAAGAAAAGATTTGCCTTCTTAGAGTCAACACTCTAGAAGTAGACTTGGATTCATAAAGCTTTTTCAATGAATTCCAAGCTTCCAAAGATGATGTGCACTTACCAACTTCCTTGAGAAGTTATTGGTAACATTCATCTTTATCATATGTAGCACCTTCTTGGACCTCTTGTCATACCTCAATTGATCTTGTTGTGTTGCTCCTTTGCCAAGCTCATTCTTTCAAAAGCAACACTAGCTTCCAACTTAAACAATCTTCCATGCTTAAATCCTCAAGAAGTGACTCCATCCTCACTTTCCACAATGAATAGTTACTTGAGGTAAGCCTATCATTGGCTTCCAACATGACTCCAATTGAGGTTGCCATGTAGCAACCTTTCAACCTGCTTCAATGCACAAAGCACTCCTTTGAACAACAACAAATGCTTTCAAAAGAAATCACCAAGATTTGAAACTATCTCACAAATTCTCTTCTAGCACTTATCCAAGCAAATCAACACATAGAATCATGGAATCTTGATCAACCTATGATCTATCCTCAATCTAATGACTTTTGCCACTTCCTAAGATTGAAACACACTCAAATGAAGTCCAGCAACCTCACTATCTAGAGATCCAATCAAAATTAGGATTTTGACAAAATCACAAAAAATTGACTATTCCAAATCTACATGCAAATGCTGAAAATTTGATATGCAATCTATAAGCCACCACTTAGGCTGAACCAATGATCCAAAAATCGGCCAAATCCAGTATGTGAATTCAAAAATCGAAATTGAACAAGTATATTGACCTATTTAGTGTTTTGATCTACAAAAGATCCAATCTACAAAAGCAAAAAAATTTGACTTTGGTGTAGAATCCTCTCTAGCATGCTCTAGACTTGATATTTTCACCAAATCATTGATAGATCTGATTTCCTCCTTCATAATCTGAAACACAAGCTCTTATACCATGTGAAAGATTTCAGATCCTTAAGATCCAATCTACTTGAATGATCTTTGGTTAGAAAGAGAAATACACTACCAATCTCACTAATGTAGAAAAATCAGCATCTACACACAATTTGAGATGCAAACACTAATAGAACTTGATCAAAATTAAATGAAATGATTATGTAATGTTGTTGTCCGTACAAAACCAACAAGCTACTATATTTCACACGTGTGGATCCAAAAATAACAAATATAGATCATTCTACACATAGAATTGCAAGCAATCACCAAGATCACTAATGGATAGTAGAACCCAAGAGAACCATGTATAAGCATGAAATGAGATAGAGAAGAGAGAAGATCACTCTCTCCATGAGTTACATCCTTTTATAGTAGGTCCAAACCCTATTTGGCCACTTGGCTTTCCCACCAAAATGCTAACCCTACTAATTTTGGGTCTAGATTCAATATACCCGACTTATTCAAATTGAATCTACTCAAACTCGCATTCTAGGTGCAGCTTCCGATGCTCGATCTTCTGCTCTGTTGCATCGTATGGTGAATGCAAACTAGATGTGTATATATATACAACATACTTGTGATTACAATAATTGCTTAATAATCTATATTTTAGTCTAACCAGATGTTGATTGTGAATGTAATTTATCGATATTTGATGTACAATGACATCTGTATAATGTGTGTATCAGTCAGATGAGGCGGATGACTCGATGGAGTCCAAGTAGTTAGATGACTCGATCGTCGAAGTACTCAAATGAGTCGATCAAAGTAGACTTCGATCGATCGTCGAAGTAGTCGAGTGACTTGATGTTCGAAGTAGTCAGAGATGGCCAGGTCTTCGATTTTCTTCAAATGGCATTCAAATGTGGTGATTGACGAGAATGAATACCCTTTACTCCGGAGATGAAGATTAGTCGGAAGGTCGAGCTATGTAGTTTGGCTGATTCGATTTTGTGTAGAAAGTTGCAGGTGTCGAACTGCTGCACAGAAAGTCATGTATTTTCCCAGGCATTACTCTACACACATAATCAAAGTAGTTTTGTAGGTACTACAGTCTTTGTTAAGAAACATGACTAAATATGCAAAATAGCAAAACAGAAAACTATGATTCCTACAGGTATCAGATGAGCAGACAAAAAACCTAAAGAGGTTGCATCTGATCCTAGATTAATGATTTAATTCAAGGATAAAAAAATGTGCAGGAAGAGTCTTAAATGATATTAAAATACCAAGGAAAAAACTATGAGCTTAATTTCCAATAGTCCCCTTAAGGTCACGGTTGGATGTGCCTTGAGTGTCTTCGTCAAGTTTAGCATGTTGAAGAACTTGTAGAAAAAATACTAGGAATTCTCCTTCAGAGAGCACGATGAAAGTTCAAATTTATCAAACTAATAGCAGTGTCTTCAATCATGTTTGATTTTGGTCTATGTACTAATAGAGCAGTTTCTACTTTGATTGAATTAAACATGCAGATTTAGGAGATATATGTGTGAGTGTAGGCTTGCAGAGCTTGCGTAGTATAGCCCTCCCGCCTGTCAACAAGGGTTAGATCACTGGATAGGTACCTAACTATGCATAGATGCTAATTTTAGTTAGTTTCCTACTTTGCATCTAACTCCACCTTCACTAACACTATCCCTCTAGCTCTACTCTTCCTAAACTAAATTCATCATGATTTTGGGTGGAAAGAGAGGATAAAATAGAAGAAGAAGAAGAAGAAGAAGATAGAAAGAGAGAGAGAGATGAGATGGAGGTTAGCTCAAATGCTCAATGTCATTGCTTATGGAAAAACCTTAACTAGCATAAACCAAAAAGCATGGGAAATGAAAATTCCAAGCAATCACAACAATAGCATAAGCAAGAGTGATTAGCAAATGAGGATGCTTTAGCTCTCAAAATGATAGAATCTCCTCCTCTCTATTAAGCACATTTGGTTTCAATGCCCATTAAATGTTCTAAGTTTCGGACGTAAGTGGTTGCCACGCGGATTGTTGGATCAGGGCAGTTGATATAGTGAGTCGTGAATGTGATGAGAGCCCTTCTAGCATCTACACTCATAGTCCACCCGTATTCTAATGGAATGATCGGCCAATTAAAGTTTTGAAGTGTGATCTTGTCCAGAGGGGTGCCACATTCTGCCCATTTGGATCGTCGTCTACATGGTAGGAAGTGCGCGTTCACCCGCAATTATTGCGGACTCGTCACTAGGCCCTGATGGCTATAGGGTCTCTTTCGAACAGTTGCTGATGCCACTCTGGTTGTGGTTGGAGGGTGGGTAATGCTTGCAGCTCCTTGCTCTCTATTGTTTGAGCTGAAAACGATATCTGCTAGCCACCTCGTGATGACTCGTGGGGATATTTTGATAGAAATTCATTTATTTTTTCCTCCACGGACTTTGGTCTTCGAAAGGCCCATCTGACAAATATCGTGCGCGAACCTCTGGACGATGTGGCCTGTCCTTCCTCTTGGCTTTGGCTGGTACCTGCGCCTTGGCCCTGGTCTCGTGTCTTAGCACCCGTATCTGTTGGTCTTGGATCTTGGCCTTCTGACCCTTGATATTGACTAAATCCCCCTGCTGCTTGCTGGCATTGATCTTGGCTTGTACTGGCATGTGCAGCGTCAAAAACAGGTGGCAGTGGAATTACCACGGGGGTGGGCTGGGTCTTTTGCTCGATTAACTGTTGGCAAGCCTTGAGGGCTTGTTTGGCCTAGGCGAGCCCATGAGTTGCGCTTGCCCGATATTTATTGAGCTTTGTCTGGTAGCTGTTCAAGGTTTGGCTATAGACCTACACCTGACACCGAAAGAGATTCATTTCTGATTCAGATAGCGACCTTGAGTTTGGTGCAGGTTGAGCTAACCAGACAAGTTTTTCATTTTGTAGGGCTTTGACCTCTGTCCCCAGGCACGTATTCTCTGCTTCCAAAATGTTTAGTTACGTCTGGATGGGAACAAGCCATTGGGATGCTTCGGATTGAAGCTCCCGCACCTTCGTGGAGGCCTCTATCAGTGCTTTGGAGAGGCTTTGGATGTACAAATTGAGGCCCTCGTCCTTCTGCTGCAGCTTGGCAATCTCCCGGTGCTCTTCTTGTTATTTTGCTGAGCTAAAATTAGCTCATGCTGCAGCTTCGCGAGTTCCGCTCGCAGTTGTGTATTGCTTGTGGCCAAGTGTAATACCCTACTTTCCAAGATAGCTTTGGCCGCTACCGCCTCTAGGATGTATTTGCCCAAAGTCTGGAACGCCATCGTTAGGTCAGTGGGAGCAGCTGGTACACTGGCACTGGTAGGGGCTTGTGTTGTATCGGCCCCGACGACTTGTGGAGTCTCATCATCATTGTCTTCAATCAGGTTCTCGTTGGACCTGATGCCATCTGGGGCGGTAGGATCAGTCCGATCTGGCGATGGTATGAAAACTGTTTGAACAAATGCGTCATCAAGCAATGGTTGGTTGCCCTCGACAACCTTTGATGGCGAAGCAGGTGGGGTTTGAAAAGCAATCGTGGAAACGGGGGTGAGGACGATTTGTCCAAACGAGAGAATGGGAGGAACAGAGAGGAATTGAAGGGTGGTGTGGAGTATGGAAGAAGACGAGGATGGAGCAGAAAGGGTCTTGCATGGGGGTGAAAAATTGATGACTTGCATCCACGACAGAGTGTGAGGAGACAACTGAAAATCAGACGGATTAAATGGGATGGAAGCAATGGTGGCGGTAAGAGTGATAGAGGATGCGATGGTGATGGACGGAGTAGTGGATAATGGAACTAAAATGGAAGTGGTATCTACAAAGGAAACGAGAATGGACACAAAAACAGTTGTGGATGGAACAAGAAGAGAGGTAGTGACAACAGAGATGGAAGGGGATGGTTGCACGGAAGAAGAAGTGGCGACGGTTGATGGAGTCATTAGTGCAGTGGTGGTGGTGCATCTTCGGGTAGCAGATGGAGATGAAGTAGAAAAGGCAGCGCCACGCATTCGTTTGCTGGCTGTTGTGTCAGTAACTGTAAGTTGGGAGGAGGTGGATGCTTGAGATGGCAGGTAGAGGTTAGTGTGCGGCACAATGGAAGACAAAAGGGATGAGCGATGGAAACCGCGCACTTTCATCTTGAGAAGTGCGCAGGCAAAGTTACACAATAGGGGACCTGCTGCGATACGGTCATGGTTGTTGGGTTTAATGGAGATGGTTAGTTCACGAATGAGGAAGCTATGCCAGTCGTATGGCACATCTGAGGGGCCAGGGAATTTCAAAAAAGATTCCACTATCTGACTCAGCAGCTTGGACTGGATTCTGTCCTTGAAAATGTTAAAATAACCAAAAACTTTTTCAACAGATGCACAGCCACCTGAATGACGGGTTCCGTGATAGCATCTATCAGGTAACCATTGTTAGTCTGGATTGGGATTTTTGGTGCAATTTGGGTGACAAAAGGTTTGATCAGAGTTTTGGCGTGGCGATGGGAGATGGGCTGACGGTCACCAAACATAATGACAATGGTGACCATCAAGTTGGCGTTAATCCTGACCTTGTACGTGGTACCTTGGTACATGAAGTGGAAACATGTCTTCGGCACTTTCCAGGTGGCGTAAGCATGAAGGACAAGGCCCATGTTTATATCAGACTGGAAAAGCGCCGCAAAAATCCCATTGCCTCAAGAAGTGGGCCGGTTGTCGGTAGCCATGGTTGAATTAGAGCGTTAGAGGGTAATGGTCGAATCTGTGTGGCCTCAGGGATTTCATGCTGGATCACTTGCTTGGCGCCAGAGTCTTCAGAGGATGAGGAGGCCGTGTTAGCGGTGATGATTAAAGGACGAAAAAGTAGAAAAAACAGTGGAAAAGGTAAAAAGGTGTGGAAATGACAGAAAACTGTGAATAACGAGTGTTGGATGACAAGAATTGTAGTTCAGAGCATAGATCGGTGTTCAGTATGAGCAGATGATAGCTGGTAGAAAGTTTGGTCGCAAATAGAGAACTTAGTAATTTCAGTGTAAATTTCGGCAGAGTTTCGCTAGCAAAGGTGACAAATGACTCGAATTCAGCCCTTATATAGTGGAATTTAGCGTGTATATTAGGTGAAATCCACTTTCCCTTGTTCAGTTCCACCCAAATTTTGGTAGGGACCTTCTTCACAAAATTTTAAGCCTTGGGGAAGTCTGCGAGAGTTCAGAAGGTGATTTGACTGCCATGCAAAGGTTCTACGAGTGTTCAGACTGTCTGCGAGGGTTCAACTCTCGCATGAAGTCATTTCTCGCACAACATGTTCTTGTGACTGTATTCTCAAGATTAGACCATGTAGGCAGGCTAATTTCACTACTCTGATTGTTGTTGGAAATTCATAAGTTTTAAGAATTTCATAGCCGATTAAATCACTGTCTACTATGTACTTCGACTCATCGAATTTAACATCTTGAACAACTTTTATTCTTTCAGTTTTGGGTATGTAGACTCGATAATATGAAGAATGTAGTTCGAATCCTACCAAAAATCCTTGTTCTGTCTTTGGATCAAGTTTCTTTCTCAATTTGTCTGGTATGTGGATATAAACAACACATCCGAATATCCAAATATGAGCTAGATTTGGCTTCGACTTCCACCATATTTCGTGAGGGGTTTTATCCGATATTCTAGATTTCAAAATTTGATTCTAAAGATGGTTCGACGTAGCCACTGTTTCTGTCCATAAGAGTTTTGGATTTTGGATTCATGTAGCCTGGATCGAATTCATGTTCAGGATTGAACTATGGAAACTCATCATTCCAGCCAATGCAGAAACTATTCTGCAAATACTATAAGAGGACTGGCCATGTTACCAAGGACTACAGAACTTTGAAGTACAACAATGAAAAGAAGAAACAGTTTCAACAACAAGCAAATGCTGCAACATACAATAACTCGATCTAGCAACTAGAGGAAGATGAAGTAGCCTTTATGACCAAGGTCGGAGAATAGCAGACTATCGATTTTTGGTATCTGGACTCGGGAGCAACACAACACATGACTCACCATCGAGACTGGTTCCAAAACTACAAATCATTCATCCATTCTAGAGTTGTGCAACTTGGAGACAACTCATCTCATTCCATCAAGGGTGAAGGAACAATCAAGGTCAAATTTCAGAAAGGTGAAGTAAAGCTGTTTTCCAATGTTCTTCACATTCCAAATCTGACCAAAAATATGCTCTCAACATGCAGAATCACTGATTCTAGTTGCAGGGTCAAATTCGATACAGAGGGCTGCGCTATTCTTGACAAGTATCGGAAAGTTTTAGCTTTCAGGAGAAGATGTGGCTATCTTTACAAGCTTAGTCATTGCTATTCTTCAAATAGTCAAGCTCTTCACACATCTACTTCTGAATCAACAGATATGCTTTGGCATTTCAAATTAGGCCATCTAAATTTCAATAATATTCATCAAATGTCAAATCAAAATCTAGTGCAAGATCCTCTTTCCATTAAAAGATCGAATTCTCCATGTGAAAGTTGTATTATCATCAAACATGCTAGAAGTCCATTAATTTTCGATTCAATTCATACTTCTAGAGACCTGCTAGATCTTGTGCATAGTGACATTTACGGCCCAATGCAGACTGCTTCCACAGGCGGAGCCCTCTATTTTCTGACATTCATTGATGACTTTTCTCGAAGAACTGTCACTTATTTTCTGAAAAACTAGGTGCTTCTTACCCTTCAGTTTGTATCTCTCTACATATATATTTTTTCTTCGATACTCCCGTTGAGGAAAGCGGTCTGGACATCCATTTGATGGACTTCAAAATCTGCTGCAGCTGCATAGGAAAGAAGTAATCAAATTGAAACATGTTTGACAACAAGACTGAAGGTCTCAGAATAATCTAGATCTGGAATCTGGGAGAAGCCTATTGTGGATCGGAAGCACGTCAATTAGCAACAAATAATCAAGATGAAGAATCAATAACAATTTGCAATAGAACAAAACAGTAGTGTAAACAACATCGTGAGTCAGATTTTCTAACCGACAGTTTCAAAAAATTATATGTATAAAAAATATACAATGACTCGAGAAATTACGGGACTGACTCAAAGAATACGAGTTGAGTCGAGTCGATCCAGTATTGAAAAATTCTAGAAAATATGAGTCGAGTCGAGTCGATCCAGTATCGAAAAAATTTGATTTTTGAATTTCAATCTTCTACTTTAAAATTCGAGTCATCATTTTCTGGTTTTTTTGGTATAAGTGTATATAGCTTCCAGGATGTTCATTATTGAATGGATTTGGGCTTTGAGCATTGAAATCCAACACTCCTCCTTAATGTGGATCCTGAAAAACTTTGATCTTCACATTTAGCATGTCGTTAAATCTAAGATGCTGCTCCTTTGATAGAACTTTTGTGAAGTAATTTGCTATCATAAGATCTGTCCTACAGTAAACTATTTGCTTTGCACTTTCCCTCTAAGGTAGTGATACCTGATTTCGATATGTTTGTTCCGAGAATGAAATCTCGGATTTAGAGATAGCATGATTGTGCTTTGATTGTCACAATAGATTGTCGTTGAATGTGACTGAGCAAGGTTAATATCTGCAAGCAAGTTCCTTAGCCAAGTTGCCTTCTTGGTAGCATTTGTGGTAGCTATGTATTCTGATTCAGTTGATGATAATACTACTCAGGCTTGCTTTCGACTGTTCCATGAGATTGGGCTTTGATTGAATGAGAATACAAATCCAGAAGTTGATCATTTGGAATCGATATCTCCTGCCCAATCTGCATCTGTGTAACCTTCAAGAATATTGGCAAATTGGCTGCCTCCATAACAGATGTTGAGATGCTTCATTGCTTGGACATAGCTCATAACCTTTATGAGTGCTTTTCAATGTGCTGGCCCTGGATTTAATAGGAACTGGCTGAGTGAACTGATCGAGTATGCAAGGTCGAGTCAAGTGCAAATCATTGCATACATCAGTGAGCTGATGATGGAGTGAAATGAATATTGCTTTTTTTCCTTCTTTTTTGTCTCTGTTTGAGGAGATTGTTCATTTGACAGCTTCAGACCAGGGTCAAGTGGAAAGTGACTCGATTTGTAGTTGGTCATTCCATATTTGTCCATCACGTTGGTGAGATATCATTGTTGGCTAATAAAAATTTGTCTGCTGGATCGAATTTAAAAAATATGAATTCCGAGACAATAATGGGCTAGATCCATATCAGTCATTTTGTACTCATGTGCTAGCATGCATTTCGTATCATTTATTAAATTTAGATTGTTACTGAATAGTAATGTATCATCTACATAAAGAGTGATGATAATGAAGGAATTCGATACAGACTTGAAATAAACATTCGAGTCTGCCGAGTTTAGAATAAAACCATTTTCAATTAGAAATACATTGATTTTTTGAAACCAGGCTCTTGGTGATTGTATTAGACCAAACAAATCTGAGACATTAAAGTTCTTTAAATAATTCAAAGCATCTATAGAAAATCATACCCAGAGGAGGATCAAAGCTCTATGTACTGATGGAGGGGGAGAATTCATATCCACCACATTCAAGGAGTTCTACAAGGCAAATGGAATACAACAACAATACACAACCAACTACTCACCTTAGTCCAATGGTGTAGCAGAAAGGAAGAATTGAACACTTATCGAAAGTGCCAAGAGCATGCTGGCCCATGTCTCTCTTCCAAAAATTTTTTGGATAGAAGCTATTACTACAACTGCTCTACAAAATCGATCCATTACAAAAGCCTTGAATGACAAAACATCTTATAAGGTATGGACATGATCGAAACCATCACTCAAGCATATTCAAGTGTTTGGATGCATAGTTTACGTTTAGATCTCTGCTAATCTAGGAAAGAAGCTGGATGGCACAAGCATAAAATCGATTTTCATTGGCTATTTTTCAAATCACAAGGCATACAAGCTTTACAATCTAGACACCCAGAAGACATACACCAATAGAGTTGTCATTTTTGTGGCAAATCAATTTATCGACCACAAGGGAAAAGCTCGAGAAATGTCTGATCTAAGTATCAAAGAAATTTTCGATCCAAGTATGAAAAATAGCTCCATGATCGAAAAATAGAAAATCAATACTGACTCAAAAAATGAGTCAGAACCTCAATGAATCCAATCACATTAGAGAATCGAAGTTCAGCCCAGAAGATCGAACCGATCTAAATAGCCTGCATCCCGATTTATGGATGATCTAGCTTGCTACTTTGTGCAAGCTATCAACTCTTGATGTTGATCAGTGAAAAGTTGCAATGGACACAGAATTCGATTATCTAAACGAGAATCAAACGTGGATTGTAATTGAGATGCCAAAGGATCAAAATTCGATTTCATACAAATGGATATTCAAAGTGAAGTATGATGTTGAAGGAAGATTAAATCAATACAAGGCCATGCTAGTCTTGTTTAAACTTCCTCTGCTATTCCGAAAATTTTCGATTTGGTATCAGTGTTCCGTTTCTATCAAAACCCATTCCTGATAACTCATTGCTTCCAACGTGGTACCAGCATTTATCTCTGATCAATCCCACCGATATTTGAGATTGTCAACATTAATAGAATGAATACTTCCATCAAATGAAGGACTAACATATTTGGATAGTCTTTAATTGATAAAAGTATACTTCATTGAGCAGTGATTTTTCTCCAGTTTTTGTTAGCTTGGTCTGTAGATAAATGTTCTATCATATCACATACCTTTATTAAATTTGTTCCATACATGCAATTAGGAACAAACGACTTGAGAATATTTTTGATCATAGGAATTTGAAGACATTCCTCATAGAAGTTCAAACATGTCTTATAATCGAGTTTCGCCTTTGGAATCAATTTCAAACATTGCTTATTAAATTGTTGTATAAATTCAATATGTGTGACAAACAAAAATAATTGTTTGTAAAATTTCGTAACATTGTCAACACATGCAATTTTGAATTTACACTTCGGGATTGGATATATTTGAGAGTCCCACCATGCTCGGACTTGTTTTTGAAAATACAATGAGACGAAATGAATTTTATCTTTATTAAAATAATGGTGATGACGAAAGTAAGCTTCCAATTCAGTCAACCAATCTGCAATACTAATTGAACTGGGTTGTCTATTTAAAAAAAACAAGACTATCACGTATGATTTTAGATTCTAATTTGTCATCAACTAAAAGTTAAAATTTTTACTATACCAAATATCCATCACTAATAAACCTCTCTGTGGACTATGAATTTGCCAACTAAAATTTATTCATAAAAGAATTTGACAGGCTGTTGAGATGCTCTTCTCCACTGATTAAATCCTAACTCCTTGTAGAATGAATTAATTGTCAGGTTCTCATAGTGAATGTAAATGAAAAATGTAAATATACAATGATTGTCCTCAACTTGTAGATTATTGTGAGCAATTTTTCTGTTTACTATGTTTGAATTTGGACTCAAATTTAAAAGTTAGAGAGTTTCGAAGATGATAAGAAAATGACAAAAGCAGTAACTTAGAAAAAAAAAAAAGATACATAAAAAATAAAAAATGAAATAATAATAACAAAAGTACTGATGATAATATTCAGCTAGACGAACTTAGCACTTTTTGTTTTTATACTACTGAATTTTGAGATTAAAATAAAGATTTATAAAGATAATAAGAAATAAAAAAACAAATAACTTATGGGGTCTTAAATTTTTATTTTTACAAATTGAATTGTTTAAAGTTTCGAATTCCATAAAACATTAATTTGGAAAGAATCGTGAAAATTTTGAAAATTTTATGGCAAAATTTTTTACGATCCTTCATACGAGTGCTCGTAAAATAATGATTGTAAAAAAAATTTGTAAAAAAATTGGCAATTTTTTTAATCAATTACTTACTTGAATAAAGTGCCCATTAAAAAAATAAAAAAATACAAATATTTTAAATGCGATATATATATATATATATATATATATATATATATATATATATATATATATATATATATATATATATATATAGATGGGCTCGGAAGGGTGCTGCCCATTTACACACACGGTGGCTAGAGAGCAGGAGAACCAAACGGCCGGAGAACAAAGTAGAATCCGAGGGGGGGGGGGGGGAACACAAAACAGGAGAGAGTATGGGAGGGGTTAGGGTAGCCCCCGGGGTAGAGGGTGCCCACAAGGGCAAATTGTGAGAGGTGGAGGGTAGGGTAGTGGCCGAAGGTGGGGGAAGAGAGACATGGTTTAGGGTTAGGCTTTTTATTTTTGAATTAGAGTTAAAACAAGTATGATGTGTGTTAGCAACTGTGCAAACACAGAGAAAATATAAATAAAACTCTGTGGCATGTGTTTTGTAAGCCCACGTATGAGCATTTGCCAATAAACTTCTACTATGGCATGTGTTTTGTAAGTCCATGGGTAGAAGCTTAAAATAATAAAATAACTTGAACTTAGGATTAGAACTTAACTTAAGATACTTAAGCTTAGAAATATTTGTCTTAAGTTTTTTTAAGTTTCAAAGCTAGAAATGACAGTCTCTGATGTCTGAGAAACGGATGCTATCTTTTTGCACCACCATATTGAATTCTGAATTGAATCTCACTTTCAAACTAATCAATAGTAATTCCACCTACTATTTATCCTCTTTGGTGAATTGTACTCAAATCAGAAAATTTGTTTGAGTATGAAACTATTTACGTGGTCCTTAATGCATGAGCTGTGATTCTATTCGGCATTTTCTCTCTCTTTCTCGTTGTCAAGATCGTTCTTGCTTATAGTCAGTAGCAGCCCTCATCGGGGGAGCCGTTTCGCATTCTCTCTCATCCTCCTCCAACAAGGTGGTATCAGAGCTATCAAATTAAACCAAGAGGTTAATATTCTACCCTTCAATTACTATCAGTTCAATATGTCTCACACTGGTAACACTTCATCTTCTTCATCATCTAATTAGAATTATCGATAAATTCAACGGTTCAAAATTTTACATCTGAAAATTGAAGCTCAAGATGATGCTTATTAGATAGAGATCTTTGGGATGTCGTAGACGGGTCTGACAACGTTGATTTTGAATTATCTAAGGCATGGAAGATCAAGGATCAGAAGGCCCTACCATCAATCACATTGAATTTGGCTGATTCCCAAATATCCCACGTTACCACTTGCAAGTCCTCTAAGGAAACATTAGATTTATTATCAAATCTTTATGAGACTCAAGATGTGACCACCAGGTTACACCTTAGGAAGAAGTTCTTACTCTCAGAATGTCTGATTCAACAACCATCACTACCCACATTAATTGCTTTAAATCTTTACTAGATCAATTGTCAGCTGTAGGATGCGGTATTCAGGATAGTGATGTTGTAATGACCTTACTTTCTTCTTTGCCAAAGTCTTATGAGCACTTTGTTGTAATGATCTCCACTCGACCCGATCTGACCAAAAAGGTCATCGGTCATCTTCTTCAAGAAGAAATGCTGAGAAAAACCAGCGATCTATCCATCAAAGATAAATCTCTAGTATTATACACCAAGAAGAAAGATAATTTCAAAGACAAGAATCAGATGCAGAAAAAACAACAATAGAAGCCTCAACCTCCATCAAAGAGTAGTGGATACTATGAACCACGACATCAAAGATTGTTTCATTCGAAACTACAACGAGACGAAGAAGCAGCAACACCAACAACCAAAATCTACCAATGCAACAAAATTTAAGGAGCAAACCCCTGATGACAACAAACCATCAGAACTGCTGATAGATTTGGAAAAGTAATAATACAGATTACAACATTTGGTATCTCGACATGGCTCTACCCAACATATGACTCCTCAAAGAGAATGGTTTACTGAATATGTGGCTTACAACAGAGATGAATTCATCTACCTCGGAGACTCAAGCACCATCCACGTAAAAGGAAAAGGAACAGTCAAGATCATGTTAAAGAATGCATTCTTCAATTCTGTTTCGAATGTCTGTCATGTACCTCAGTTATCTAGAAATCTCCTATTGATTTCAAAGATAACTGATGAGGGGTATGCTGTTATCTTTTCTTCTCAACAGTGTACAATCTTCGACAAAGATGCTACTCTGACTACATGCACTCGAATTGGGAACTTATGTGTACTTTCTAACTCTAGCGCATTAGCTACTACTTTTGACGAACATCAATCCAATTTACCTTCGAAGTTCTGGGTAGAAGCCACTACCACAGTCTGTTATCTACAGAACAGATCTAGCACAAAAGTAGTCAATAGCAGAACTCCTTATCAAGTATGGCATGGACACAAACCTAGTGTCAGCCATCTAAAGTTCTTTGGTTGTGTATGCTTTGTTTATGTTCCTAAACAACTTAGAAAGAAATTGGACCAAAGGTCGAATAAATGCATTTTCATTGGCTATCCCAATGAACATAAAGCTTACAAAGTTTATGATCCATCCACCAATGTAGCATTTGTTTCTAGCAATGTAATCTTCAAAGAGTACGCATTCTACGATTTAAAACAACCATCGACAAATGATGTTGTGTCATTTCATCCTATCTTATACAACATCAGATCTTCCACTCATAATGTCCCTTCTACAGAACCTGCAGCCAAAGAATTCAAGCTATAGAAGCCGAGCAGCTGACAATACTTGTCCAAAGACTAGATCAAGTTGGCTTGAGCAAGTCTAGAGAAATTCAAGAAGAGGCACCAATCGAATCTGGTCAACCAATTGTTCGAAGATCTTTGAGAACTCGAACAATACCATAGAGGTATATACCTCAATCTTTTTGGACTTGGAGATCCAGAAACCCTAGTAAGGATGTTGTGAAGTGGCACAAAAAAATGGAAAGCGAATACAAACCTGGTTGACTTCCCCACTCAAAAGAGAGTTATCGACAACAAGTGGATCTTCAAGAAGAAGATCAACTCTGATGGCTCCATTGCTAAATGGAAAGCTAGGCTGATGGCCAAAGTATTCACTTAATCTAGAGAGTGTATTACCAAAAAATGCGTTAATCTACAACGTAGATTAGCAGTGTATGTCTACATTCTGGAGGATTGTAGGAATGATATAGATGGCAGTGACCAGCAATCATATTTGAAATCCATCCGAATTGTTTTTTGTTCGTGATTAATTTGATTTCGCTGCAGCAATGTCAATATCAGAGCTTGTTCAAGTTTCATTTCGTTTCGTCCAGTTTCGTTTCATTTGAGAGCTTGATTGATATTTGCAATTAGCGTTACCCACATTTTTCACATCAGTGGTATCAGAGCTTCACCTGTCATAGTCTGACACAGCCAGATAACTATCAGATTCAGGAGGCTAAGCATTCAAACAAAGAACTAGCAGCCGCCGAAGACCTCGAACTCTCTCTCCCTCAACACTCACACTATCTCTCTCTCTCTCTCTCTCTCTCTCTCTCTCTCTCTCTCTCTCTCTCTCTCTCTCAACACTCACGTTATTGCTATTTTTGTTCACAACCCTATAAAAACCCTAATCCTAAACAACACTTACTCTCTCTCCCTCCTCCCATCTCTCTCTCTCTCTCTCTCTCTCTCTCTCTCTCTCTCTCTCTCTCTCTCTCTCTCTCTCTCTCTCTCTCTCTCTCTCTCTCTCTCTCTCTCTCTCTCTCTCTCTCTCTCTCTCTCTCTCTCTCTCTCTCCCCTTCACCCTCCGTCTCTCCCTCTCACCTCCCATCTCCCTTTCCACTCTCTCCATCCGCCTCTCTCCACCCACCATCTCCTTTCCTTCGCCTCTTCTCTCGATTCACTGCTGACTGCTCAATCCGCTGCCAAGCCTGCACCGCACCATCATTGCGGTTATTTCTTCTTGCTCTACTTCTTCCCTCTTGCCTGCACCTGCACCATCATTGCAGATTTGAATTACACTAACGCTAGCTACCTTTATGCCATCGCCATAGCCCAATCGTGCATTGGATCTTCAAGGTTTCTGTACCTTTTGCGCCCCTCTCCAAAAAATTCTGGAAACTCTCTAGAAAATTATGTTTCCAGAACCTTCAAAAAGCGCACGTTCTCTTTCTACAATCAACGTCTTTGCTTTTCAAACCCGGTTCAAAGCTATTTCACTGCCCATCAATGACGATTTAGGGCAAATATGGACCAATAAAAAGTTTCAAAACACGTTTTCTCTATCATTGCTGACATTCTTGCTATTTTTCATGTGAAACCTAAACTCTAAAACAAATCTTTAAAAACCTTAAAAAATAAAAAACTCCTCTCTCTTTCACGCGATCCTAAAGCGCACCCTCCTCCTCTCTCCATTTTGTACCTTCTCTTTCTAGAAACTTATCTTTCTAGGAATTTCTAAATGCACATGCTCTCTCTAGAAAGTTCTAAATGCACGTCATTTTCAACCCATTTTCACTACAATTCAAATGCTTTTCAAATGCCCTTCAATGACGTTCTAGGACAAACGTGAATCAATGAGAATCTCCAAATCCCATTTTGCTTAATGGGGTGACATTCTCTCTCTATATCTCCAGCCTTGAATTTAACTACCCTAGGCATCAAAATATTCTCTTTCTACATTGTTTTAGTTCTCTCTGTCCACAAAAAATTTGCACCACGACTTACAATACTTATTAGCCACAAGTTTTAGGGTTTCCCAAATACACCCCTCTCTTCTCTATCACGAGGTACATTCTCTCGTTATTTTTTACTCGGAGGTAGATTTTCAGGTAGAGACATTTCCTCCCCAATCTGAGTCGGAGTAGCCTCGAAGAACCATTGGGTCAATGACATTTCCATCATAGCACAATATCTTATCTATATTGCCTCGAATACATTTCACCACTCTCTTTAATGCCTTCCAATGTAAGATCTTGGGGTAGACATGAATTGACTTGATGTGTTGATAGTCTATGCGAGATCTGGTTTGGTGCACAACATGACATACATCAAAGATCCTAGTAGTGAGTGATAAGAAAACTTCGACAAGTCGAGTGTCTCACTTTCGGTGTCGGCACAAGAAGGTTTGGTCAATATCATACATGGATCCATTGGTGTATCAACTGGTTTGCAATCAAACATGTGAAACTTTTCTAGAACATTCTCTATATACTTCTGCGCTGAGATAGATCTTCTTTTGTAATCTATCTCTAGTAATGTGCATTCCTAACAATGAATGAATAGTGTCTAAGTCAGTCATGTCAAATTCCTTCGACAGATCACTCTTAGTAGTGTGCAGCAAGAATGTGTCGTTGGACAGAATAAGTGATCATCTACGTATAGAGCTATATAAACTGAATTGACACCTATGTGTTTGGAATAAACATTATAGTCAGTCGAATTGTTTGCAAAGCCTAATTGAATAAGATAAGCATTAATTCGTTCGAATCAAGCTCTTGCAGCTTGCTTCAAACCATAGAATAGATTGCTTTATACAGCTTGCACACATTGTGCTCTTGGCCTTTGACTTCGAAACCTTCAGGTTGGAAGGTCTACAGCTCCTCTTTGACATAGCCATTGAGGAAGGCTGTCTTGACATCGAGTGTGAGTGTTGAGAGAGAGAGAGAGAGAGAGAGAGAGATATAATGTGAGTGTTGAGAGAGAGAGAGAGAGAGAGAGAGAGAGAGAGAGAGAGAGAGATAGTGTGAGTGTTGAGGGAGAGAGAGATAGTGCTCAATGTGTGAGTTGAGAGAGAGAGAGAGATATATAGTGCTCAATCTACCTAGGGCAAATTATTTTGGTTTTTTTAAGAGGCGAGGCTAGGGCACTTTTAGGGTTAAGGTGAACGATACTGGTTTAGGGTTTTGGGACAAAATATAGGGCTCAGTCCTCTCTCGTTTGCCTTTTTCTTTGGAAAATTTGTCGATCCTCCTTTCTTTGGTAAAACAGATTCATCCGTGGGATTAGGCAAGGATCGTGACATCTGCGTGGGAGTTCACAGATTCCTCTTTCTTTCTGTCAAGTACAGGTAGCTGCCATAGCATTTGCTTGAAGCTGATCGATAGATTGAACATAGCGGTAAACATTTCACATTTCTTAGAAGCATCATATACAATGACCGGTTGGATGACAAGAAGGATTGAAACAGTAGGTAGTTCCACAATCTTCCGCTTCTCAGTTTTGTTGTTAAGTTTCAAGTTGCAGAAGCTTTTATCTTGTTATCTCTGGGAAAGCATTGATACTGCTGGAAGCGGATGGGTTTCAGATTGTGCAAGATGTAGAGTTTCAAGTTGAAGAAGCAAATCGTGATAGCAAATTGTTGTGTCAGGGGCAAGCATAGTGAAGCGAGAGCGATGGCATCCACAGGCGGTGAGGAAGAGGACGCTAGCGAGCTAAAGTTGGGTGAAGGTAAGTAAGTGCCTTTCTCTCTTTGCTTGGATTCACACCTGTCTGTCTGCTAGCTGGACGTCAGCTCGGTCGGGTTTCAGGTGGCTGGTGCTGACCACTCATCTCTTTTTCTTACCTTGCTTATGCAAGTTTTTGTCTACATGTCAGTGCATCTTCATGAAGAATTCCCTTACTCAAGGTCTTCACTCTCATTCAGCTTTTTTACAACATCTCCTGTTATTATTTAAGTTCTCAGATAAGATTATTGTATTAGATGTGAGCTTTTGTTAGATGACATGATCGGCTCATAGGAGGTCGGCAGTGCAACTAGTACGCAATCTTGGAAACAATAGTTTAGTATCTTTGTTATCCTGGGGAATGGGGATGTTTCGTTGAGATGCATATACACGAGACATTTTACTGTTTACCAGCTGGTTCATTTCTTCACCAATAATAAGGTTGGCTAAAGGAGAAGTTTGCTACGATTATGGTTTTCTTCATTATCATTGTAGGTGTAGTCTGTCTATTGTCTGAGGTTCTTGCAGATAAAGAAGCTTTTTTCCTAATGCAATCTCCATCATGTCAGTGCATAGCTGATGGAGGTTTACTTTTTGGAATGCGTTGCTGTTTTTTGATATTTTGTCGTTCCTCCTCAATTTACGAAGTTTTTGTTTAACAATAGCGTCATCTTTCTTACCTTGTGCCTTATTTCTTGAACAAACTTCTTGTATGAGTCCTTTTCTGGGAAGTCATGTCTCCAATTTAAGCTGCATGTATATCCTGAGATATGTTTTCTTTATCTACCGTTTTCACTGCATTCAGGTTTTGGCATTTGAATATGATCGGGTTCTTATGTTGGTTGGATAAATATACCCCAGATACCTAAGTAGTAGTTTGCAAGTTTGGTTCAGGGCTTATTCTTGCTAGAACAACTTTGTCCGTTGGCAGATTTTCTAAAAGCAAAGTGCCTAATGAATGCTGAGGTAGCGTTGATATTGGAAAAAAAGTTTGAGACACTGCAGCAACTTTCTGAAGATGCATCATCTCAATTCTCTCAGTAAGTTAACCATTTCCTAACAGTTTTGCTAGTTAGGTAGTTATTCAATGAATCAGCATCTATGACATTTTGGTTGATTGAATGGAAAATATTGATTATGTTCAGCTCCTGCAATGTTGTGTTTGCAGAGTGTTTGAAAAATCACTTCAATATGTCAAGCGGTTCAGCAGATATCAAAATCCAGAAGCTGTGAAGCAAGTTCGAGAGTATCTTTGCACTGTTCTTGTTTCCTTAAGATTTTTAAATGACGGCATGTTAATTTTGTGCTACATTTTTTCCCACATTTTTTTCTTTCACTGTTGCTTTTTGTACCATTTATAACATTACTAACAAAAGTTTCTTTAAAAGTGCTTTTAATCAGTTATAGGCAAAATAACCAAAAGCAGCAAATAGAGAAATATTACAAGTATAAAGATCAATGATCACAATCTCTTGACAATCATGACCATAGCAAGCTGATTCTTAGTAGTGATAGATAAGCTGACTGCTATACTGAATTAAGCTAAGGACTACTCTCCAATCTATCTAAGTATTTAATGATGAAGAATGAGGCCTATTTATAGTTGCTAGAGGGTCTGCAAATTAGGGTTAGGGCAGTGCCTAAAGCATTAACTATAATTTCAAATAATAGGCCGCGGGCCCAGGGCCCTAAGTACTGCACATATAATGAGATGCTATGCCAACCTAATAGATCTAGAATGTCTCATGAATGCATGAAGAGGTACAAGGTGAATGAAATCTTATCGAATACTTTTGTTGCATAAAAGTGGATACCATGCTATGTAGAAAGTAGAACATAGCATCATAGCACTATATTGTCAATTGAATCCTAAGCCAACTTGGTAGACTATGTATCCTCCAGGTAATGTGGTAGAAGGCCCATGAGAAACAAATGGCCACCAACCATCAACTAGAAAACTAGGGTTGATCCCAAGCTATCCAGATTCCAAAGGAACCATCAACTCTTGATTATAGATGCGACAAATGCCTCAAAGAAGGGCCATATATGTGCCACAACCACTGATAGCCAAATAGAAGTCCAAGCATGATATAATCATGGCCAATAATCATGATAGAAATATACCCCTCAGTATTGAAGAAATAATTTTGTTGAGAACTCTCATAGCAACCAAGAAGCCGATGGAACACTTGTGGAATACTATGGTGTATAACAACCATTAGAGGAGTAGGGCACTTTGCCTCACGTAGAACCCCATTAGATTATGTTGCATCAAAATTTCATATGGCTCATCTTGATGCTTTGAATATGAATGTGTCAATGTTTCATGGACCCTTTTGAAACGCCTTTTTGAAAAGGGTTTGAAATGACAGAGCGTAGGCAACCCTGGAAAATATCGGTGAATCAGTTTTAGGTTTTTTCAAAGGGGAAATGATCAATCTTGAATTTAAACTCGGGAGCTATCTCCTCAGTTCCAGCTTGATGATTCATATGTAACTCCTGAGTCCACTTATTGTCACGATCCATACTACATAATAGACACATTGATGGTCAAGACTCAAGGGTCATGAACATCCCTCGGCATGGCCTCAACTCTCCCCAAACCCTAAACCTAACACTAATCTCTAACTTCGAACACTAATCTCACACTAATTTGTAATGACACACTAATCTAGACCCTATTATCAACACTATTATCTAATGCTGATCATTAATAAGTACTGATCAATTCTAAGTTCTAACAGTGCTCTATATTCCAATTTATGTTTCATCTCATTCCCTACCCTCACAACAAGAAAAAAGCATTACTAATCTCTCTCTCTCTCTCTCTCTCTCTCTCTCTCTCTCTCTCTCTCTCTCTCACACACACACACACACACACACACACACAGTCAAACTCTACACAAAATATAGATCTTATTCTAGTTCAAAATGTATGTTTTTATGCTTGGTTAGGGTTGCCTTTTGAAGTTAGTGAAGCTTGAGTGGCACACTTATGTTTAGGTAGAAAACAGCCTCATTTCAGTTTTGACACGGTTCAAAACTGTTTTTTTTTCTCTGTTTAAAAAAAAAAATCAGATTCTGCTCAAATTGGACCATTTCAAAATGGCAGTTCTTTGAACGAATTGCAATCTGTGCATCATGCTCATACGGGAATTGATCCAGATCCTATGGATGTCACCATTTGAGAAAACCTCTGATGTTAATGTGACAAGAGATTCCTTTTGATTGTGCCCCAATCTCAACTTAATAAGAGTGTGTCACACTGACAAGTGTCTAGCTGGTAGCAAGAAGTGGCTACAGCCTACAACTCTTGTTTGTGGTCCTCAAGCCCTCGCTTACACTCATCCTAGATCTTTCAAAGGAAGTCTCTTTATTTCACATGTCTCTCATTGAAAGCAATCTTGCATCTCACTTTTTCAGTAATGCTTTGAACAGGATTGGACACCACTGAGACTTTTGCTCATTTTGACGTTGAAGTGACAAATTTAATTTCTTTTCCAATGATTGAGAACATGAATATAACTTCTCACCCCTTGCTTTTAGTTGGTTTATCATTCCATTATAGTTAGCTAGAATAGTTGAGGAAGACATATCAGCATCTAGAACCATAGAATTGAGAAAACAAAATAGGAATTGACAAACCTTAAAAAAGATGGAATTTATCTTCATCATTTAGATTGATGAGCTATAAAGTGCACTGGGAGTGACTCACATAAGGAAAACCAAAATTTTAAAGGTTCTGACCAAAGTGAGACAAACACCTAAAAAAGTGGATCTACAGTATCTTGAGTTTCACAAATCATATTCCCAGATTGTAAAGCGCATGTGAAGTGCCCTATTATAGGAAGAGCAATGATCCAAAAAACACACAAGAACATTACACAAAAGATGCAGTCTTGGAAACTAGTGAAAACCCGAACTCCTATTCAGCAAATTCAGGAGCGGTAACTTGCAATTAAAGTGCCCTTCAAGATAAAAAGTCTGATGAAAGAAAGTATGAAAAAGATGAAGGTTTGAAAGCTTGAAGAGAAATCTAAACTGCCTTTCTTTTAGAAATCAAGCTCTATAAAGTGCAATAGGAGTACCTGACTGTAGTAAGATCAGCGTTAAAAGAATCTTCTCAAGTCTACAAATTTGCAAAAGTGACAACTTCATGAACTAAAGAAAACTTGATTTTTGTGGTCTCATATCATCCACTAGTCAATTTATAGAATGCTTACATCTTTTTTGGTGCGCCCTACATCAAGAAACTCAATAACTCAAACAAATGGAAAATTGGATTTTTGTAGAGAAACCTGGACCCCAAGAACAAAATGAGGGTTAATCTAGAGCTTCATAAAAAAGTAAGGGTTTCTCCCCAAAAGAAACTGAAAACAACAGAAATCGATGCCCTACCTAAATGCTTAAAAACTGCTATGTTACCAAGTTACAGCCTATAGGCAAAGCAACACACAATAAAAAAGAGAAATACTGCAAATATTCAGATTAATGGCCGCTATCTGATAAGATTCATATCATAGTTGCATGAGCGTTTCGCTGTCTATTTTTTTAACACAAAAAAATCGCAAAAAAGTAAAAAAATTTAAATTCGCGATTTGCGATTCGCTGCAACTATGATTCATATACAGAACAAGTTGATCTGGCATAATTGAAAGCTAAGATAAACTGAACTAAAGTAAGGACTACTCTTGAATTCATTCAAGCTATCAAACGAGTAGGCTTGAACCTATTTATGGTTGTTGAGAGCATATGAAAATTAAATTAGGGAAATGTCCACGTGGTAAGTACCCAGTACAATCACATGATTGAAACAGTGAATAAATGCCCAGTCATTTCGAACATGGGCCCAAGTGCCCAAAGCATAAAGTATGATGTTATACAATAGGCCAAGGCCCAAGGCCCAAATTTTATTGCAAAAATGGCCCATAACACCCATCACTAATATGTCGCCCATCTACCATAATTATGTAGCTGACATTTGTTGCTTGTATATGTCTCTTTCTTTGATCAGGTTTTTCCATTAACATTATGGATGCTGTAGGTTTTCCTGATTTTGGTTGGGGAAAAAGAGGGGTGGGCGTGCCGTGGTTGTGTTAATTTCTTGTTTGCATTCTAATTGTATTGAAATATTATGACTTTAACCTTCAACTCAGAGTACTCAGTCGAAATCAACTTGCGGAGTTTGAGGTAAATATTGACCAATGTATTTTGGTATCTATATGTTAATTGTCAAGTTTTTGAGCCTACATCAGCCAAAAGAGAAACTAGCTGCTTATATCTATGAATAATAAAAAAATATTTAATGTGTTTCAGTTTTGATCTTTCTCTACCAATAGTCAGTATTCTTGTTTGAATTGTAGGTATGTGTGATTGGGAACTTGTGTCCTGAAACTGTTGAAGAAGCAAAAGCATTGGTCCCATCCATAGCTGTAAGTACAAGGGCATTAACATGTTACTACTTTGGAGCAAGACATTTTCTAAGAACTGTGGAGCTGTCAAGGCTGACACAACTCTTATAAAGCCTTTTAGAATTTGAAAAAGAGATTATGTTCATTGTCATATGCCAGAAAAAGGATCGAATGGATGATGAACAGATTGAGCAAATGCTAGCTGATCTTGCGACTATCAAGAAGTATGAGTAGTGTGACTTTAGCATGATCAATAATCGGAGATCATCAAAAAATGGTACGTAAAGTCGGTGAGTCGGAATTCAAGTATTTGAGTTATTTTCCATTAGTACGTCTCCTAGTAACTTCATTTAAAAAACTTTCAAGGTTGTGGATAAGTTCTGCGTAAGCCTTGTTACTTCCAATTCACATTTTAACCCTTTTCGTCCTTACTCTCTAATATCTTGGATTGTGAGAGGTGATTTACAGGTTGTTAGGATTGTAAGGTTAACATTTATTAATGGTTTTGTCGATCTGGTTCTTCATAAAATTGAGCAAGCAAGGTAGATAGCTTTCTTTAAATGTTTTGCATATCAAATTGTCTTATTTTTTACAATGTGAGCAGATGTTGACTTCTCAAAGTGTGGCGAGAAATATCTCTGTTTGGCCTAGTCAATCCAGCACGTAGGAAGACAAGTCAGGTCTTCCTATTTCAGCTTTTTTGAAGATATGGAATCCATATTACCACAACATTTATGTCTGCACACGGAATAATTAGTGCAGTTTGACATGCTAAGGTGTATTTCAATTTGTATGTGTGTGGCTGTGCAGGGGCACGCATGTGCACCTAGTTTAGCTAGATATAATTAGACCAAGTGATTCTAAACCAAATGAAATGAATTGAAACAAAGTTTAAGAAAGTTGTCATGTTACAATTCAACAAATTGAGCTAAAACCTTATTAACAATTGTAGTAAGGTTCCGACAGCCGTAACTCATAGTTGAGGAGGGCATGTCACATGCATCCATTTATACCAAAAAACCTTGTTTTAACGAGGGATTTTGTGTGGGAATCGTAGGCGTTAATCCATGCCGCTATTGATTATTCATATCACAACATAGAGAACTTATTATTTTGGGCCCATTTCAGGTGTATATCCAACAATGTCTCGAGTTAGGTTGAAATAAGTTTGGATTGTATTGTAACTTTCAGAACCATGTCGGCTGAGAACTATTTTTGAATTCTCAAGGTTATGATATTTGGTTGTTGCAATTCGCCAATGTTGCGTGCCATATATTGCAAGTTAGTAATTTGAAACACGATAATCTAGTAAGCAATGTGCAATGTACAAATGTGATATCATTCAAGCCAGTAGGGCCAAAGAAAATTCACTACTTTGAATCAGAAAAAGATTAATTGGATGTTGGTTGTTGTCTCACCCTTTGTGCAAGTGCTCTATTGATGCGAATTTGTTGTTTTTTTGCTGAATGAGAAGTTTTCCTCAAAAGGTGGTTCTAGGCCAATCAGGGCAGACATAGTAAATACTCTGTACAAAACCATAATCTCAATTAAAGAGGATGTGCTGATTAATATGCTACAGGTTTTACATGTTTTTGCCAAGAAAACTTCTACTTGAATGACTTGCTTACATGAAACACTAACCTCACCTTTAAATGATGATTTTCAGGTGTATAATGGAGGAGATGTTGGCTATTCAATTGTCCAGGATTTATTAATTATGACAGTGGCAGTGAAATGTTGCTGTGTCTTTAAGCGTTTTGAATTTTGATGGTGGCAAGAAATTAAAGTATAAACTTGATCAGTTCATCTTATGATGACATAACGACTCTATATTGGAAAATTTTGTCATGGGTATCTTTCTTCACAGCTCACTGCAAATTTTGTCGTATATAAAGTCTACCTTTGGCTTATCTTTTAGCCTTACTACTTGGTTAGTTATCGTACTGTGTGAGTTGTTTTCTTCCATTCGGTGTTTGTTGAACTTTGTTCTTATGTTTCAGGTCAATTGTCTTCTTGATGCACTGGTCTTTTCTTTTGTTTTCTGCCACTCTACCTCTTTAGGCTGTATTGTGTTTGTTTTTTGCTTGTCACATTTGATTTTTTTTTCTGTGATAGGTCTGTTTGTTTGGTCATGTTATTTACCCTCTTTCTTTTCAATCCCTGCCATCTTTTTTTCCTTTTTCCTAGGGTTTTCTGGGTTGCGGCCGCACCACTGCCTTCCGTTCTGCTTGCTGTACATGAGAGATGGTGTTGCACATTTGAATCTTATCAAAAAATAATGGTGCCCAAGTTAGAGCTTGAGTAACAATTATTTATTCGGTGAAAAAGTGAGATTGTCTGCAGCAAGATCTGATCTGTAGCACCATGTGTCTTCATGTGGATCATAGTATGCAACATATGTTCAATTTATCCAAAAGCATGAGCTGTGCTCTTTGGTCAGAAGCATTTAGACTATTTTCTTTACGATTGTTATGTTGGTACTAGTAATGATCTTACTGAAAGATCAAATTTTTAGATCAGGATCTGATCTTTATTTAGCACCATATATCTTAACATGGATACGTGTATGAAAAAACCAGAAATGGATTGCCAAAATTGAATGTTGGTGGTATTGGTGTAGTTCGTAACTAACTATTACTTGATGTAAAGTTTTCCAATAGCTTCTTTGTCAGATTGTTGCTATGCCCCCCTTTCTCATTCAAGGTATACAAAGTTCACTTATTTAATCGAGCCTTGAATGACATTATAAGACACCTCTCCTTGGGCGAAAGTCAGCTGAATTGTTAGTCAAAATGATCAGCATAACATGTACTCAATAGTGTCCGATCTATCTCTCTCCAAACAGGCATGTAAAATTAGTGCCTGTAAAATTAGTTATACTCGCGTTTTTACTTGCCTACAAAGATATTTAAAAGACTGTTGGGAATCTTTATTTGCCATCATATCTTTGAGATTTACCTCTGACAGCATTGGCAAGTAAAATCAATCTGTGAATTCTACTCGCTTGTGGAGAGTTCTACTCAGCAAAAGTCATTTTCTTTAAATTCTTGTTTGTGATTCCACATGGATAAGAAACTTGAATCATTGATTATATCGAATAGATTAAGTGATTGCGAGGAGGTTGCAATTCTGCTAGTGTAACCGACCATAGCACTCTAACCTTAGGATTACCTAAAGGATTTAGGCAGTTGATGAAGTGGATAGATATCCAACCTTCCAGGCTGCGTGCGTAGATTCCAAGCAGTGGACAATAGTGAAAGTAGGAGCACCAATTCAAATAGCTCTATCGATCAAGCTAGGGATGAGCCAAACCTAAGGCTAAGTTACATGATGACACCTAAACTTCTAGCATGAACAATGCTAAAATGATTATCTTTTTAGAGAAATTACATACGGAGAGTAATGAGCATTTGAGGAAGCTCATTAACGATATTACGGTCTTAGTAGATCAGAAGCTGAAGAGCTTACAACTCCAACACACCCAATAAGCACCCCACCTGCTTTTCCTAGACGAGAAGCCATTTAGTACCCCCATTGTGCAAGAAGTCACACTAGGAACGAGCTCCCCTAGTTGAGACAGAGGGTAAAACCACCAACACGTTATTGTCTATCTGATTACATAAGCAATCATGACACCAAGGACTATCAATACAACCTTAGGAATCAACTTGTCAAACCATACAACTTTGCAACATAGAATCCATTGCCCTTGGCACAGTGTCAAGGTGCCTTGTCGCACCCTCTGTCTAGATTGGCTTTACCAAGGATTAGTTGTTCAATCTCCATCGTGCTAGCAAAACACCAACGGTTGAACCTAGTGGAAGTCAGTGATGAGGCATACTATTTAGAGGTAGATGCATCAGAAGACATTCAGATGCATTTAATACATATGGGACAAATGGGGAGTTAATTCTCATTTTTTCCAATCCAATATAGGGTACAAGATTCATAGCTCCCATTAAATGTTATCTGTGGAAGAAATCTTGATTGCCCTCATAAGCTTCAAGACAATTTTGTTTTCTTGTTTCGAGATTGCGGCGAGATTGCGGGTATGGCCACCCATGTTTGACGTGTCCACTACGGAATTAAAAACAAGACGCTAAAGAAAGACTAACTACGCCACTCAACTAGTGAGGTGGGAGTATCAAAAGTGCCAACCATGCCAATATTTGTCCAAACTAGAGCGCATAAATGTCAAGACCACAAGCCGGTCACCAAGCACACCAATACAAAAGTCGTTAGTGGCTCCTCTGGATCTTTCTATATCAAAGAATAACCTAACCCCATCGTTGAACATGATAATTTTAGGCACATGGAGGAGTGGGCGAAGGAAGCTCAGGCTTGATTCCTAGCCAAAGACACAACCTCAAATCTTGATACCCATTGATCTTGTGCAGTGATGATAAATCTATCTCTTTAGTTCATGCAAGTCCTTCATAGACATTGACTCTTGGGGAGCTGTCATGTCCTGCCTCTCTATATTTTGGCTCTAGACATTACTACCACCACCACTTCATCCACCTCATAATACTTAAAATAGTGTGGGACATTATGTAAGGGCTTAGGTTTTTTAGTGGCGATTTTGGCTTGTATTTGCAAGGAAGTCATCAACTCACTTTTTATGCTATCTTATCATCCTTAGCTATCAACTCCGCAATCTTAGCCTTATAAAGAGGCTTGCAAGTTCTTGTGAGGCCAAAGGTGGATTTTTCATCATTAAACCTCATTTGTTTTAATGTTTGCTTTTGTCCTTTAGGTTACCTTTTGATGGTAAATGTAATAGGCAGAATCATCCAATAAAATGTTTTATACCATTATTACGAAGATGGTGGAAGCAACTCACTCAGATTGTGAATACGAGCTCTATGCGGCCTTATGGGATTTCATGACCACCATTACCTAGTGTAAGGGTAGCCATCACAAAATGGTTAAGGAGTGAGAAATCTACCAAACAAAGATTTACAACCTCCTCAAACTTCATAAAACATGATATCTTGCACTCCATGCGTTAGTTGTAGAGAAACAATGAAGAAAAACATGGCACGATTGATATTAGATCCTCCTTACTCCTTATATGCAAAGGAATATTGAGAAACCATATCATCATCCAACGAGGTTAGAGTCATTGACAAGTTCAATGGATCTAACTTCTACATCTGGAAGTTAAAACTCAGGATGATGTTGATAGATAGAGATCTTTGGGATGTAGTAGAAGGTGCTGACTTGAAACCAGAAGATGGTGATCAAGCAAAGGCATGGAAGATCAAATATCAGAAGGCCTTAGCATGTATCACACTCAATCTGGCCAACTCCCAAATATCTCATATTACCACATGCAAAACCTCTAAGGATGCATTAGATTTATTATCAAGTCTATATGAGACTCATGATGTAACCACTAGGTTTCACCTTAGAAGGAAGTTCTTTACTCTTAGCATGTCTCTACTGCCATCACTTCTCACATCAACAGTTTCAAATCTTTAATGGATCAAATGTGCTATTCAAGATGATGATGCTGTTATGACCTTGTTTTCTTCTCTTCCAAAGTCGTATGAACACTTTGTGGTGATGATCTCCACAGAACCTGACCTCACTCTTCAAAAGGTGACCGGTTAGCTACTTCAAAAAGAAATGTGAAAGACCTGCGGCTTGTCCATCAAAGACAAATCCATGGCCCTGTACACCAAGAAGAAAGACTATTCCAAGGGCAAGCTCAAGTGCAACAGCAACAACGGAAGCCTCACACTCGAGCTGAGAATAGTGGATCGCGCAAGAAGCTTTTTTGTAGATATTGCAAGAGAGCCAATCACGACATCAAGGAGTGTCCTGTTCGCATCTACAATGAGGCAAAGAAGCAACAACAACAACAGCCAGACTCCTCCAACACGATGGAATTCAAGGAACAAGATACACACTTGTTAATGGCTTACAACAGTGGCAACAAAAACCACGATAGTTGGTATCTGGACAGTGGTGCTACCTAACACATGACCTCTCACAAGGAATGATTTATCGAGTATGCAGCTTACAACATAGATCAATGATGAGAATGAGAAGAATAATTCACGAAACAGTCATGAAAAAACCGTGATTCTCACTTGTGTCTCAAATGGAGTTCAGATCCGATCGCTGGACACTACCAACTGAATCACTCCTACAGTCCTCTAGAGTGTAGTCAGGCACTGCTGATCTACGTTCATAAATTTTAATGCAGCATTCAACATAGTTTCAACCAAGGTGCAGAATTCAAATGAACGAGAAAGAACATAGACATATGATTAACAGTAGAAGCATTTGCATTCGAGATCAGACATAATGCAAATTGACATGTGCACAAAGGCTACGATATCATCTATTGATTTTCTTCTCTGATTCTTCAGGCACTGCATGCAAATCCACGCAGTGCGTTGGCATGAGAGAAAACACGGTTCTCTCATGAGTAATCGTCTTGCTTTACTAGCGGACAGTTGGATCTCTATGGATCTTGATCACAGAGCTTGTCTCGCACACAGGCGGACTTATTGTCTGTATTTTTGTCTTCGATTGCGTACTAGCATCAGACTGTTACCTTACACTGTATGTGTATTCTGTTGATCTATATGTCAAGTATCATCTAATAAGTATGGTCGCTCTATGTGAATCTAAGAGTAGAGTGATTAAACATCTACAATTAATCAGGGAATTACAAGAGTGACAGATTAGCCACGACCTAAAATGTATTTGCTGATGTCATACCATCAGATCAGATATCTGTACTTCTGCGTACTTGCATGATCTTGCTGGTACCTCTTTGGAGCGTGCAGACAGGAGAAGGTTTCATTTCTTTCGTTGGCTTCGTTTTGGTCGTTTGTCTTCTCTCGTACTGGACCGCAAAAGATTCTCGTTTGTGAATCTTTCGTGTTCGCAAACTATTCGTCTTCGTCTTCTTTGACTTTCGTGTTCGCGAACCGTTCGTCTTCGTTTTCTTTGACTTTCGTGTTTGCGAAATTTTTCGTGCTTCGTGTCTCCGGATCTTCGAGTTCGCGGATGTCTTCGTCGGGTTGAGGGCTGAAAGCTAGCAAGGCTTTGTAATTAGAAACGTTTGTTTCTTCAGCTCCCTCTCAAAGCATGATAGCTTTATGATCCCGAGACTGCTCCTTTGTCTCTCAAAGAGTACTTTGTCCAGGGCTTTAGTGAAGATGTCAGCAACCATGTCTCTCGTTCCGATGAAGGTGGTCTGCAGTATCTTCTTCTCAATTAGATCCCTGATCAAGTGGTACTTGATCGCAATGTGCTTCGTTCTGGAATGGAACACGGGATCTTTTATCAGGTGTATTGCAGAGGTGTTGTCCATCTGCAAGACCAAGGGCTCGTTCCTTGTTTCGTCCAATTCGTCCACAAACTGTCTTAGCCAGATTATTTTGTTGGCCATCTTTGTTGCTGCTACGTACTCTGCTTCGCAAGATGACTGGGCTACAACGGTCTGCTTCTTGCTGACCCAGAGAACTGCTGCTCCTGATGCAATGGTGCATCCTCTTGAGACGCTTTTACAGTCGTCCTTGAGAGATGCCCAGCTAGCATCGCTATAGGAAAGTATCCTGAAACCTACACCACGACAATAACACAAGCCATAATCCCTCGTTAATTGAAGATATTGCAAAATTCGTTTTGCAATCTTCCAATGTGTCGAGCAGAATATGCTCATCCTGAATACTGCATAAGCAACATCAGGACGTGTATTGTCAGCAAGGTACATCAGTGATCCTATTAGCTTCATGTAAGGTGTGAGCTGCATCTCTCTCTTCCTCAGTCTTTGGACAGTCATCATTCGTCAGCACCATCCTTGTGAGCATTGGAGTGTTCGCTCCTTTGCAGTTTAGCATCCCAAATTCTTCTAGGATCTTCTGGGTGCATCTGGACTGGTGAAGGTATAACTTACCTCCCTCGTAGTCCCTTTCAATTTACAAGCCTAGGTAACACCTGGCTTCTCCCAGATCCACTATCTCGAAATGTTTCGAGATGTCTGCCTTTACTTTAGCTATTAGCTGCTCACTCCTGCAAAGTATCAAAGTGTCGTCCACATACACAGCCACAATGATGATCCGCCCATCTGTATCTCTGACATATACATTGGAATCAGCCAACAGAGGCCTGAATCCTAATGATTTCAGGGCTTGATCTTTCTTCTTGTACCATTGTCGGACTGATTGTTTCAGACCGTAGATGCTTCTATGCATTCTGCATGCATAGTCAGGAAGTGAATTCGAGACATATCCTGGGGGTTGATCCATGTAGACCTCTTCATCTAATTTGCCATGCAAGAAGGTTGTCTTCTCGTCCACAATGTGGATCCTGAGGTCATAAGCTGTTGTATATGCAGATAACAGACGTAGGGATGAATGTTTGACGACAGGAGAGAAGGTTTCAGAGTAGTCAATACTGTATCTCTAAGAGAAACCCTTCACTACCAGTCTTGCCTTGTATTTTGTGATGTTCCCATCTGGTCCATATTTGAGTTTGAAAACCCATTTGCATTTGACAGTCTCGCGCTTATGTGGTAATGGCTCCAACGTCCATACCTAGTTCTTCCTCATGGACTCCATCTCTTCGTTCATGGCTTGGATCCATTTGTCTTTTTTTGGACCTTCAATTGCCTCCTCGAAAGTCTGTGGTTCATCACTAAACCCACAGAACTCTTTTGATGTGGAAGCTGAGCTGCCTGGCACATATCTTGCTGGCGCTCTTCGTAGCCTTGTCGACCTTCTGGGAGATCCTCCTTTGCCCTTATCTGCTCTGCTTGGTCTGAAACCATCTTGGTTTACAGGAACCGTGGCAGCAGGTTGCCTCTCGAATCTTTCTTCGTCAGATTTGTCGCTCGAATGGGAGGCAACTCAAAAATCTTCATTTTCGTGTTCGTCCTCTGCTCCCTCTGTCGTTGGCGGCAGGTCATAGTACTGTCTCTCCAGAACTTCGTAGCTGACAGGATCGTCGTTGGCCATTGTCCTGCTCTCATCGAATCTGACATCTCTCACTATTTTCACAGTGTTCGTGTCTGGCTTGTAGACTTTGAAGTATGACGAATTGTTGTCATAACCTACCAGAAATCTCTGTTTGGCTTTCTCATCAAGCTTCTTTCGAAGCTTATTAGGAATATGTGCATAAGCTGCACAGCCAAAGATTCTGACGTGAGACAGGTTGGGCTTCCTACCCCACCACAGCTCATGTGGTATCGTGTGAGGAACACCAGACTTGCCCATTCTGTTCTGGATGTATGTGACTGTAGCTACTGCTTTAGCCCACAATGCCCTTGGGGCCTTCGAGTAGGCTATCATGTATCTGGCTGCTTCCATTAGGGTCTTGTTCTTTCGTTCAGCAACACCATTGTGCTGCGGTGTGTAGGCTGCAGTTCTTCTGTGAATGATGCCACGATCATTGCAGAAGTTAGTGAAGCAATTTGAGATGTATTTGCCACCTCGATCTGTTCTGATCTGCTTCACTTTGCTGCTGTACATCTCTCAGCCCAATTCACATATTCTGTGAATTTATTAAGTGCTTCAAATTTATTCTGAATGAAATACAATCTGACAAATTTGCTATAATCATCTTTAAAGGTTATGTAATACTTTGAACCTCCTACTGAGATCACGTTGAATGGTCTGCAGATGTCAGAGTGCACTAGCTCCAGAATCTTTGTCGTTCTGTAGGAGTCTTTGATGAATGTTGTGCGTGACATCTTGCCCTTCAAACATGCATCACAGGTGGTTGAACTGGTTGCATTCGAGATGTTGACCCCTGTTATCGCTCCATGATGGCTTGGTTGATAAAGTGCCATTGAGTTCATGTGGCAGAGTCTTCTGTGCCATAGAGTGTCTGGCGAGTCGTCATGAGTCTGATGCACCTAATCTGTAGGTAGGCATACCTTCAAATGATATAGGTTCCCTTTCCTTCTGCCTTGAGCGATGAGAGTACTGGTACTGGCATCAATCACATTGCATGCTTTGTCAGAAAATGTCACACACATCCCTGCATCTGCTATTCTTGCTACAGAGAGCAAGTCTTGTTGCAGAGTAGGCACGAACAGAACGTCTTCGAGTCGCCTGTCTCTGCCATTTGTGTTGAGCCATAGTGAACCAATACCGTTCACTTGATGTCTAGATCCATCTCCAAGAACTATGAATCTTGAGGGATCTGCACTTCTGAAATCAGACATGATTCGTCTTGATGTCACGAAGTGTGAGGTGGCTCCTGAATCTAAGATCACCTTATGTGTGTCAGATGTTGATGCTACACACACATCTTCACAGATATAGGTGGTCGAAAAATTTTTGTTTGTTCTTTCTTCACCCATTTTTGAGCTCTCAGGCTCTCGACATAGGATGAACTATTGTTGTTCTCCTGTCTGTTCTGTGCTAACTTGTTTCTCGAGTTCTGGCGGCAATCCATGGCTGCGTGACCCTTCTTGTGGCAATGGATACACTCAATCTTGGGATTGAGCCAACAAGTATCTACTGTATGCCCATCTCTTCTACATCTCACACAAGTCTTCTTGTCTGCACCTTGTTGTTTCGACCTCCCTTTGGTCTTCCAGTTGCCCTTGCTTGTTCCCTCTGCTTGCTGGTCACAATCCTACCTCTGATTGGACTCCCTCTTAGGATTAAATGCTTCTTTGATCTTTCTTTGTTCCGTAGAGGGCCTGGTCAAAACCATCTTTGTGATCCAGATGTTCTCTGGCCTCGACTTCCTCTCGAATCTTGACAATCGCCTTTTCGAGGTTTATGGCGGGATTTTTCGCGAGCAGGGCTCTTGTCGTCTGAAATGATCTGGGTAAGGCTCTCAACAGGTACGTGAGCTACTTCTCAGCTGACACAACGTTCTCTACTCCAGAGTTATGTAGTGACAGAAACAAATCCTTCATCTTTCTTATGAAAGAAGTGAGGTCTTTTCCATCCCACTGCAAATTCGTCAACTGATCTTCCAGCATCATGATTTGACTTCTTAATTTCATCTGAAATCTGGTGAATAATGCATCCCACATCTCCTTAGCTTTGGAGAGTATAGCCAGGTCAAGTGTGAGACTATCTTTGATGGAAGATGATAGCAAGGCTATTGCCTTGTCGTTTTTCTCCCTCCATTTGCGTAGCTCCTTGCCTGTTGTCGTAGGCATTTCTTATGTGCCATCCACCCAAGGGAAGAGTCCTTCGCCCTTGAGTATCAAAGATGTCTTAACTTTCCAGGCCAGAAAGTTAGATCCCGAGGAATCAAGTATTGTGCAGATCTTGCTCTGCATGCTGCTGATTGAAGCTATTGCTTCTTGGAGTCTTTTCTCTTGTTGATGGTTGTTTGTTTGAATGCTTGGCCTCTTGGATCTGCTAGCTTCTTGGCTATGTCAGAATTTGACAGGATGACCGGCTCTGATACCACTGATGGGGAATGAGAAGAATAATTTGCGAAACAATCGCGAAGAAACCGCGATTCCCTCATGAGTCTCAGATGGAGTTCAGATCTGATCGTTGGACACTGCCAGCTGAATCACTCCTATAGTCCTCCAGAGTGTAGTCAGGCACTACTGATCTACGTTCATAAATTTTAATACAGCATTCAACATAGTTTCAACCAAGGTGCGAAATTCAAATGAACAAGAAAGAACTCAGACATATGATTAATAGTAGAAGCATTTGCATTCAAGATCAGACACAACAGAAATTGACATGTGCGCAAAGGCTACGATATCAACTATTGATTTTCCTCTCTGATTCTTCAGGCACTGCATGCAAATCAAAATACATCAAACCAGCCTCCACAACTAGATCTGATATATCTGTTGTCTTCTCTTTCAGGGCATCACAAAAGTCTTTATTTGTGTGATTTACATAATTAATTGAACTTAGACAAAAAAAAAAATTGACCTCCTAACTTATCTCTCTCTTTGGCAACATACTCATCAAAAACTATATATCTCTCAGAATCCAAAAATGAATCTTTCAGATCAACAGGAAATCTTACAGAAAGATCTTTATAAAAGTCACCTATTAAACTCTTATCTAGATCCGATATTATTTTATCTACAATAGAGGTCATATCCTCGTCATTGTGGGATGGAATGGAAGGAATGGAGGAGAAACTACTTGAATAGTTAGGGGTGATGGGAGGAGAAGAACGCTGGGCGGACTGGAGTGATGGTACAACCACAGGACGAGAGATATGAGGGGGGGATGGTGACTTGCTGGGGCTGAGTACTAACTTTTGCCTGGCAGGCCTGGTGGGCTTGGTCTGCTTTCTCCTTCTTCGTTGAGGAACATGCCCTCTCTTTGTAGGTGGTGGCCTAGAGGTGAACCCACTCTTAAAAACCTGATTGTATGTACTCCTCAGCCTCATGACAAGATGCATGTCCTGAGGCATGAGGGTAACTCTCTTGGCGTGCATAGTGCAAAAAGTAGAGTCCTCATAGAATTTAACCTGAAAGTCCTCATAGGCAGTATGGAGGGCTTCCAGGGCTGTTATGTTTCATCGAACATCATGTGAGAGTGACCTTGTCACAGACCTGTAGAAAGGAGCACGGGAAATCAGGAGATTAGTTGTCCTTTGTAGTCTCCTGATATCCCTTAGTCATGGTCTTCTCGGACGACCTACTCTCCTACCAATGCCCACTGCCCTTCCTGCAGGAGGACGAGGAGTTGGGGCAAATGTAGAAAGACGTGCTGTCTGCTTGGTATGGGCCATTTCAAGCTATGGTATCGCTACGACACACCCAACGGACAGAACAATGGGTATCATAGACAGGAGGTGCGTGATGGCAATATAGGAGATGGCATATCGCATTGACACGCGGAGAGGGAAGTGCTATGGGAATCTGAGTGAATGGGCGCATGGCAGTGATATGCGAATAGCGACAACAAAAAAAAACAGACGAGGAGCGCTAGGGTCGTCCATCTTCTGGGTCGTCCATGATTGGTTTGCCTGCCCCTACCACTCTTGTAGTTTTGGAGGTTTCCATTATTGATGAGGTTTTAGGAGGTGTAGAGGAGGCCAGGCAGACACAACAATATGATCCTGCCAAGGCCCATTCTTTGTCTATCTCTCCCTTATCTATCGTGAGCGAGATTGACTTGAGCAGAACCTTGATGGACATCCTTGTGTACCATATGGACGATATCGCATTCTTGTTCGTTAGCGACATCGGAGACATAATGGATCTCAAAGAAGATGAAATATTATCTCTTATGTTAAGGATGATTTCTGAATTTAATGATTTTATTGACTTTGATGATGACAACCTCATAGATGGCATCGACTATGAGGACCAAGAAGAATGGGCAAGTGGCATAGATGCCCTTCAAAGGATGCTATCTGAGAGCAGGGCATATGAGGCTAATATGTTGAGTGAGGAGGAGATTTTGGCTTTTCAGAAAAAGTATTTGCCATCTCCCGTATATACTATTCCAGCTGACTAGCAATCGACCATTATTGTTGGTCACAATTTAGAAGCTGCTGGTGTGATCCAAGCTGACGAGGAGGATTTGCTAAGTACACTGTCTCACAAAAATCATTTACTATTTAACGTGTAACTAATGATTGATCTGCTAGTTTGACTAACACTTGATTATGTGTTGTAGAAAATCGTTGAAATTAATGCCTTTGCTAGCAGGCATGGAGGATTGAGAGAGAGACAAGGCGGGAGACAGAAGGATGCCTCATTGGCTCATTACTTGAAATATTTTGTAAATAACGAAATTTTTATTCTTCATGAAAGGTTTTTTGTGAATGCGAGAATCTTAATCATGGCCATCAAGGCCCTATCTTATTTTGCCCAAGGGAATAAATATCCAAAAAAATACATATAGAATCACTTTTGTCAAAAGAGATGTTGCTCTTAAAGTGTTCAATTACGTGCCAGAAAATGTTCCTATGAGATCATCTGCTCTGGCAATTCTATCAGGATATATAAAAGGAGATCCACTCGATTTTTGGATACGTATGATAGGAAAAAGTCCTTCATGACCACACAACAAAAATTGTCCTTAGAGACAATGCAAAAACATGATTGTACTCTTTTCCATTTAATGTATGTGAAATTTGAAAATTTCTAATCACACGTATTTTATCTTTATTGAATGCCATCAATCCAGTTTTGGCTTATAAATTTACATGCTTTTTTGAATCTTTGATATTCAATTGATCTTGTTGTGTATCGAACTTGAGCCCGTCTATAAAACCATTGGAATAGCTGAATGATGTAACTATTTTTTGAGGATGTTCCACCATGTTGTGTATTTCGATGAAATGCTGCTCTTGCTTGCCAATGTGATTTCGAAGACCATATACTCAAACTGCCATACTTTTTTGCAAAAAATGATGCATGATGTCTTAGTATGTGCTGCAATATCAAAGATTTATGCATTGGTTAGAAAAACATGCATTTAGAATCTACCATGCAAGTTTATACTAAAATTATAAAATTGTAAAACATTGTTCAAATGTATCCTACCATGTAGTGGGTGATGTGATCTGAGCCCCAAGCCACCCTAACTGCATCTACAAACTCTATTGCTGTTTTCTCTAATAGGAGTGCATCCGCATATGAAATTGTGTCTTTTCTAAGCACTTCAACCACATTATCGAGCTTTTTCCAAACTTCAACCTTCTTTGCCCTTGTTGTTTCTTTATCTTCAAAGTCTTGTGTTGCAGAAATAACATCTTTCCAAACCGAGTATTCGATCTTAGACGACTCTTTAGAATGATTTGATAAAAATCGACGAGCTTTGACTCCTCCTATGCTAGGTTTACTGGGTACATTTCCTGTTTTTCTCGAAAGCATTTCATCTTTTTGTATTTAAACATGTCCTTTATGAAGGCCCGCTTTTGACAACACTTCCTCTAATTGAGCTATTGCTTATTTTGATGTTGACTCTGGCTTCATATGATCCTTTATGATATCTGGATAACTTGTTCTGCTAAAAATCCAGGAAAGAACATCGTGATCCTCTTTGATAACCTGTCCAACATATGGAATCACAAGTTTTTATATATTCAAAACAATTACCAAAAGAAATTGCACATGAATAACAGCTTTTTTTTACATGAAAACATGCTAGCCACCATATGTTGTTTTCTGATTGCACACTGAAGTTGAGATCCCTTGAGTTTGTTGCATTGTTCAATGCTCCATTCATGAGAGTAATACTTACTCTTTCCAACTTTTGTCCTTTTATAATTTGGGATTCATCTAGCTTGACCACCAGAATAAGTTTGCTCATACTAACACTTGTAATATTATAGAATTTCACTATAAATCTCAATAAATGATTTAAATCCACAAATAAGTTGTTGGTAGAATCATATGACAAATTTCCAGACTTTGAATTGTAAATCTCATTGATGTGAAAAGGGATTCCAATGACGTTTTGCATACCCTTATTCAATACATCTCTCTCCAATCTTATCTGAAAAGGATGAGGAATGAGAAATTTTCTTACATGCAATTGTCCAAAAGCCTCTTTAATAATTTTAAATATACTGGCATATGCCTCCCTGCTAATACCTGAGAAATCACATGCTCCCTAAATTAAAATTCGGTCGATTACCTTACCGACCTCGTTCATCAAAGCCTCACTGATCTTGGACTTGATTCGAGAATATCGATTATTGTCCAATAAAGACTTTGTGGACTTGGTTGTCAATATCGAACTCAATGATTTTCCAAATATGTCATTGTCCCTCATATGCTCATTTGCAACCAATGCTTATCTGCAAATGATTATGAAAATCAACAAACCCAAATAGGCCACACAATAAATGTCATGCTACTTCACAAAACAAAAATAAAATGATTCAAATCAAATCCTTACTTCAATGCTTGAACCCTTTTTCTCCGTTGGCCTCGATTTAGCAAAAGCTCATCAATGTCCTTCAGAATTCTTTTTCACTTGTTTCTTTTTAATTTCTTATCTAGTATGCGAGTTTTTTCTTTTAACTGGTCATTTGATATACGTAATGTCTGAACAACTTGTCAGAATTGATCGTTACTCAAACAAAGCTTGAAATGGTGTGATCCCACCAATAGCACTACTAGGAAGCCTATTACATAAGTAATTAGCACAAGTTATGGCCTCCCTCCCAAAAAGTGATGGGTAGAGATGCATCAAGTCTTAAAGACTTTGCACATTCACAACGACTCCTATTTTTCCTCTCGGCCACTCCATTTTGCTGGGGGGTGTAAGGACATGTGAGCTCTCTCTTAATGCCATTGATCTCACAAAAGTCTCTCATCTTGTTGGAGACATACTCTCATCCATTATCACATCTTAGAACTTTAATGCAAGAACTAAGTTGCTTTTCCACTAGAGACTTAAACTTTGCAAAAGCTTCATATACAAGGCTTTCCTTAGGCAATAATTCAATCCAAGTGTATCTAGTACAATCATCTATAAAAGTCACATACATTAAAGCACCTCCATTACTTTCATGAGAAAAAGCATGTACATCCGAATGGATAAGATACAAAGGTGAGGTAGATCTTGTTAAAGACCTCTTGTAGGAAGTCTTGTGTGACTTTGCAAGGCCACATGCCTCACACACTTTGCCACACTTCTTGAAGGATTTTGGTAGGCCAAGAGCTAGCTCCTTTGATGCCATGGATTCCATTGATTGAAGATTAGGATGGCCCAATAGTTTGTGCCAAAGCTCCACTTGAGTCAACTCCTCCCTAACCATATTCACACTTTCAATAGCCACATTAACATCCAACTTAAAGAGCCTTCCTTGCTTAATGCCACTAGCTATGCACTTATCACTTTTCAAGATGGAACACACTCCATTCTTGAAATGTACATCTAGTCCATTGTCAATTTATTGACCAACACTAAGCAAGTTTTTTGTAATGGATGGAACATACAAAACATTATCAAGATCTATCCTCTTAGATGATCCTAAGCATAATGGAATAGATCCTATGCCATCTATCTTACATTCTTGATCACTAGCAGTGTTTACTGACTTCTTAGAATCATTACAAGAATAGATGTGAAGTTTGCTTTCTCATCACCATTATGTAGTGACAAGGACCCCATTCTTGTTTTGAGGTGTAGAAGCCTACTCTCCTCGGCCACAAGAACATTATGAAATTTATCAATTGATGGAAGTTGGTCTTGAATAGCAAAAGATTGAACTAGATTAGAGAACTCATCTCCTAATCCATTCAAAATTACTTGTAATAGTTCATTGTCTTGGATCTTTTCTCCTATAGATCCCAATTCTTTGTTCAAAGATTTTATCCTTAGGACATACTCTTGTCCATTTTTTCTACTTCCCCTCATGCTTTGCAAGATCAAGTTTCTTAGCATAAGCACTCTTGAAGTGTTATTGGACTCATAAATATTCTTTAGTAAATCCCAGGCCTATTTTTATGAGGTGCAAGAAGCCACCTCCTTCAAGAGGTCATTGCATTCAACTTTAAGCAATGTAGGGCTAATCTAACCCTCTTTTTGCAGTTTAGTTGTTCTTGGGCAGCTTGAGGCTCTTCCTCAACTCCTAAAACAAAATTAAAGAGGTCATGAACCACAAGTAGTGATTCCATCCTCACTTTCCAAATGGAATAGTTTGTGGAAGTTAGTTTCTCACTAGATTCTAACATATATCCACCCATGGATGACATTGTGAGTGAAAGCCTATGAGATGCACAAAGATCTCTTGATAAAGAGTGATCTAAGATAGATTTCTAGCTTTCCAAGAAGCTTAGAATCTCGGCCCAATCAATCCTAATTCAACTTGGATGATGGTATGATAGATCTACTTCAAATATCCTAGCAAATCACTCCTCCAAAAAATTGATTCTAGTACAATTTTGTTTGATATTTTGCACACACTTAAGATCTGAAAAAATCAGCCTTATAGATCTGATCTAATGCTTCAAAATGAATTGCTTCATTGACTCAATTCACTATTTGATCATTAGCATTCAATAGATTGAACCTAGATCTAGACAATACACCAAAAACCTTGAATTTTGGACTAATATGCACATTTATGAGTCAAAAACACATGAGGAAGTTGATTTGAAGGTTGTTGTATGTTTTCACACGTGTGGAAAGTACTTCATCAGCTCACAAATTGATCTTGACCAAAAAGAATGACGATACCTCTCTCCTTGAACTCGCCCTCTCAAGTAAAACTCAAAAACAACACATTGTCAATGATTTCACAAGAACTATTAATCATTTAGATCACTCTTAGACTTGGCTCTGATACCATGTCAATTTTTAGAGAAAAAGGACAATTATGATTGTACTTATCAATCATTAAGAGTTATTGATTGCTTAAAAATGCGATGATAGTAAGGACATTGGGTTGTGCTGTCCTTTTTTGCACACAACCTTCATAGTCCAACTCAAGCGACGAAGTATCTTCTCCATACAACTTTGGAGATCAAAGTCTTCATTATTCCATACTGCCAAAAGTAAGTGATTACATAGAATATATTCAAGTAGCATTTTGTTTTAGATATTGTAATTCCTTCAGTTTAACTAATTATCTCTTGTTTGCAATAAGCATTGGAGTATGCATGTAATCTCCCGTAGGGAAGATTCGAATGGGATCATTAATCCCATCTGTTTAAAGATGAATTCCTTGAGCTCTACCCATGCTGAAATGGACGTGATGTACAGCAAAATGTTGCAATTTCTGCCAAGGCTGGATGGGGCTACTGTAAATAGCCACCTGGAGATTGTTGATGCAGAAGTAAGAATTTCTCATCAAGTATCTGATAAGTAATTTGATTTGTTTTTTTCAAAGTGCACAACTAACCTATTATACATTTTGTGATTGAAGTCAGCTCAGCAAGATGATGGACACAGTTGTGGATGGTTCTCCATCCGCAATATACAAGACTGGTACATCATGCAATCCGGGGCTCCAGATATACGAGAGGTAAATAGACTAGTTAATGGCCTAAGTTATTTTCGATTATTTTCAATTTGGTTTCTGATAAGTCAATTGACTTGGTTATTTTGGATTTGCAGTATAAATGTCGAGCATTTACAATGAATGAGATATATGAGTTTCGTCAACAAATGTTGGTGAACTTATTATCTCATGCAACACCTAGTCCAGCTACATAAACGGAAGGGCAATCAAGTCCACAACTAACACTAGTGTAGGGTGGAGATAATCCATATTACTTTGAGCTGTAAATAGTAGATTAAATAGAGATATACATTTTTGATGTAATGCCCTGTGAATAATTATGGGCATATAGAAAGATAGAGACAATGGGGTAAAAGCATCCATTGTAAAATACAAGACGCACATATATATTCTCAGAAAATGAAAAATATATTTTAATTATAAGAGTTTTTACAAATCTTGTGTCATGATTGCTCTATTATCTGCACAATTCCTCCCAAATCTTTGCATTCGATTTTCTCTTCATGTCTTATTACATTTCTGCACAAACATACATTAATCAAATTACAGTTAGTGATCCAAATGTTGACAAAAAGTATAATGGATACAAATTAATATACTAATTCATAGATTTCACATACCAATTTTCCATTCAATATAAAGCTGAAATTTTCAGAGATATCTTGCTGTAAAAGTGTCAAATCCATTCTAATGTAGAATAAGGTCCAGTCCTGCTCAACCTCAATAGTAGTAAGTAAATCCCCATTTGCCATGATATCAATGCATATACGATCAGTGTGTCCAATGCTATCTAGATCTTGATCTAATGGCGCCCAAGTACCATTGTGTTTTTTCCATCTCTGATAATGAAACACCATACTAAGCAATTGCTTTTCTATACTGCATCTAAATGATATGGATAAATGTTTGATCATTACATTCTATATCTGCAATGGATTTTATATCCCAACCTTTGTCCATGAATTTGAATAAAAAATCATCTGATAGATTTTTGCAAACAAACAATGTGGGGGTTTGATGCACCTCCATGTTTAAAAAAGAGCTGACAAACATTGACATTGGAACAAACCAGCTTAAGTGCACATTTCTTGATCTAGTAATAATTTTGAGTGACTTTTGTACATCATTATATAGCTTGGAACAAAAACATTTTATTATATTGTCATTGACTGCAATCCACCACACGTTATCTTGAAAATTATGTAGAGGTATACACTCTAGTTTTTCCATTCCTCCATTTATGTTTGGAATATACATAGCATCATAAAAAAATATTCTAGAATCTGCAAGTTCTTTTGTCGTTCGTCCTCTGTATTGCAATTTGCCAATTTATGAATGGATGACATCTATAATACCTGAAAGAGACGCCACAGGTTTTCATTCATGTATATTTGAAGGATATAGATGTGCAATACAAAATCATAATAAGCTCTCATTCATAAATATGACTACATTTTAAAAATGACAAGCAACCCAAAAAATTAAGATACTTACAATTACATTTTCGAAAATCATGGGGATTTACAGCCTCCACATCAAGTTCTGAATGCATATAAACATGTTGAATAAGCACCTTTGAAATGGTTTGTCCTCCTGGAGAAACTTTGAAATCAATAATCCGCCCTTTCCAATAGGATCTATATGTATACTTGGCCTTTTTCTTTTGGCAAAAAGCCCCTCTCGCCGATGGATGCATCAGGACCCAAGAAGCTTTATGATATTCACGGGCAATCCATGTGCCATCGTCATTATAAAAAATTGCAGAGCATATCAAGGATCTCGGTCTCCTTCTCATCGCCATAGCTTGAAGAGTCTCACGTTTGAACTTGTTAATATGAGAGTCCATAGCATAATAGGCGCCAAACCTATTTGTGAGTCCCAAGATAACTTTAATTTGAGGTTAACCCAAGTAGTTTAGTCAACCAATGGCCACGCACGCCAGCCAATAATATGCTTCCAATCTACCAAACCGGAAATTCAAATTTGCCCAAACATGAATTGTGTTTTTCGGGTCAGGCGAGTTATGTTACATAGAAGCCACTATGTCAAGAATTGATTGGGCCACATGGACATAAAAAGCGAGGAAAGACAAAAATTCGTAAAAAACGGCCCTTCTAAGTTTGAGAACTCATGTAATGAACTTGATCATTAACTTTATCTTTAATGCAAATAAGGTCATTAGGTCCAAAAACTAAAGAACTAAGGAGACAAACATTTATCTCATTACTACGAGATAGATTATCTGAGGTTGAAGCTTGTTTTTTGACGCAATCACGTGCAAGGTGACCCTCACCATTGCACTTGAAGCACAGGTTCTTCTTATGAGCTTCAACTTCATCAATGCCAGGGAATATCACTATAAAGTGGATTCAGGTACTCATGAAAATCCTGAATAAATTGCTCCAAACTTTTATTCATAGTTAGATGACTCAACTTTTGGAAATGTTCATAGTCATCTAAAAGTGGTAGAAAATAATCCCTAAAAAGCTTGCAAAAATCTTCCCATGTACAAGATTGATTGCCCTTTGCAAAAGTCATCCCACCAAACTAAGGCTCTTCCTTCAAGGAACATGGTGACAGTGGATAACTTTTTAGATTCAGGGAATTGGTTCATGGCAAAGTATTTGTTCCAAACATTTAGCCAAAAACTTACCACTTGTAAATTCCTATCTTTCTTCTCCCCCGTAAACACTTTTACGGGAGGTGGAACTACATGCTTCTTCTGATTGGCTAACCTAGACTCTAAGTCTTTGTTTCTTTGATTAGTTTCAAGAAGCTGCTTATTAGTGGCTTGAATTTGTTGGTATAAAAGTTCAAGAGCTTGTGCCACATTGGATGGGTCTGATAGATCAAATGTTGGGTTTTCATTGGTTTGATCCATTGGGATTGCTTGTGTGTTTTCCTATTATGCAAATACAACAAGTGCTCAAATTAAAATGATAGAAATGCTTCAATTCTTACATTCAATGCAAATAAAAAGCATTTACTTCTACTCATTCAATCTTATTGTTTGTAAGCTCAATCCAAGTCTACTATTTGCAAGCTCAATCCAAGCTAAAGAAAGAAAGTGAAGGTGAGGTATAAGGGAGTTATGAGGAAGGATCTCTCATTATGTCAGTGTACTCTTCTACTAATTTTGAAGATAGAAATGCATGGTGGATAGATAGTGGATCTAGTTCTCATATGACTTGTTCATAAAAATCTTTCACTCATCTTGCACCTTACAATGGATCTAGAAAGTTCATCTCCATTCCTATTAGATAGAAGGAATTGGTAGTGTACCAATTGGTGTTGTTCACTGTGACTCTTTATGGTGTACTTTTTGTGCCTAATCTCACCATGAATCTCATTAGTGATGATGGTTTCCATGTTGACTTTGGAAAAGATGCTTGCTTGATAAAGAGGGATGGTGAAATGGTAGCAAGAGGGACTAGATGTGGAAATCTTTACAAGTTGGAAACTAATCCTTGTGTAAGTGTGGTCAAGAGGAGCTTGGATCATCTCAAGGAGGAGAAGGAAAGTGGTTTACCTCAATCTATATTCCGTGATGGAAAAGCCCATGAAGGTGGTGCTTTGGCAAATGCACGCGGAGAGTTGTTGCCAGGATGTTCTACTTCTCACCAATTTTTTCATCTTGCTTATTTGGATGATCTTGTTTTATCAAGTAGAAGCAAAGATGGTGGTTTTTTATTTGACTTCTTCATTGAAGACTTCAATTGGATGTATCTCTTATCAATGGTGCTTGATAGGAAGATTGCAATAGTTGACACTTTGGGGATCTTTAGATCCATATGCTTTGTCAATATTCCTTTGCATAAAGAGTAAGGGGATCTCATCTCAATCAAGAGGATGATGGTAGAATCCACATATCTACCAAAAATCCAAGTGCATGATGGAGAGTTGCCAAGGCTTGAGGAGGAGTCTTCTCAACTCATGGTTCCAAGGAGATTTTCAATAGGAAAAGCCGAGTCTATGTGGCTCACAACTCATGGGAAAGAGGGGCAATTTTCAGGTAGTATCTATTGCAACACATCCAATTTTGCTTCTCTTCCATCATTTGATGTACCATCTTGCTTTAATCAGATTTCTATATCTCAAAGTTCAAGTGAGACAATGCTAGTTTTGTATCATGACTCTTGAAAGGACTTATTTCATGACATTGTCATTGCTTAGATATGATTCTAAATCATTTAGAAAGCAAGTGGTTGTGTCATCAAATGTATGCTCTTGGATCTTGTAAGAGCAAGAATGAGATAGTCATGCATAGTGTGAAAAATCATGTCTTTTTCATTTTGGAAGGCAATTTGTAAATTTCTCATGAGATTAAGTAAATCATCCACAAAGGACACTTACATCCTTGAGAAAGTATGCAGTCTCAAGAAGATCAAGATAGCCTTTGATTACAAGATTAGATCTATCATGCAAAAAATTCATACTTTGTGGACTGGTCAAGCTAGAATGCAAAATCTTGATACTCAACACTTTTGCTATTTTGTGATCTTGATCATCATGGTCATTATGAGGCATGGAGGCCTCAGGTTCCATCATTATGGTGCAACTATTTTTAAAGAAGAGGATCTTTCAAGTCAAAGGTCTTCTTCAAGCATGGAAGGAATCGAAGGAAAATGTGCAAATATGGTGGAATGTTCATCAAGGAAGGTGGTATTGGATTTCCATCAAAGAAATCCTATCATGGATATGGTGAATTTGATGCTATCAAGGGTCCCTTGGCTAGTTTTCACATCACATTCATACCAAAGGATTCACTCAAGAAGTATCTCAAGTTTTTTGTTTAATCTAGCATCTCATCAAGCTAGTTTTTGAGGAGTGTGAAAAATGGGCAAAATCTACTTTGATCTTTTGCATTATCATGTACATAGTGAAATCTCACATGTGTGGAGCATGTTCCCACATGTGGAGGGTAGCCATAATCGTTTTTGTTATGTCCACGTCTTGTGCATAGGATTAGGTATAGTCCTAGACTTGGATACTCGGTACTCTAGTGAATCAAGCTTATTAGTTATGCCACGTCATACTGGACGTGACCCGCAAGTAATTAATAACGTTGTGAGGCCCAGAGACACTAATTGGAGTTAGTGCAAGGTCTGGGACCGTATATAAATGTGTAGAGTATCAATAGCAATTCTATGAATAGAGGATCCATGCATAGAGACTCTATTCTAGATGAATCTATGTATAGAGGAGTTGGGACCTTGCATTGCTATGTGCACATGTGGTTCTAAGCCTTATATAAGGAGGCCAAACTTGCCCTACTACACCATCATTTGGTTGATTCATTGCCAAGATCTCTCTCCTCTCATGCTTCCTATTCCTTGGCTTGGGGGTAAAGCTTCTAGAGATTGATTGGTTGCTTTTACTTGGTTGGGTGGTTTCTCCAACAGTGTGTTCTCTATTGTTTTGTCTTGTAAGCAAGATCTTGAGGAGGCATTCCTTACATTTTTAGTTCATTTATGAAGAGTTTGAATAGTCAATAGGCTATAATCTCGAGTGTGGGGGGGTACTTTGACTTTAATACCCCATGCATATTAGTAGGTGCTTAGGCCAATTTGGTGTGTGATGTAGCTCAAGGTAGGTTAGGCTTCTTACACATGGCATGATAGTAGAGGGCTCAGTGACACTTTCCTATGTGTTGTCATGAAGTCATGTGACCAATCTTTTGAAAAATTAGCAAATCTAGCTTGGCTATTTTGTATTTTCTTGTTTATGAGTAAATCTCACATGTGTGGAAAAAATTCAAAAATAACTTAGTCATGTTGAGTTAGGGGTACATAGAGTTTAAAGACATCTATCCAAGTGTAAGTAGGTGATTTGGCCATTTTTGGCATTAGAGGCAAAATAGGCAAGTACACATGGCAAGTTGTGATTAGGCCAAAAGTAGGTTAAATCAAGTGAGAGATTGAACACCTCCAATTATGCCCTTTGGAAGGTGAGGATGGAGTCCATTTTGTTGGTCCAAGATGTGATGGAGATTGTGCTAGGACTTGAGGAGGAGCCTCAAGAGCTCCAAGAGGTCCAAAAGTACAAAAAGAGGGCTAAAATGGCCCTACATATCATAAAGATGAATGTTCCAATGAAGTGCTGAGGGAGATTGGGTCATGTACCACATCCAAAGAGGCTTGGGACACATTGAAATCCATCTATGAGGCAAGGAACACCTCAAAGTTGCTCACACTAATGAATCAAAATTTTCAAAGCTTCCAAAGGAGTGATGCGAGTCTAAGTGGCTCATAAATCATGGAAAAGAGGGGCAATTTTCAGCTGGTATCTAATCCAACATTCTCACTTATGCTTCTCTTCCATTACTTGATGTACCATCTTGCTTTATTGAGATTTCGACATCTCAAAGTTCAAGTAAGGCAACACTAGTCTTGTATGATGCCTCTTGTATGGACATATTTCTTGTCATTGATGGCTTAGATATGTTTCCAAATCATTTTGAAAGCAAGTGGTTGTGTCATTGGCAAGTGATTTCTACATCTCAAAGTTCAAGTAAGGCAACACTAGTCTTGTATGATGCCTCTTGTATGGACATATTTCTTGTCATTGATGGCTTAGATATGTTTCCAAATCATTTTGAAAGCAAGTGGTTGTGTCATTGGCAAGTGATTTCTACAAGAAATCTTATCATGGATATGTTGAGGTTGTTGATATGGAGGATCCCTTAGCTGGTCTTCACTTCACATGCATACCAAAGGATCCACTCAACAAGTTTCACAATCTCCTTGATTGATCTAGTATCTTACCAAGCTAGTTTATGAGGAGTGTGAAAAATTAGCAAATCTAGCTTGGCTATTTTGAAAAGTTGGAAACAACTTCATCCAGAATCAGACGGTCAAACGGAAAGGACCAATCAGACGATGGAGGATATTCTTTGAGCATATGACTCTAGTCAAGCTTTGAAAACCTCTGTTCTTGTCAACAAAGCATTACTATGGCATCATCGCTTAGGACACTTGAACTATGCATCTGTTTTGAACATGTCCAGACAATCCCTAGCAGTTGATGTCAACTATTCTTCTGGTAAAGTCAATCTCCCTGTTTGCCATAGCTGCATCCTTGGAAAGCAGACTAGGATTTCTTTTAGATCAAGTCATAGGCATGCAAAAAAAGGTCGGTTAGATGTTGTTCATACATATGATGCAAAGTATTTCATTACCTTTGTTGAGGAATTCTCCAGAAGAACAGTTGTTTACTTCATTAAACATCAATCAAAGGCTTTCATCAAGTTTAGACAATTCAAAGAGCATGCAAAAAATCAAACTGGAAAAGGAATCAACGCACTGAGGTCGGAGAATAATTGAAGGACTACTGCCTTAACAATGGCATTGAGAAACAATACATTACCTCCTATTTGCCTCAGTCAAATGGTCTTTCTGAGAGAAAGAACAGAACCTTAGTCGAATAGGCAAAGTGCATGTTATCACATGCGACACTTCCGAAGTCCTTCTGGGCTAAAGCTGTCTCAACAAAAACCTATATTCAAAATAGATATCCTACTAAAGGTATCTTAGACAAAACACCATTCGAAGTTTGGACATGTACCAAACCTTCTTTATCAAACTTATGAGTTTTTGGATGTACTGCTTATGCGTGAATTCCTCACGATCTCAGGAAGAAGCTTGACTTCCAGAGTATCAAATGTATTTTCATCAGCTACACTACTTCAGATCAAGCCCACAAGTTGTTTGATCCCATTGATTCGAAGATATTCACTAGCCGGGATATCATCTTCATCGAAGATCAGTTTATCGACGTCAAAGGAAAAGGCAGTGCCCACGTAGCCGACCTGTTAGATTCTCTTGACATATTGAACTTTCCAGTTCCTCAGTTGACTATTTCCATCAAAGGTCCAAGCTCATCTCTCTTGACGAACAACATGTCAACAACGAATCGGAAGATGATGATGTTGCAGTTCAGCACTACAGTATGATGAAAATGATCAACTTCCTCTATTTTTCAGAAGATCATCAAGAGCTAGTAGACCACCTATTAGGTATATCAATGAGTATGCAGCCTACCTTGTTCACGAGCTGACGACTTTCGAAGAAGCACTCAGTCAGCCAGATTCTGATCTCTTGAAAGAAGCTATGGATAAAGAGTATTCATCTCTTATCAAGAACCAGACATGTAGGAATTACCTGCTAGCAGAAACGTAGTTGATTGCAAATGGATCCTCAAAGTCAAGTACAAAGTAGATGGAAGCATGGACAGAAGAAAAGCCCGACTTGTTGCCAGAGGATTTTCTCAGGTATACAACATCGATTACACTGAGACTTTCAGTCCAGTAGTCAAGCGTTCTTCTATTCAACTTTTATTATCGTTTGTTGCTGCTGCAGATTTGGAAATACATCAAATGGATGTACATACAACATCTCTCAATGGAGTTATTGAAGAAGACATTTACATGGTGCAACCCGAAGGTTATATTATCGAGGGTAAACACAATCATGTGTGTAAACTCCATAAGGCACTTTATGGCTTGAAGCAATCTGCTTGAGCATGGTTTCAAAAAATCAATACTTGTCTTATTGATCAAGGCTACACACCTAGCTCTTCAGATTTGAATGTTTACTTCAAGATAGTGCGATAGTCTTTTATCATTATCACTTTGTACGTGGATGATACATTGCTATTCAGAAACAGTACCAATTTGATAAAAGAGGCCAAGACAATGCTATCTTCTAAATTCGACATGACCGATCTGGGAGAAGCTCATTCATGCCTTGGTATTTAAATCCATAGAGACAAAAATCAAAAGTTTATTTACAATACTCAACAGAGGTACTTCTACAATATGTTAGTCAGATATAATCTAATTAATTGCAAGTTAGCTCTCTCACCAATGGAACCAGGTCTCAAACTGTCAAAGGACTAGTGTCCTAACACTCCCCCTTAATGAGGATAAAAATGTTTTGGAACTTCAGTTTTAACATATCGTTAAATATGAGATGATGCTCCTTTTGATAGAGCTACCACATGCATTTTGACTCCTTCAATAAATTCAAATTGTTACTAACTAGTAACATATCATCTACATAAAAGGTGATGATTATGAAGGGATTCGATACAGACTGAAAATAAAAATTTGAGTCTGTCGAGTTTGGAATAAAACCATTCTCGTTAAAAGATGCATTGGTCTTTTCTTGATAAGCGTCAGGTGTCGACATTGCCTCTGAAACAACGTTTGATTCCTGCACAAAGTAGCAAGCCGGATCAGCCGTAAATCGTAATGGAGGTTGTCTTGATCGGTTCAATCTGTTAAGTTGAACTACGATCCTATGATGCGATTCATTTTGTTGGGAAATTGTCTCATTGTCGGAGCCAGTGTCAGTGTTATTGTAAATCTTTTGATCAGTCCTGAGTTGTTCGTAGTTGTTGGTGTCAATTCTAGGATCTGAATTTGAAGTAGCTTATCCCTTGTGGTCGATAAATTGATCTTTCCAAAAAATAACATTTCTGCTCATGAAAGTCTTCTGAGAGTCCAGATTGAAGAGCTTGTATGTCTGATGGTCTGAGGAATAGCTGATGAAGATTGACCTTTTGTTGGTGTTGTCTAGCCTCCTACTTACATTAGCAGGGATCTGTGAGTACGCTATGCATCCAAACACTCAAATATTTGTGCGTGATGGCTTCGATCCTGTCCACACCTCATAAGGTGTCTTGCCATTCACGGACTTTGAGATGGATCGATTTTGAAGGTAGGCTGCTATAGTAACAACTTCTGCCCAGAATTTCTTTGGAAGAGAGACATGGGCCAGCATGCTCTTTGCACTTGCGATGAGTGATTGATTCTTCCTTTGAGCTACACCATTGGATTGAGGTGAGTAGTTGGCTTAATATTGTTGAAAATGTATGCGATTGGCCTTGCAGAAAGCTTTGAACTCGATGGAGATAAATACTCCCCCTACATCAGAGCGTAGAGCTTTGATTCTTCTCTGGGTCAATTTTTCTGATGATGCCTTGAACTGCATGAAGAACTTGAGAGTCTCGGATTTTGTTCTTCAAGAAATATGTTGCAGTCCTTCGAGAGAAGTCATCAATGATAGTCAGCAATCGAAAGTGACTGGAGTTCTAACATGCTTGCTGGAAATACAGCTTTCACATGAAGAATTTGATTTGCTAATGAAGGGTAGATCTTGTACTAAATTTTGTTTCAACATTTGCTGAATACAACCAGAATTTAAGTGGCCTAATCTGAAATGCCAAAGCATCTCAGTTAAATTAGAAGTTGAAGTAAAAAGAGGTTGACTACTTGTAGAATACAAGTGATTGATTTTGTACAAATTGCCACACCTTCTACTGAAAGCAATAACTTTCCTAGATTCGTCAAAAATAGTGCAGTCTTGTCTACCGAATTCGACCCTCTGACCCGAATCTGTGATTCTGCTAATTGAGAGTAGGTTTTTGGTCAGATTTGGAATGTGAAGAACATTGGACAAAAATATTACATCACCTTTCTGAATTCAACTTTGACTATTTCTACACCCTTGATAGTATGAGTCGAGTTGTCTCCAAGTTGCACAACTGTAGGATGGGTGTATGACTTGTAGTCATAGAGCCAGTGTTGATGGTGAGTCATGTGCTGTGATGCACCTGAGTCCAAATACCAGGAATCGATATCATGTTGTTCTTTGACTTTGGTCAAAAAGACAGCTTCATCTTTCTCCTATTGCTGGATCGAGTGACTGGTAGAAGCAACATTTGCTTGTTGTTGGAACTGCTGCTTTCTTTCGTTGTTGTATTGCAGCGTTCTACAGTCTTTGATAAGGTGACCAGTCTTCTTACAATACTTACAGAATAGATTTTGTCTTGGCTGGAAGGATGAAGTCTTTGAAGTTGATGGTGTGTTTGATACAACTCGTTGCATGTTGCTTTTGTTGTTAGGATAGTCTGACTGTGTGGACCTCTTGGATCTAAACTTCTGATTTTTTGAATATAGAGCTTGAGGATCCGATTTTGAGTCTGAGGATAATACTAATCTTCTTATCTCCTCTTGTAGGAGCAGCGAAATTATTCTTGATAGAGTGAAGTGCTCCTGGGTAGAAATTTCATTACCCAATTTTCGTAGCCTTCAGGTAGACTCAATAATAGATTCATGAGTGCATCAGAATCTTCTATGACTGAGCCAGTTGCAATCATCTGCTCCATAAGATTTTTGAACGTGTTGAGGTGACTGGAAACACTATCTGCATCAGACATTCTGAGGGTGAAGAATTTCTTCCTCAGATGAAGCTTGGAAGTAACGTCTCTAATGTCGTAGAGAGTTGCTAGGATGTCTCATGCATCCCTAGCTGTCTAAGCAGCATGTATGTGGCTGATCTGAGTATCCTTGATGTTGAGGATGATCATGGCAAATGCTTTGCCATCTCTCAGTCTCCACTTGGTGATGATGGCTGTATCACCTTCTAGGTTGAGCTCTGTGCCATCAACGATGTCCCACAGTTCTTTGGCTAGAAGTATAACCTTCATCTTAAATTTCCAGAGATGGTAGTTATCTCCATCGAGTTTGTCAATGAGAGATGAACTAGATGATGGATCCATTCTGGTTGAACAAGATCGTTGGTAGAAACAACGATTGTTGGAATATTGTTGGTTGTGCGTTTGCTAGAAAAGACGTCTTGATAGAAACAAGACCAATAATCCGCAGTAGAAATGTAAATTACTGAAATGCTTGCTCTGATACCATGTCGTAAAATCGTGGGTGTGAGCGGTAGCGAAAGCTGGAGGCTTTGAGCGCGGCGTGTAGGAACGGAAACACAAGAGTTAGTAGCAGAAGTATTCAAGTAGAAGAATTCATAGAGATTGCACAAATGAACGACGCAATAGTGAGACAAAAATTGCACTCTGATTAATATCAACAGTGAGTACAATTGCTTGAAGTAATAACTTCAGCTTGCTGAGCGTGAGGTGGTCCAAAAATGGTTTCTAAGTCATTCTGGCCACTCTGTTGCATTTTTTGCAAAGGGGTGAAAAAGGCGAAAAAGGCGAAGGTGGTCCAAAAATGGTTTCCAAGTCATTCTAGCCAGTATGTCGCATTTTTTGTGAAGGCACGAAAAAGGCGAAGAAGGCAGAAAAAGCAAAGGTGCCTTAAATCGTTTAAGGCACAAGGGAAAAACTTTAAAGGAAAAAATGTGAAGGTCCGAAATCATGTTGTCGATGCTCATTACTTAATGATTTTTTCTTTAAGGCTGAGCATAAGAAATCTAACATTACATAAGTGGTTTTGAAATTTTCTTCTTGAGTTTACATCTTCTATGTGTAGTAGATGCAATATTTCTATAAAGTTAATGAAGCTAGATGTGCTTTCCATTTTAGCCAAAGATCAAAGGACATAATTAGGTCTTTGTGATCTGATTTCCTTCACATGGTATCTGAGCTTTTTTGCAGGCCATATTTGGAGGAGAAGCCATTTTTAGGTAGTGATTTGGAAGTATCACCAATTCTAGAGTGTGCTAGAGTGATTCCTTGTCAAAATTAAGTACTTTCAAGTGTATAATTTGGATTTTTGTAATCCAAAACTCAATTTAGGTCAAAATACTTGTAGTAAGAGAATTTATCTCCCTAATAATTGTATTATGGTGAGTTTTAGTGCATAAGAAAGGAAAAACATCATTCTTCAAGATTCTATATCACGTTTCTAGCTTTTGCATGTAGAATGTGAATGATTCAAGTTGTGTACTTTTGAGAAAACCCTAAAATTGATTGGATCTCATGTGTTTGAAGTTGCTGGACTTTTCAAGAGTGTGTTTCAATCTTAGAAAGTGCAAAAAGTTCATAATATTGTAGGGTGATCAAGTGTCATCAATTCTATGTGTTGGATTTGCTAGTTTTTATGCATGAAAGAGATTTGAGAGGTTCCATATCTTTTTTATTCCTTCTTGAATTCATTTGTTGATTTTCAAGAGAGTGCTAAGTGCATTGGAACAGGTTGAAAGAGAAGATCAAATCATTGGGACATGGCTACAAGTGGAGGCTTCATGTTGAGGTGAGAATGGAGTCTCTCCTTGAGATGAATGAGTTGATGGATATTGTTCAGGTTTGGAGGAAAGACCTTTGGAACTTGAAGAACAATTGAGGTATGATAGGAGGGAAAAGAAAGCTCTTCATGCTATAAATATGAATGTGACAAATGAACTTCTCAAGAAAGTTGGTAAGTTCACTACATCTAGTGAGGCTTGGGAATCTGTAAAGAAGGTTTATGAGTACAAGTCTACATCAAAGGTCCTAACCCTTAGGAGGCAAATCTTTCAAATTTTTCAAAAGAAGGATGAAAGCACTCATGCTTTTGTTTTGAGGGTTACAACATTCAATGATGAGTCATGTATTGATGAAAGCATTAAGGAGATAGAACTTGTTCATGTAGTTCTTAATGGCTTGTTGGATGATCATGCTAATCTTGTTCAAAGTTTTGCTATTCAAAAGAAATTGCCAAGTATGGAGGACTTGCAAGAAATATTTGGTGAATGAGGAGTTTAGGCTTCTATCAAGAGGAGGAGGCTATGTTCTCAAAGGGCAAGAGCAAAGGCAAGATCAAGGTGAGCCTTCTACTTTTGTTGGTGCAAGAAGAAAGATAGATCTAAGCTAAAAGAATTCTATTGTGGAGTCAAAGGACATTTTGCTAGTGAGTGCTTCAAGAAGAAGAGAGATCAAGGTGATAAGCAAGGAGATCTAACTCTTGATGAAGATGGTGTTGGTGATCAAAACTCAAATGGTGATGCTTTTGTGATGTCTTCATTTTTATTGCTAATGATGGAGATATTGATCCTTGCTGGATTGATAATGGAGCAACCTCACACGTGACCTTTCATAAAGAGTATTTTTCATCTTTGTTGCCATATGAAGGTGACAAGAGGGTGATCTAGATGGCCAATGATGGTGAGTGTGCAATCACAAGGATTAGCACAATTCATATTTCTCTCTCTACAAATAGGAATGTTCATTTGAAGGATGTTTTGTTCATTCCATCTATTACTAAGAACCTTCTTAGTGTGAGTCAAAGGATTAAATAGGGGTCTTCAAGTGGAGTTTGATGGTGATGCATGCTTGATCAAGAAGAAGGATATTGTGATTGGAAAAGAGAAGAGGCAAGGTAAATTGTTCAAACTTGATGCTTGTGTTGTTGCTAACCAAGTTGGATGTATGACAAAGGAGCAATTGTCAATGCAAGAGGTATGGCACAAGAGAATGGGACGTAATGGCAAAGAGGCAAGTTGTGTTTGGTCTTCCAAAGTCTCTAACTAGCATGAATAATGTTTGTGAGCAATTTGCATTATCAAAGTCACATAGATTACCTTATCAGAGATCTACATGTAGATCTACTAAGCCTTTCAAACCTATGCATTTGGATATTCATGGAGTTACTACAATTAGCAATGGTGGTGCTAATATGTATGTAACATTTATTGATGATTTTAGTAAATTTTGTTGGGTGTTTCCACTAAAGAGCAAGGATGAGGTGTATGATGTCTTCGTCAAGTTCAAGATTGCAAGGGGGGTTCAATTCAACACCAATATATCTAACAATCACAAGGTCTGATCTAAGCTATTGTCTTGGTAGATTAAGTCAATTCATGAATGATCCTAGTGTGGAGCATTGGAAGCTAGGCAAGGGAGTATCAAGATACATCTCAGGTTCTAGAGGCTATGGCATTGTTTATAGAGGATCATCTTCTTACTTGTTTGGATTTTCAGATTCAGACTTTGTAGGAGATTATATGGATAGAAAATCCAAAAGTGCACACGCCATTTTTATAGGTGACGGAGCTATCTCATGGATGTCAAAGAAACAAGCACAAATCTCTCTATCATCAACGGAAGCCGAGTACAAAGCCTTGACTTCATGCACCAAGGAGATGCTATTCATCAAAAGGATGATAATGGACCTTAACTTGCTGGATTTTCAAAAGTGTCCAATCATCTTTTTTGATAACCTTTCAACTCAAAGCTTGGAAAGTAATCCTATCTTTCATGCAAGGAGCAAACATATTGAAGTGGTTTATCATTTTGTGAGAGAACAAGTCATGGCAAAGGAGGTGGAGCTTCAACATGTCTCATCAAGGGAGTGTGTGGCTGATATCTTCACCAAATCATTAGGAAAGGACTTTTTAATGAATCATAGAACTCAACTTGTAACTATCTAGATCTATGCTCAAACTAGTTGAAGAGGGAGTGTGAAAAATTGTCAACTCTAGTTTAAGATTTTTCATGTTGAGTTTATTTGTCAATTTTGAGGCCAATATGCATTTTAAACTTAGAGATAGACTTTACAAAGTTAATAAGGCATAAGAATAGTGGATTTACTATTTTTGAAAACTTAGGCATGTTGATAAGGTCGCATATAGACCTATTGTAACTGGCTTATTCATAAGTTGATAAGCTTGAGTAAGAGCATCCAAATAGGGATAGTCTACAAGTGTGGGAGCATTTCATTCATTCTTATGGAAGAGCTCTTTAGGGTTCTATATCCATTTTTGCATTTTGGTGATGATATAGTGATTCTTGTGTATAGAATGCTATGTTTCTTATATGTATGAGATCCCACATGAAAGTCTTGTTGTATGGCTATGGACGGATTGGAACAATAAATCAACTTACATAAGTAATTTTGACATGTTCTTGTTGTTTTTACATCTTCTATGTGTAGTAGATGCAATATTTCTACATTGTCAATGAAGCTAGATGTGCTTTCCATTTTAGCCAAAGATGAAGGGCATAATCAAGTCTTTGTGATCTGATTTTCTTCCCACCAACTAGATTCCAACACTTGTTCCTAGTCTAGACTCCTACAAATATAACCAAATACATAATAGCTAATAGAAAGCTCATTCATGTCCTTGATGGTAGTCATCACTCCAGCAATGCCAATAACTAGCCCTAATGCATCGTCATGCTTGTAGTCCCAAAGAATACACTTAGAAACTCTAGGTTACTTTTTGACCATATCAATAAATGAAATTGCTCTTCCTATGCATGATGGCTACCTTTGTCCCTCAATAGCACAACCATGGGTGCCGACTTATAGTGCCCAATTCCATCACTTGTGGAGAAAGATCCGTGCCTTTCCATTTTTTGAAAAACTAGGCCACAATAGCTAGCTTTCCAAACTGCTCATTTATCCCACTGTAAATGGATTTCCAAATCATCTCAGCTCTGAGATTCCACTACCCTAATGTTCCTTTTGGACCACTTTGCTCAGTAATTGATGGAATACTAAGAGAATTCTAGCCAGCTTTTCGAAGTAATACACCATTTTTTGAGCAATTTTTTAAAAATTCTCCCAAGAATTCTCTTACTTTGACCTTGCATATCTCTTTCCTAAGATTCAAATCAAAGAAACTTTGTTGTAACTTGCCATCTAGACTACCTATATATCATATGGAGCCCTTCTTAGACTTTCTTCTGTGCTAGCTTTTTTGGTGAAAGACGATTTCAAAAAGCCCTTCAAAACTTACATGCATGCAACACCCTACTGCATTGAAACCATGCTAAATTAATGAGGATCTAGTGCACTATGCATATCACAAATGCAATCATCATAGCTCAAGCATCTCATGCTCTCACAAATGGCACAACAAAAGTAAATAATTAACAAAAGAAAAACAATATACATAAGAAACACTAAAACTACATGTCTCTAACAAGTGTTTTAAAATTAGCCTACATGTGGCCACCTGGCTAGTCCAAGTAGCTAGTTATGGGATGAGTGATAGACATATATATTGATTGCAGGTCAAGTCTCGATTACTATAGAAAACACAGTAAACTAGACAAACTTTAATCTAATTTAATTGTACAGTAGTGTAGCTGCATTTTGAGCTTGCATAAAAACATCAGATTAAATCTGATTCTTAACAATAACATAAATGATTAATAAATATATGGGGAAGAAATCTATGTCAACCTAATCTTTGAGAAGGTGGCTACTGATTTAACTCTTCTTCCAAGTCATTGATTGTCATAGAGTTGAGATTTGAACTTGATGTAATATCATGCACTAATTCGACCTCTGTAACTTTTTTTTTTATAATCATAAAATTTATCTTTGATAAAAAAAAAATAGCATCTCAAGTTGCTTATTAGTCGATTGATTATAGAACCTATAAGCTCTCTAATTAGAAGAATAACCAACAAAGCAAATTTGTTAAAGAAAATTTGTCAGGGTCGACATGAATTTCGGTTGCTCTTTGTTCTCTGCTAAGGAACCCGAATAAAATTCGATTTTGTCTGCTGGCTACTGTAACAGATCTAAAATCCTCCAAAGTGTAGACAGACACTGCTGACCTATGTTACAATTCGTTTAAGCATTCAACAAATATGAACCAGTGTGCAGAATTATAAATAAACAACTGATTACAAACAAACAACAATCAGACATCACCTCATTCAATTCTCTCGTGTTTGATCTATTTATAAAGATGGAGAGAAAAAGGTTTAATCTAATCTGAGATTACAAAAACGGCTGATTAAGCACGTTCTAATGGTATCTAGATTGATGTCGTCATTGTCCGTGGAGGTGGTACTCCTCCTGGTACTTTCCTGATTTCCTTTGTACTCTGGAGCGTGAAGACCCGTCGCCTTTCGGTCTTCGAGTCTCCTTTGTCTTCGTATCGTGTTCGGCCTTCGGCTTGCTCTTTGAGCTCCTTCGATCCTCGAACATTTGACCTTTGTCTTCGAGCGTCTTTCAGTCATCGAACATCTGGCCTTCGTCTTCGGGTATCCTTCAGTCCTCGAAGCTTTGGTCTTCGCGTTTAGGCGATTCCCTTGCATTTGTGCAAACTTGAGCTCAAAAGCTAGCAAAGCTTTGTGGCTCGAAACATTTTGTTTCTTCATTTGTTTGGCTTTTGTCTAAGCTCCACTGAAATATGTGCAAACGCAATACATTGAAAAATTTTGAATATTTTTAACAAATGGTTTCAAACATGTCCATACCTCTTTGGGTGTTTTGTCAAATAATATCCTGGTTGTGAATTGATTGTGTAAGTATGCAACTATCAAATGGTCGTTGTCCAGAAAATCTTTCACAAGAATGCATGGAACAACATACTTTTCCTACTTTCAATGAGAGTTCAATTTTTCTTTCAGCCATTCCATTTGATTGTGGAGAATAGCTAGTGGTGTACAGTCACAAAATACCATTTGCTTTGTAGTAGTTTTTGAATTCAGTCAAAAGGAATTCTAAATACATGTCTATCAAATATTTGAAATGAGATATTCAAAGAGAACAAAACAAAGAGGCAAGATGCAATGCTACTTTGAACATCACCTAATCCTAGACCTGTTTATGATTATTCAAAACCAAGCAAGAAGTCAAATTAGTGATGTCTATAAAAAAAGACTAAACATGTCATAGATTGAACAACACTTTTACAACCGTCAATAGACACTTTGCAAATTTGGAGTAACAACATATTGCCAGAGTTGATAAACAAAGTAGTTGTAGACAATGAAAGCCCCATTTCTCATAGTTGCATTTTGACTGATTTTTAATAAGGATGGCCATTTACAGATCGCACTGATTGTGGGCAAATCATGTGTATTTCAAAAGCATATTTTAGATCTCATTTCATTCCATACTATTGGGAGAAATGTTTCAAGGTTTCAAAGTGAAAAGGCTCTTATTTTGGAGAAGAGTTCTAAACAAATGTTTTTTCTCACACCAAGAAAAAGTGTCCATACCTCAGGTTGTAAATTATGTTGAGCCAATCACTAATGTGTTGGTGCCAATCCCATTTCAATATTAGAGGCTATCAAATTTTTGCATATAAAATTGTTGTGAGCAATTTGAGTAATGTGAACAAGGGCTTTAGTTATTAGAAAAAACTCTTATCTCTTTGAGTTTTGTGATGTGTTGCAAGCATGGGATATTATATATTTGAATCCATCCTTAGGTGATTTATGCCTTGTAGCTATATCATACTCTTTTGTTTGTTCCAGAATTCTGAAAGTGCTTTTAAGTTCATGTATAGCTTCCAAAAGATTAGTAAGCTTCTTAATTGAGTGGAAAAAGTGCTATGAAAATGAATCTTTTAAAGATCAATTAGTAAAGATGTGAATGTGGCCCTAGGTTGATGAGCAATTAAAAAGAGGCGATAACACAAAGGCTTTGGGCCTATTCTGAAATTACATCTAAAAGAATTAGACCAAAGTCCTCATTGATAAGAAATAGCTATGCTCAAAGCCCATATCTCTAGCGATTTGTAAAATTGAAACTATTGGGTAAAATTGTTTTCCAAGTATTAGATATATCAAGGAATATCAAGTGCAAGAAAAATGTGGCAACATAAACCAGCACAAATCTAAAAAATTCAATCGCCAAATCACATATTGACCATAAAGGGCACATAGTTCAATGTTGACCAGCTAGACTTGCACTCTACTCATCAATACTTCAGTTAGATCTCATGATTGGAACCACATGATTGGAGAATTCACGACATGTATTTACTACATGCTCTAAACTGTCAATTTGTCTTGTGTCAAGATTTCCAACATTGCCCAACAAAAAGTACATGAGATTTGGAGTGTGATTTTGTTGCACAAGGTAGTTGTTTATGTTATGTCCATGTCCAGTATGTGGGATTCGGAACAATTCCTGATGTAAATAGTCGGTTACTCCAGTGTATAAGGTTATTAGTTATGCCTCGTCATTCCGGACTTGGCCGGTAATGTAATTAATAATCTTATGAGGGCCCAGATCTATAACTGGACATAGGAGACACTTTGCATGGCATTTGACTGGGTTGTATGGGATCCTAAGAGAAATATTCTCTCCCCAAAGGAGATTGTATTCATTCACCTTGGCTTGGGGGTGAAGTGGTTAGGGTATTGACTAACCATTTCTTGTTGGTTGGGTGGTATTGCTCCAAAAGGACACAGGATTTGAGAAGATCTTCACTCGGCGATTGTTATAGTTTGATCAATGTAGTTGTTTCTTCGTTCAACAAGGTAGTTGTTTGATCAATGTCAATAATGACATCAAAAATCTCGAATCTCATCAAAAAAATTTAAAAGAAAATTGTCCAATGAGTGGCATGTTGGTGAGGACTTCATTTTCTCTACTTGAGAGGGGGAGGTTCAATGTAGATCAGTCCTACAAATAAGAACATAAAAGAGATTAAAAAAAAAAATCAAAAGGCTCACTTTTGAGTAAAAACTTTCCAAGTATTGGATAAAGTTGGGTGTACCATGCCATTTTCATTAATTGGTTCAACATGCTACAAAGCTTGCTTTACTCGATTGCTTACCATATGGTCTCAAAGTCACACCTTGTGTGCACAATTCTAGCTAATGTTTCACCCTTACAATAATAAGGTTGTTGTGACATTTTCAGTAAGTTTTGAGGTTTTATAGCCCTTGCACTAATGATGGAGATGATAATCTTGCCTTGTGCAACATAGAGCAAGCATGCTTCTAACACATAGTTGCACAAGTGATGGCATAAGAGTCCTTGTTTTTTTGTTGCATCTTTAGTTACTTTGTAGTAGCATTATTTGAGCTTGTGCAACCTAGAGAGCACGGAATCTCATCTTTACAACCTTTTAAGTTCAAAGGGTAAAAGTTGTAGGCTAAACAAGTTTTAGATGATCAAATTTTGTATGTGCAGAGAGAAAATCTGTGAAGATAACGACGTATATCAAGCATAGATGCTAGATCAAGCTGGGAAGTAAGGATCTTACACCTTTCTGGTCTCGAATTCATTAATCTTTTGGACTTGACTAGGCTATATTGGCCAAGCTGCTTGTCATAAAGCACATAAATCACTACGTGCTTCATACTAAGCTTATGATTGATGCAATCAATAGGCTTTGTTATTTGCTCTTTCTATGTTCGACTCTTCTAGCATGTAGCAGAGAATCTGAGAAAGAAATCATGTCTGGCATAATGTGGAGCACGAAAGGGCTTGGCAATGGCTTAACATGTCTCAGCTCATATCTGCATGAAATCTCATTTCAAATCTTACACGAGTGGATGATAAAATCTCGTTTGGGAATCCCATTCTCCAGCCCGCAATTGTTCTTGGCATTATCGTTGATGGGAATTTTGATGCCCTCAAATTTTCTAATTAAGAATGTCATTCATCATAATTTGCGGTGTCGCACAATTTGGATAATAGACTGATTAGAAATAAAGATACGAGAAATATGCAAATAGTTTTCGGTTGTCGACAGTCCTCCACACATGTATTCATATGTAAATAGGGAAGAGTCAGTTTTGTTTTCTTAAGATCTATAGCAATATAAAATTGTGTTATTAGAATGATGCATGAATTGAGGTACGTTAATTTGTGTCATTTGTTATCAAAGTGAAGCTGGACTCAGTACTTTGCAACAGATTCATTGCTTTTTAACGCTTACTGCAGACAAATAGATGCATAAAATATCAAGCTGGAGAGAGCAGAATGAATACGAACATTTGCAAATCAGAATGATAGTTTATCATACATTTTAATTGCCAAAGATGCATCATCTTCTGCACTATTATGTTACAAAGTCACTTTCTGTTGGCCAGCAACACAAAACAGAGCCATTGCCAACACGATTCAGCTATGGAATATTGTACTGGAATGACATTCGTGCTGAGAAAGCTATCCTTGTAAAGAAAGTCAAGCTGAATGGATGAGTTCTATGAAGTCACGGTACAGGGAAAGATCTTCCCCCACACATACATCTGTAAGTGGAGGGGCACGCTTCTGAGTTCCGGGACAGTTCACAGTAGTAGCTAATTGTTATCCTTCGGCATGGCAAGCAAGGGCCACATGCGTGAGAACAATCCGGGAGAGAAGATCCTGCAATAACTGCTGGTGTATCTAGTCTGCCTTCCTTATTGCGATGGTGCGGCTGGATTTTCTGCAGATTAGGTACAAGCATAGTTATTTCCTATTGAAATTCAATATGAATGCGAAAATTCTCAATAGTTTACAAGGAAAAACTTGTTATTACTTCGCAGAAACATAATGAATCGTAGTATATCTATGCCTATGCTGCAAGACCAACCTTAGATGCTTCCAAGTGTTTGCCTAAGACTCCTTTGACATGGCCGGTACTTTCCAATAAGCGCCTAGCTCTGATAACTGTTCAATAAGTAAAGAAAATATTTTAGCCTCCACGAAGGAACTGATATATATGCTCGATGGCTTCAATACAAAATATGTTGAAGTTGAATACCGAATCAGATTGATACCTTCTATTCCCTCCGGCTTAGCGTCTGATATCTGAATTACAAGAATGCAGATTACAACAATAGCACATGCTCCGCGGATTATGGAGGCCATTGTATCATTAACCTCAGCGTAACGTCACAAATCAGCAGACACAGGTCTCTACCCGCTTGCAAGATTGAGCGCTGATCAAAGGCTAGTGTTCAGGCTGTGTTCCAAGTAGTACCACCTTTTTACCTCCACTATATCTTCTTACGCTTGAAGCCTTCAACGGGTTAATAAAATCTTGATCACAAGAATAAGCAAGTGTACAGAGTGGACCACTTTTGAAGACCTGTATAGCAAAACTGAAATTTAGCAGCAGTGGCTTCGGTCTCAAGAATTCTCTGCTCTCACAACGACCTACAAGACACGAATATCACCACCTCTGGGTTGAGAAACAAAGCAACAAGTCCCTATGATGATCTAGCTAGTTGCGCTGACAATAAAGAACGGAAGAGGGCTACAGACTACGAGAGATGCCACAGACGGGACGAGCTACTATGTTTTTTGCCTCCTTATGCAAGTGAAGGCAAAGATACCACCATGCAGGCAAAACCTACAATGCTTGGGGATTCCTAAGGCGATTCTGCTAGCAAATACAAGGCATTGAGCAACGAGCAACTAAAATAATCCACAAGATTCGATGCAAGCAAACTCCCAGTAATCTTATGATTGTTGTTCTATTTCCTTCTGCGCTCTCAAATCAGTCGAAGCACCTCTCAGAACAAGGCCGAAATCGAGATGATTTCCTGACGACTGCAAGATATTCTGCTGGCTCCGCACTCAAACAGATGTCGCATGAAGGATTTATAAGGGAGTGGGGGAAGCATTTGCTGCGGTCTGTAAAAGCTTGTGATTGGTGCAGTACACCGCGGATCGTGAAGGACAATCGGATTTCTGTAATAACCATATTGCAAATCACGCGAAGTAGGAGACTGCTCACATGAAGACTTACGTTCAGCCTTAGTTCCTGCTCGCCGATGCTGCTTTGCGTGGCTGTACTAATTGAGATCGGGAGCCATCATCCGCAATCTGTGTAAGTAATCTTTCCACCACAACTAGTCATTTTGCACGCACGTAGTACACAAAAATAAGGCTGAGGGTTTTCGTGATGACCATAAATCGAGAATCGTGACTCCTTCTAATGCGATATGGGCCGTGCACTCCTGAAACCTTTTATAGTTAATCCATGAAGCTTTGACAAAAAAAGTTAGAATTGAATATTCTTGAGAGCAAAATTTTACTGTTTTGTTTTTTGTTTTTGGGTGTTGTGGAATTTCCCGGGCACAGAACATTCTGCCTGGTGAGGACTCTGAAAATTTTGTACATCTCCCAGACTTGCCTAAAATCTTTTGGGAGGCCTAATTAGGCCGAATGTGTGTGCTCAGTAGGCATCTGCATTTGTTGTGAAATTCAAAGACTTTACAGTGTTACACTATGGGGCAGTATAGCATACTTATTCTTCCACAATGTATTACTTTCAAGTTTGTAGTGTATAATGGTAGTTGATTTATTGCCCCATGTGCACACACACACTCACGCCCCCCCCCCCCCCCCCCCCAGCCCATTAAAAAAAATAACACTCTGCTCAAAAAGCGAGCAAAAAGGACAGATTAAGTCATATGCAATCCATTACATATAGGTAAAACTTGGACACCCAAGCTCTTATAAGCACTCCCTCATGCAACTGGTTTGGGCCGCTAACCCAATATGCAATCCGTTACATATAGAGCAAAGCCCGGGCACTCTAGCTCTTATAAGCACTCCTTTGTGCAAGTGGTTTGGGTCCCAAGGCCATAGTTTTAATCTAAGATTGTACCTCCCAAACTTTCTCCCAAGATCCTATGGGGCCCTACCACTCACACTATTGTCCATATGACTCACTCAACCATTCTTACAACATGTTTGTACAATAGTAGCCTTACACATGCGAGCCCAAATCCAAACTTGTGCCCATGCAAGTATTGAAACAAAAGAGAAGTGTTCATATATATATAACACAACTTTGCTTATGGGTTATTTATGATCAAAGATTTGCTATGTGGCATTCTATGAACATTGGCTTATCCACGTGGCGAAGGATGATTGGGGGCCAAGGTGAAACCCTTCTCACGTGTAAGAAATGCCTCCAAGATGACATGGCATGTCCGAAACAGCTTTACACCCTTTGGGGGGCCCTTGATTGAGGACAGTAACCTAAGGACAAGGGCTAAAAGAGTGTGAAGCCCAATTAGTTGTAGCTTTACTAAGTGCAAACACTTTTTCAAATATTTTTTGCTACAATAAAAAAAAATCCATAATTTTTGACAAATCATGCAAGGCTTCATGGCCATAATGGCTTTTATAAGAAATTGCCAATGGGCAGTTTCCATAGAGGGCATTGTGCTCATATTTCCGATGCATAATTTGTTTGGGATGAGCCATAATTTGTCATAGTGTATCAATTCAGTACTCATGCAATACTAAAACAATAATAGAAGGTGCATTTGTAATAAATTGCTTATGGCCATGGGCAATTATGAGATTCTCCATGAAGTGGGCAATTATGAGATTCTCCATGAAGGCACTATGCATGCATGGGCAATTTTTCATAAAGGACAATATGATGATAATGCTCATGCATAATGATGGTTTTCCATAAAAGGCAGTATGCTTATTATAGCCCGTGCATGGTTATAGATAAATGAACCTTTTGAGATTTTTTCTTTTATTTTACTATTGTAGAATAATAGAATTGATACTATATGACAAATTATGGCCATATCCCATACAAGATATGCATGGGCATTATGCTCATAATGCCCTTTATGGAAATTGCCCATGGACAAATCTGCATAAAGGGAGCATTTTCTCATAAAGGGCATTATGCAAGGGCATTATGAGCATAATGCCCTTTATGGAAACTCGCTATGGACAATATCCCATAAAGGGCATTATGGCATGCACACATGAAAATTGGTGAAACTATGCTTGATAATGCCTTGCAAAAATGAATGGGAAATACCCTAACAAGTGTAATGGTGAGGGGTACATGCATGTGGCAAGGGCTTTACACTATTAAGGGCCCTTGCACAAGGGCGTTAGATGAAGCCCAACAATAAAACGCTACATTTTTTTTGGTTTGATTAACTCTATTTCGGAAACACTACTCATCCATGGATTGGTTTATAGTCCAAAGCGCTCTACAAGCATAATGCCCTTTATGCTTCACAGGTCATGGACTTTTTGTGTAGATTAAGAGGAATACTGATGCCATATTATGCCCTAAATAATAAACGAATATTTTTTGGCCAAATTTTCAAAAGTGCTTATATGTTCTCTTTGGAGATAGACTCAAATTTCCCACATTCTAGGAAGGTTGTTGGCTTTTGAAAGTGGTTTAATTCTAAATAGAAATTTGAATATGATTATTTGAAATTATTTGAATGCTTCTAGATTCAAATTGACACGTGTTCCACTCGAATTCAAATTTCATCCATCCTCTATCGAAGATCATTTGAATGTTGATCAAATGATTATCGTTTAAGTTTGATCCGAATTTTTTCAAGCTCCATTTCAGCTCGAATATTATTTGAAAATTTGTTGAATACATTGTGAAGTTTTAGTTCAAAAAACTTGAAAAAAATAGTTTTGGGGCCATAGGACTTGTTTTTAATCAAACGAAGAATTGTGATCTCCAAACAAAAGGCACCTAAACTATACTTGCAAGTATGGTACACAAAGATAGAGTGATAACTGAAGAAAGCACTCAATTGACCACTGAAGTGATTTGCCCTTATTTGAAAGGTCATAGTAGGGAATACACGACTAAAAACATTTTATAGAATTCAAGGTTCTGACTAGCAAATTGGCCATCCAAGCAACGGGGGGGAGGGGGGCTTAATAAAACAATTGATAGGTTAAAATTATGGAGTTTGGGCGCCGCCATTGTGCTCGAAGCGGCCTCTTATCCTATGATTGTGGTTTTAAGCAATTTTGGCATGGCAAATATGGGGAAGTCAATTTTGAGCAAATCAAGCAAGTTGGAGGGCATATCCAACTACTCTGTGTGAGAATTTAAGATGAAAAATATCCTAATAGAGAAGGAATTGTGAGATATTGTCACAGGGGACGAGAGAGGGCCTGCCCATTATAGTGAAAATTAAAGAATTTGATAAATAAAAGGGCCAAGAAGGCATTGAGCTACATCATTTTATCAATGGAGGATCATAGAATCACCCACATCAGTGATGCAATGATGCCAAGGCAAACTTGGGAAGTGCTTAGGGAGCAATTTGAGACATCAACTCCATCTCGGGTCATGTTTTTGAATTTAAAGTCGAATGACGTTCAAAAAGAGCAAGGAGAGCGAAGTCATGCGTATTTGAATCAAAAAGTTGAGAGATGAATTGCATTCCATTGGTGAGTGGATTCACAATGTTGAACTAGTAGACAATGCCCTGTGCAAAATCACGAAATCTTGTCAGATTTTTGTAAGTGAGATAGCATCAAGGGAGAGAATGCCTAACTTTGATGAACTTACGTGAATATTGATGCAGGAGGAGGAGGGGTGAGAAGCGACAAAGCTCGACTCCACAATATTGATGACCAAGCTTTAGTGGCATGCCAAAAGCAAGGTAATGGCAAAGACAAGAAAAATGAAAAGCAACAGAATTCCAAGTCTCAAAATGATGGCAAAGCAGAAACAAAAATGCTTCTACTATAATGGAATGAAGGATTGAAAAAGTGAATGCTAGAATCTAGTGAAGATAAGCCCAAGCAAACTGCCAAAGACAAAGTGATTAAAGATCTAAGCATCTTAATTTATGCATTATCATCAAATCAGGAGGATCAAACATGGTATATTGATTCTAGAGCCACTAGGGCAATCATAATTGGTTTAGTCAACTAAAGGAGCTTCATAATGGAGCTTCTATTTCTCAAGCAATGGAGAAGTGTGCAAAATTAGCGACTAGAGAAAATAAAACAAAGAGTATGCAAGTCAAAAATTGATTCTCTCTCAAAAAGTTAAGTGTACAATGAGAGCTCACTTCCATATAGTAGTGGCTCGAGTTCTTCCTTCAAAAACACATGTAAAAACTTTTAACAATGATTGGACCCCATAGATTGTACCTCTCATCATGATTGGATCTCTAGAATTGCACCTTTCAAGATGATTGGTCCTCATAATTTTCACCTCCAATATGATCGGGCCTCATGGTTGTGCACCTCTTAACATGATTGGGTCACTTGATTTGTACCTCTTAATGAGATTGGCCTCATGTCTACACCTCTTAGCATGATTGGACCTTATGAGCCATTGAGATGTGGATTTGAATGCATACTAGCGAATTTCCAATCCTTACATTTTGTGACAAATATCACCATTTTATTAGAACTCAATTTGGAAGCCTTTTGACTTTTCTAAATCACCATAAAAATATGTACAAGGTGGTGGTGGACATAAGCCAACCCCATGATGACAACTAGCATCCAAAATAACCGTGTCTACTTTTATCTATTTTCACACTCCTTAAAAAAGGACTAGCTATGCAACATTATTGCTCACAACTCCCAAGACTAATCTATGATCAAGCAAAGGCTTAGTGAGAAGATCAGCCACACGTGATGAAGTATCCACATGCTCCAAAATAATGTCCTTTTCTTGAACTTCCTCTCTCACAAAGTGATGTGCCACTTCGATATGCTTGCTCCTTGCATGAAAGATGGGAACATATTCACTTGTGATGCTCTTTAGCTCCACCAAAAGGCGCTGATCCATAGAATCTCCTTGGTGGTGGTGGTGGTGGTGGTGGTGGTGGTGAGTGCCTTGTATTCAACTTCAGTTGAAGAGAGTGAGATAGTCTCCTGCTTCTTTAAGAGCCAAGAGATGACTCCATCTCCAAGATATATAAAAAATGCACTTGTGAACTTTCTATCAAGATAATCACCTACAAAATCTGAATCTAAAAAGCCAATCATGCTTTGATACAAAATTCCATAATCTAGAGTGCTAGCCAATGATGGATCAAAGGAGATTGCATATATTGACTCAACCTATTGACACAGAAGCTAAGATCAGGTCTAGTAATAATGAGCCAAATCAAGGAGCCTATGAGACTCCTATAGAGGGTGATGTCCATGAAGGATCTTTCATCACCATCTACTGGATCTCTTACATGGTGCTCCATAGGAGTATCTATGCCTTTTCACTTTTCCATATAAAATCTCTTAAGAATTGAAGTAGCATACTTGTATTGACAAATAAACTATAAGAAGATGTCATTTCTACCTCAAGACCCAAGATATAGTGCAAAGATCATTTTAAACCGTTTTCCTAGAGCTAGTTTTGTCTCATCAAAATCTATGAGGCTCTTATAGATAATGATGTCCATGAGAGATATTTCACCATCTCTTAAAGGATCTCGTACAAGATCTCCCATAGATGTGTTTTCATACATGCATAGATCCATGTGAAAACTTCTTAGTAATGAAGTAGCATGCTGAAATCAATAAAATCCAGCAAGAAAAGTGAAGCTTAAGCTAATTCAATATCTAAAATTGAATGTTAGGGCCCAAGATTGAGCATTATTGGCTCCCAACCCATTCTAGCTTGGAATTGCCAATTCTTGCATCATCTTCATGAAAGATGAGATTATTTACATATAATGCAAGAATGAATATTGATCCATCATGAGATATGAATTGGATCATGCACTCTTAAAATGGATTTAAGAGAATAAAGGAAGATCTTGAGCTGAGTCTGCCAAGATCTTGGTACTACCTTCATGATCTTGATGATCTCTCCGTGATTATGCCAATCCTTTGCCTTCAAGAAACTTTGTACACATAAAGTCGCACCAAATGGATTGATTAACGCATGAGAGATGTGTGAAGATTTAGCAAAATTTAGCTTGATATTTTCTCATGTGTGAAGGATGGATGGCAGGCATCATGCTTGATGAAAATTGCTTGAAAACAAGGGTTTGAGAGCTAGTATTACTTGCATTGATTCTCTTTGATTGAGGTGGTGTCCTATGCAAGCAAGCTCTCTATGAAGATCTTTCACTCTCATGACAAAATTTGAGGCACTCTTATCACTCTTTTGGTAGCTTTGAAAGATTTGATTCCTAAGAGTGAGCATTCTAGATATATTCTTGGCCTCATAAATGGATTTTAGTGTGTCCCAAGCCTCCTTGGCCGAGGTGCATGAGCTAATCTCTCTCAACACTTCATTTGACACATTCATTTTGATGACATGAAGGGCCATCCTTGTCCTCTTCTTTGTAATTAGAGACAAATTGCCCCAAAGAAATAAAGACTTTCCCATCTTCCAACTTCACATAGTCTTTGATAACTTGAAATTACCAATGATCATTATTCTTTTTGGATATTGAATTTATTGTTCTAATGATTTGAGTGTGCAGGTATTACTACCTGTAGAACTAAGGACCCTTCTATGAGCCATGTCTGATGGTATGGAAACTGACTCTTCTTTGAGGATATGTACAGGTACTCATGAAAGTGCCTGAAGGACAAGAACACGAATAAGAGGCCTTCTAGGCTTAAGGACTGACCTTTCTTTGAGGGTATGTGCACCTAGGTACTCATGAAAGTGCCAGAAGAACAAGAATCGAAACAAGAAGCTTTCTAAGCATAAGACAGTAAACAAAGAAGGCTCAGAGGAGTCTATGAATAAGGCTTACTTCCGAGTCTATAATGAAGGCTCAGAGGAGTCTATAAATAAGTGGGACAAGGCCAAGGGACTGAACACCCTATTGATCGTTTTCCACCATGATTGAGGATGGGCAACCTCTAGAAAAAAAGGACCTAGGAATTGATGGATATTATGCAAGATAAGATGGACATATACTAACTCTCTACCGCAGAATGAATGCACTTGGGGTGTTTACCCAAGTTGTGACAATGAAATTCCATTTGTTTATGAGGCCAAGTCTAAACCTTGTGCCACTTACCTCCACCTACTTTGCCACATGGCTTCTAGGAAATTTTACACCTAGAATGGGGCACCCGCCTACACTCTTACTTCTCCGTCCACATCATCTTAACAACTCTCACATGCTTGTACCTCTCCCATTCACTCCCTCTAACTAATACACCTCACCCCCTCACTCTACTTACCCCTTACACCTCTCACACTTGTATTAACACCTCATCCACTTCCCCAAGCTTCCCCACTTCCTACAAGAGGAAAAACTTGCCCCCCTCCAAGGCTATTCATTACTCTTTCATTCTGGTTTTCCTTTAGCTTTTGTTTCTTTGTGTGTAGGTTCTTGGAGAAGGAAGTTTGGAGCTATGGCATGAGGATGCTATGTCAAACTTGGATTGAAAAGCTATTTGGAATCTCTCTCTCTCTCTCTCTCTCTCTCTCTCTCTCTCTCTCTCTCATCCACTTATAAACTTCATGACCAAACCTTTACATGTGTATGAATGGTTGTCTAGTACCATTTGCATGTCATAAGAAACCATATCCATTGACCATTCATGTTAGTTTAGACTCTTGCATGTCATGTCATCCATTGCCTAATGTCCATGCATGTCAGTTTAGACTCTTGCATGTCATGCCATCCATTGTCTAATAACCATGCATGTTCATCTATTGATGATTAAGCCTATGCATGTCATTGGAACCCATGTCAATTGTCTATGCATGTTGATCTATTGATGATTAAGCATATGCATGTCATTGGAACCCATGTCAATTGTCCATGCATGTTCATCTATTGATGATTAAGCACTTGCATGTCATTGGAACCCATGTCAAATGTCTATGCATGACGCTCCGTTGATATAAAAGTATTTGCATGTCATGAAAATCCATGTCCAATGACCATGCATGTTCTTATTTTGATGACCATGCTATGGCATGAGGATGCTATGTCAAACTTGGATTGAAAAGCTATTTGGAATCTCTCTCTCTCTCTCTCTCTCTCTCTCTCTCTCTCTCTCTCTCTCTCTCTCTCTCTCTCTCTCTCTCTCTCTCTCTCTCTCTCTCTCTCTCTCTCTCTCTCATCCACTTATAAACTTCATGACCAAACCTTTGCATGTGTATGAATGGTTGTCTAGTACCATTTGCATGTCATAAGAAACCATATCCATTGACCATTCATGTTAGTTTAGACTCTTGCATGTCATGTCATCCATTGCCTAATGTCCATGCATGTCAGTTTAGACTCTTGCATGTCATGCCATCCATTGTCTAATAACCATGCATGTTCATCTATTGATGATTAAGCCTATGCATGTCATTGGAACCCATGTCAATTGTCTATGCATGTTGATCTATTGATGATTAAGCATATGCATGTCATTGGAACCCATGTCAATTGTCCATGCATGTTCATCTATTGATGATTAAGCACTTGCATGTCATTGGAACCCATGTCAAATGTCTATGCATGACGCTCCGTTGATATAAAAGTATTTGCATGTCATGAAAATCCATGTCCAATGACCATGCATGTTCTTATTTTGATGACCATGCTTTTGCATGTATTTGGAAACAAGCTTTATTCCCATGCTTGATGATCTTTGCCAAGTCTAATCCTTTTTAAGATTACGGGATTATTTAGGATCTAATCCTTTTGCAATCCAAATGATTTAAAGACTTCAAGAGACTACGAAACCATTCTATCCTCTATATATGTAATTGGTCGAGGGCCAGTTGGTCTTGCATAATATAAAGAAGAATCCTTCGGGGGGGGGGATCCCCATCTTGACTCCTCATCATGTCTTATGATTGAATGCTTTATGATTGAATTGAATTACTTCTTTGAAAAGATTTGTATTTCCTTTCGATATGTTCATGAATGTTTGATTGATTTGATTTTAAAGATCAATTTCTTTATTGGAACTCTAGAATTTTAGGAGTCCTTCCCTGTGGATTCACAGTTTGGCATCAGAGTGTTTGCGGGGAAAAAGACCCCCTTTTCAAGTCATTTTTGACGTAAAATCATCGCCATGCGCTATTACATCGATGCGGAACTGTTTAAAATTGACGCGTAAATGGCCCATTATGGCCGGTTGCACTTTATTGAAGTCTATCTATTGATTTACGTTGGACTTAAATTTATTCAAGAGGCCTATGCCCCTAGTTCCCGAGTTTTTCGGGGCTAGGAGGTGCCAGTTCATCTTAAAAACCAATTAAATTACAATTTTATTCACCGTAGGCCACTTTGGTGATTTAAAACCAAATTTGGGGCTCATCCCTTAAATTTGGGCCCAAGTACCCTTTGTTGGTGCCCATTCACAGAAAGGTGCTCCTCATTGGGCCTCAGCCCTCTCTAGCATTAGAAGGTGCCATCCTCTACAACATTAGAATGCTTCTTGGTTTCCAAGGGGAGGCTCGAACCTGGGACCAAAGAAACTTTGGATGCCAAGCCAACCAACTGAGCCAACCCCGTTGGGTTACAACATTAGAATGGGCCGGCCTCTACGTAACACCATCTTCTTGGAGAGAGAGAGAGAGAGAGAGAGAGAGAGAGAGAGAGCGAGAGAGCGAGCGAGCTTGGGGAGCAGGAAGGAAGGAGTAGAAGCATTGTGCTTGGTGTCTCCCACTTCAAACCCTGTCTATTTGTTGTATCTCATCTCCTCTACTCTCATCGTGTTGTTTGATTCCATAGAGGCAAGGAGGAGGAAAGGAAAAGAGGCTGATCTGCCTCATGCCTTCCACTCTAACTTCTTTGTTGGATCTTTGATGCAAACTATTTCTAATTCATTGCTATTGATCTGTTTCTCAGCCTTTAGCATTGTGTTTATTCCTTGAATCCTTATTTGTTGACTCAGATTTTTGCCATTTGTTGTGCTGCCTCTAACCCTGTGGTTGCAGATCTTTTGTGTAACAGATGTTTAGAATGTAGATAAGAGAATAATGATGCTTAACTATTCATACATGTATGGCATAGTGATATATGTTTGAAAATACACAGTGAGTGTGTAAATCTTTCACAAGAGACGAATGCAAAAATCGTAGTGATTTGCAGAGGTATTCGATAGCATTAGACAGGCTGTCTGGACAGTCGCGTTTCACTTCTATCTGTCTATTTGCGCCCCTTCTCCACTTTCTTGCCTGCAGATCCCTGCCTGTGGTTTCTTCTTCTTTCCCATCTGCGTTTTACCTGCCTGTGGCTGCCCCGTTCCCTCATCAGTGACCTCCTACCTTCTGAATCTGCGGTCATCACTCCTTTTCCCTGCCCTGCGATCTGTTCTTACATGTGCCTGTGTGGAAAAGCCTGCCTGCGGTTTTTTGTGGGCTGGGTCCTTTACCAACGGCCACCTCATCCGCTACCTTACCTATGGCTCGCTTTCCCTCTATGTGGCTCTTTCCACCCTGCGACTTGGTGAAGGTCGCCCTTCTTCTTCTTCCCTAACCCTGCCTACTGCCATTCCCAACGGCCCTGATTCGCGCCATCTTGCTTTTGTTCCCTGCCTGTCCATGCTCAGCCCTGTTGTGGGCCGTGTTCTTGCTTGCCTGCTATGTAGACCTGCCCGTGACTTCTTCTTCCTTCCGCACCCTGTTTTCTGTTGATTGTCAAGAACCTCAAATCTAATGTCTCGTCATGCCCCCGAGGGTGTGGATGACTATAATAAGAATTGTGATGAAGAATGATGAGCTCACAGATATGTAAGGAGATCCCTGGAGGTTTTCATACATGTTCACTTACTCTAGGGCAAGTGGTGGCACTCTCGGCTAAGGCCTAATGAATGGCCATACTATATTATCCTATTTCTAGTTTTGCATTCATTCCTCTTGTTTCCAGCAAGTGGGAAGCAAGTGGTCTCAAATGAAAGCCTATGGCCTTTTCAACGTGGGTAGTCCAGATTTTGAAATACACTTATCCGCCCCTTAGTATCAACAATATGGTATGAAAATATAGCTTAGCTACATGCATGTGATTCCTATTGCAAATACCCTAAACTGCAACCCTCGCTCGCTGAGGCCCCGTCCTCCCCGTCTCTACGTGCACACACATTCAAATAGTGAGGAATAGAAGATGAAAGCTTACTTGTTCATGTGGTCAATTCCTTGCTTGCATCCATCGCTGCCCGGATTGTGGCTTATTGAATTTTGGCCCTACGATGCTTGATCGAGGATACATCTCTTAGCTTGGAGATTGTCCATGACTCCAAACTTGTGAAGTTTTATACTATCTTTATGGTCCAATCACAGATCATACTACCACTACTAACAAATATTCTTGAAGCCTATGCAAACAGTTCAAAAGAAGATTAGGCGCTTATTCAAAATCTAACCCTGTTTTACCTCACTACTTAAGTGTATTTCAGCTTATATACGAGTCATGCTTGTACGTCTCATCGGTATCTCAAAAGCTAGAGCTTACACGTGTGATCTCTTGTTCATTTCAAAGGTCCCTAGGCTACCTGAAAATTGTCGGTAGACCATTAGAAATTTGCCTTGACGATTGCCATTGAAAGCACCTGTGATCATGAGCGGCCTTATTTTTGACTCCATACCCAATGGAGCTTGAGCTGTGATTGTGGTATAGACCGACTTCCGTTAGCATTTTCCTAGATTGGCAGTCTATTTGGGGGTCGTTTTATAATCCTTCAGTTGTGCGTTTGTCGGGAGGAGCATGAGCTCCTTTCGAATTCTTGTTTATTGTTTGAAAGTAATTCAAATGGTTCTGTGAAATTGACCATTAACTTGCACAGCCAAAAGCTCATTTGATCCAAATTGTCTGTGAAGGTTTGAATGCCTTGTGGAATCGGAGCCTCTGTTGTATCAATTTTATGAGTGACTCTCGAGGTCTTTATGGATAAGGCTTGAGCACCGAAAATTGTGAGGTTTGTTTGGAGTAATGGTTTGTGCAAGTAGGGTCAGTGGGCATTGTACTGAGAACTAGACCAATACTGGACGTGTTGGAAGTTCCTTTAAAAAAAAAATTGACTGATTGAAAAAACTATAATCATGATTTCCACGTGCCTAGTGCGACGAGGATTTTTATTCTATGATGAGAATGATTCTCAAGCCATAGAAAATCTGTATAGAAATTTAATTCTTGTTGAATCACCCATACATGAAATTTCCAGTGACTATAAAACTTAATGATTCAATTGATGAATCAAAGTTATTAGTAAAATCCACAAAAAATCTACTATTTCTTCATGAAGAAGAATAGGATTTAGTGGTGTGCGACTTTCTTGAAAATTTGAGTGAAGAATCTTTTGAAATATCACCCTTTCACACCAATCCTAAAACAGATGATTCAAATCAATGTGATCCGATCTGTGTAGAGCACGGGGGAGACTTCACTTATGATGTTAAAGAGAATGCGACATTACAATTCAATTATTTTGTGACTATTAACCATGGTCCAATTGTGATTCAAAATCCATTTCTTGAAGTTGATGAAATCCTAGCAAGATTTGGTATTGTATCAAATGGCAATCATGAACGATCCATTACTAAGAATGTGAGTGTCAATACACTCATTGATATGGTGGACAGTTCTACCCAAAGTCCTGAAATGGACGATCAAAGCTTGTCGAAGATGTGTCAGAATCGGGCCATGAATCCCTAATTAAGGAACGTCTTGATCACGCTGAAAGTGTTCCCAACTTTGATGAGTTGGAGTACGATGTTGGAAAATCAGGAGCTAAACTTGATCGTAATACTGTGCAACCTTCATTAGTTGCTGGCGACTCCCTCTGTGTTAGACCAAAGCCTATGTAGCTATTGAAAATTGATCATTATGATGGAGAGAGAGGTGATAAAGCCAATATTTTCACACGAAAATTCATGAACTTCTCTTTCCTAGATGGTTTCTCACAACCCGATGATTGGAAATTGTTATTTCCATTATACCTGACCAACGAAGCTCGAGATTGTTATGATAATGTTGAAGCTTTTGAAATCCATTCTCTTGACTCATGGGATACATTGGTAAAAGCTTTCTTGGATGAGTTATCACCCACAATGAATATAACGGTTGCTTGTTACCATTTGGTAACTATCAGACAATGTGAAGATGAGTCTGTGGGGAGATATTCTCATAGATTCAATAGGTTTGTGCAAAAGCACATATCTATTTATACACTTCCAATTGAATTGATATTAGATTGCTTCATAAGTGGATTGCAAACAGAGATGCAAGGTCACATGAGACAGAAACATCCAACTAATTTGGATCATGCAATTGGAATTGCATCCCAATATGAAAATGCTCTGATTGATACTCGTGTATCCACATTCTATAATAGCCACAACCAAACTAGAAACGATCAGTTCCTAGTTGAGTCAAGCTTGGGACCAAATGTGAAATTAGGAGTGGATTATTTCCATTGTCAGGGACATCAAACCCATTGTGTGAAACTTGGAGACTCTAGGTTTGAAGCGTTGAACTCTAACTCCCTAGCTAAAGATGCTTGGGAATGGAAGCCAAGAGCGAAACAAAAGTTTTGACCTAGGAGTTCATCCGGCCTCTAAGGTCGGAAGAAATTGACCAACCATAAAATCTGACAAGTAGTATAATTACTACTTTACCCAGCCAATAATTCCACAACGTGAGGTAACCAACATTCGTGTTGGTTTTGCAAATTTAGCACTTGGCGCTTCTGAACTTCATATGATATGTGAGAAAATTTGAAACCCTATGATGATTTGCCCTATGATCTGTGACTGGACTCCATAGCCCAATGGATAAGGCACTGAAACTTTAAATGATAATTGAAAAAAACTAAGCTGCTAATTGTGATCTGATTGTGTTACAGTATTATCAAGCCTTGTATGTAGGACCTGAGATGCTATTCTTCATGAAGATCTTATGCTGATTGGAACCCTTTTGGGTCGGCCTAGGATGCTATTGGAGGTCCAGGGGGGTAATCTGTTGCTGCTTATCTTGAAGACATGTTGTTGTATGGCTTTTGGGTCAACCTAGGATGCTATTGGCTGGTCCATTGGTCTTTTTGTAACCTGAGATGCTGAGTTCGAAGAATGGGGACCATTATTTACCCGTGAAGGTCGCCACTGTTTTCGGGAAAAAAGACCCTCTTTTCAAGTCATTTTTGACGTAAAATCATCGCCATGCGCTATTACGTCAATGCGAAACTGTTTAAAACTGACGCGTAAATGGCCCATTATGGCCGGTTGCACTTTTATTGAAACTCTGTCTATTTATTTATTTACGTTGGACTTAAATTTATTTAAGAGGCCTATGCCCCTAGTTCTCGTGTTTGTCGGGACTAGGAGGTGCCAGTTCGTCTTAAAAACCAATTAAATTACAATTTTATTCACCGTAGGCCACTTTGGTGATTTAGAACCAAATTTGGGGCTCAGCCCTTAAGTTTGGGCCCAAGTACCCTTTGTTGGTGCCCATTCACGAAAAGGTGCACCTCATTGGGCCTCAGCCCTCTCTAGCATTAGAATGGGCCAGCCTCTACGTAACACTATCATTCATCTTCTTGGAGAGAGAGAGAGAGAGAGAGAGAGCTTGGGGAGAAGGAGGGAAGGAGTAGAAGCATTGTGCTTGGTGCCTCCCACTTCAGACCCTGTCTATTTGTTGTATCTCATCTCCTCTACCCTCACTTCAGACCCTGTCTATTTGTTGTATCTCATCTCCTCTACCCTCATCCTGTTGTTTGATTCCATAGAGTCAAGGAGGAGGAAAGGAAAAGAGATTGATTTGCCTGGTGCCTTCCACTCTAACTTCTTTGTTGGATCTTTGCTGCAAACTTCTTCTAATTCATTGCTATTGATCTGTTTCTCAGCCTTTAGCATTGTGTTTATTCCCTAAATCATTGTTTGTTGACTCAGATTTTTGCCATTTGTTGTGCTGCCTCTAACCCTGTGGTTGCATATCTTGGAATGGTGTAGACTGCCTTGGGATTAATTTTGTAGATTCTTGTCATTAATCTTGTGTCTGCAGGGCTTGCAATTGTGAAAAGCTTTGCTGTTACATTTACAAGGTTCTGAGATTTATTTACGATTGATTGTTATCCAAGAAGAAGTTATATTTATGCTTTGTCTATTGCTGTGACAAAGATTCTTGAATGTTTGACCTGCTAATTAAGAGATTTGTCTGTGGGATACAAATCTCTGGCTCATAAGCACATGAATTTGTGTATAGAATGTGAGAAGCAGAGATCTTGTCTCTCTGTCTCTTGATTACATTCTGTGTAACAGATGTTTAGAATGTAGATAAGATAATAGTGATGCTTAACTATTCATACATGTATGGCATAGTGATATGTGGTATTCGATAGCATTAGAAAGGCTGTCCGGAGCAGAGTGTTGATCCACTACTAGTGTGGAAGATAGGTGGCAGAGTGCTGCCTTCTCAGTCGCGTTTCACTTCTATCTGTCTATTTGCGCCCCTTCTCCACTTTCTTGCCTGCAGATCCCTGCCTGTGGTTTCTTCTTCTTTCCCATCTGCGTTTTATCTGCCTGTGGCTGCCCCATTCCCTCATCAGCGACCTCCTACCTTCTGAATCTGCGGTCATCACTCCTTTTCCCTGCCCTGCGATCTGTTCTTACCTGTGCCTGTGTGGAAAAGCCTGCCTGCGGTTGTTTGTGGGCTGGGTCCTTTACCAACGGCCACCTACCTTACCTATGGCTCGCTTTCCCTCTATGTGGCTCTTTACACCCTGCGACTTGGTGAAGGTCGCCCTTCTTCTTCTTCCCTAACCCTGCCTACTGCCATTCCCAACGGCCCTGATTCGCGCCCTCTTGCTTTTGTTCCCTGCCTGTCCATGTTCAGCCCTGTTGTGGGCCGTGTTCTTGCTTGCCTGCGATGTAGACCTGCCCGTGGCTTCTTCTTCCTTCCGCACCCTGTTTTCTGTTGATTGTCATCTGTTGATTGTCAAGAACCTCAAATCTAATCTCTCGTCAGACCCCGAGGGTGTGGATGACTATAATAAGAATTGTGATAAGAATGATGAACTCACAGATATGTAAGAGATCCCTGGAGGTTTTCATACATGTTCACTTACTCCAGGGCAAGTGGTGGCACTATGGGCTAAGGCCTAATGAATGGCCATACTACATTATCCTATTTCAAGTTTTGCATTCATTCCACTTGTTTCCAGCAAGTGGGAAGCAAGTGGTCTCAGCTGAAAGCCTTATGGCCTTTTCAACGTGGGCAGTCCAGATTTTGAAATACACTTATCAACTTATGGTATGAAAATATAGCTTAGCTACATGCATGTGATTCCTATTGCAAATACCCTAAACTGCAACCCTCGCTGAGGCCCCGTCCTCCCCATCTCTACGTGCACACACATTCAAATAGTGAGGAATAAAAAATGAAAGCTTACTTGTTCATGTGGTCAATTCCTTGCTTGCATCCATCGCTGCCCGGATTGTGACTTATTGAATTTTGGCCTTACGATGCTTGATCGAGGATACATCTCTTAGCTTTGGAGATTGTCCATGACTCCAAACTTGTGAAGTTTTATACCATCTTTATGGTCCAATCACAGATTATACTACCACTACTAACAAATATTCTCGAAGCCTATGCAAATGGTTCAGAAGAAGATTAGGCGCTTATTCAAAATCTAACCTTGTTTTACCTCACTACTTAAGTGAATTTCAGCTTATATACGAGTCATGCTTGTACGTCTCATCGATATCTCAACAGCCAGAGCTTAGTGATCTCTTGTTCATTTCAAAGTTCCCTAGGCTACCTGAAAATTGTCGGTAGACCATTAGGAATTTGCCTTGACGATTGCCATTGAAAGTGCATGTGATCATGAGCGGCCTTATTTTCGACTCCATACCCAATGGAGCTTGAGCTGTAATTGTGGTATAGACCGACTTCGTTAGCATTTCCCTAGATTGGCAGTCTATTTGGGGGTCGTTTTATAATCCTTCACAGAGCTAAGGTTTTATATTTCGAGAACTTGATGTGAAGGCCTTGTATGTTCCCGCAAGAAATAGATGCCAATCCATCAAACTTTATTTCTTTAGTTCCAAATTAATTCCCCATCTACTATTATCTCTTTTTCCTTTTCTTTCGAGACTTTACTATGCAAGAGAAAACCGTTGATAACCATGAAGGATCCTTTGCTCCAGCAAGGATGATTAGCTCTTAACAAAGTGCTCCAAGCTCTTCCCCATCGCTATTGCCATCTTCATCTACATCACCTAGACCATCATCTTCTCAACCGAGAAGAAGAAGAAGAGAATTGTAGGAAAACCATCGAGATAGAAGCGGAAGGAAGATGAAAGTGCTCCATCCATTGTTCAAGAAACCTTTTGCATCACGAAGCCAAAACTGCATCGAGAAAGTCAAAAAGACCAAGACTCATGCTCAGCATGAAAAAGAATCTGATGATGAAACATTGGAAGGATACATGCAACGAATCAAAAAGCCACATGTACCAAGAAAATACAACCCAAAGCTGGTAGTGGCCATTCAATCTTTGAAGGCTAGTGAAACAAGGGAAGTATTTCCCGAACCATATTGATTGTCCATTAGGACCGCAGAATGCTTTAAATGTAAATCTCGAGATGCTTTAAAGAAAAACATCAAATAGAATGGTAAATCCTAAGTTGTTTCCAAGAATGATTTTGATTCGAGTACCTTTTTTTTTTAATGTTTCAAACATGCCTGTTATGTGCTCTAAGCTTTTAGTAGCTTAAACCCTTGTTTTTCCTACTTTATGCAAAGTAGATTATGGGAATATGTTGAATACATTCAACCTACATGAGAACGAACTTCTAGTGTGATGTCTTAGGCTTAAGATGGACCATTAAGCATCTTTTGAAATAATGTATAGGAAGTCAAACCTCCCAAGACATTATGTAAAAGCATGATTAGTATATGCTAACATACTAAGGATGAATGGGGATTGAAAATTCCAAGACCATTTCACCTTTTACCCATTCCTGAATTCCCAAGGAAATACTTTACTATGGATTTTGTTTCCGGGCTATCTAAAACCCATAATGGAAATGACATATTTTGGACTATCCTAGATAGATTCAATAAGCAAGCTAATTTTATTTCATAGCTCAAGAGATCTGAAATAGATCCAGGAATCGAAGAGATTCTTCAACCAAAGCAGATCTTAAAGTATAAGATCAGATTTGAAAGAAAGATATTAGTGTAAACATTGACTTAAGATTCTTATTTGAGAAATATTCGTTGAGGACAATGCTTTATGCATTGAAGGGGTGTAATTTGTAGAGACAAATTGCCCCAAAGAAATAAAGACTTTCCCATCTTCCAACTTCACATAGTCTTTGATAACTTGAAATTACCAGTGATCATTATTCTTTTTGGATATTGAATGACTTTATTGTTCTATGAGCCATGTCTGATGGTATGGAAACTGACTGTTCTTTGAGGATATGTACAGGTACTCATGAAAGTGCTTGAAGGACAAGAACAAGAATAAGAAGCCTTCTAGGCTTAAGGACTGACCTTTCTTTGAGGGTATGTGCAAGTACTCATGAAAGTGCCAAAAGAACAAGAATCAGAACAAGAAGTTTTTTAAGCTTAAGACAGTAAACAAAGAAGGCTCAGAGGAGTCTAGAAAGAAGGCTTATTTCTAAGTCTATAATGAAGGCTCAGAGGAGTCTATCAAGAAGGCTTACTTTTGAGTCTATAATGAAGGCTTAGAGGAGTCTATAAAGAATTGGGACAAGGCCAAGGGACTGAACACCCTATTGACCCTTTTCCACCATGATTGAGGATGGGCAAACTCTAGAAAAAAAAGGGTTTAGGAATTGATGGATATTATGCAAGATAAGATGGACATATACTAACTCTCTACCATAGAATGAATGCACTTGGGGTGTTTACCCAAGTTGTGACAATGAAATTCCATTTGTTTATAAGGCCAAGTTTTAACCTTGTGCCACCTACCTCCACCTACTTTGCCACATGGCTTCTAAGCAATTTTACACCTAGAATGGGGCGCCCTCCTACACTCTTACTTCTCCTTCCACATCATCCTATACACCTCTCCCATTCACTCCCTCTAACTAATACACCTCACCCCCTCACTCTACTTACCCCTTACACCTCTCACACTTGTATTAACACCTCATCCACTTCCCCAAGCTTCCTCACTTCCTACAAGAGGAAAAACTTGCCCCCCTCCAAGGCTATTCATTACTCTTTAGATTTGGATCTACCTTGGAGAAACACCATCAACTCAAAGTTAGGTGATCTCAAACGTCGATCATGATTTTAATCCCTTTTGATCTCAAAATCCACTTGATTGCAAACTATGTCCAAGAGATGAATATGACAATATTCTTCAATCTTATGCAATCAAGGAGGAGTTTCCAAGCTTGGAGGCATTACAAGCATCCTCATTTCCGAGGGGTGTAGGCAAGAGAACCAACTATTGAGGATCAATCAACTTTCTTTGAAGGATGGTGGAGAGGAGAATGCACTCTTCTCAAAGGACAAGCCAAGAGGAAGGGGAAAAGGGCAACATCAACATTTTAAAAAGGACAGATTCAAGGAGGAGAGTGATGAGGATCCACCACAATTATCAACAAGTGGCAAATCCAAGATGAAGTGCTTCTTTTTTTTGGTAAGAAGAGGCATTTTGCTTTTAATTGTTTCAAGAAGAAAAAGTTCTACAAACAAGCCAATCTTACTAAATATGGTGAAGGTGAGGGAGAACAATCAATTATTGATCAAAACACTTAATGTATTGTTCATTTCATGTATGTGTGAAAATCAGTCTGAAGTACAACCTAATATCAAAAGTCAACTTTACTAAGTTTAGATTGCACATGTGAGTAGGCACATGTGATCTGCTTCTTGATGCCAAGTTGCTCACAATGTTCTCCCCACCTCCATCCGACCTCAAAGCCTTGATCTTGATATCAACTTGATTATCTGCAAGAGCTTTGAACTTCAAGAAAGTGTCAAACACCATAGACTTTGAAGATAAGAAGTAAATCCAAGTGAATCTAGAGTAGTCATCAAGGAAGGAGACAAACATAGTAGCACCACCATTGCTCCTAGTTGAGTAAAACATGAACATTCGAGTGCACAAGATGAACAGGATGAGTGGATGAAGTAGTAGGCCTTGGGAATGACAATTTGTGTGCTTTTGCCAAAGCACATGCTTCACAAGCCTTGTCATTATTTGCCAAATATTTAGACAAACCAATAATCTTCTCCTCCTTGATCATGGATTGCATGGATATAAATTTGGGATGGCCCAACCTTTTGTGCCAAAGCTCCTCCTTGGACATCACAAACTTGGTCATCAAACCACAAAGATTAGCTCCATCATTAGTATCCAACTTAAAGAGTCTTACAAATATTGTCCCTCTTGCTACCGCTTTTTCATCCCTCTTGATCAAGCAAGCATCCACACAAAAATCAACTTGAAGACAATCACCAAGCATTTGACCAACACTTAGAAGATTCTTAGTGATATTTGGCACAAATAGAATACCATCTAGCTTTAAGATCTTGGTGGATCCTAGATCTATTGGCACACTACCAATTTCTTCAATTTTACACTCATATCATTTGCAATATAAATGTACTTTCTAGTGCCATCATAGATGAGAAAAAAAATCCTCTTTGACTAGTCATATGAGAACTAGCACCACTATCTATTCACCAAGGATTTTCACCTTTAGAGCTAGAAGCAGAGTAAATTGACATCATAAGTGATTCTTCCTCTTCACTCTCCTCTCCATTCTTGCTTACCAAAAGTCTTTTTCTTCTTGAAGCATTCCGAAGCAAAATGCCCCTTCTTACCACAATAGAAGCACTTCATCTTGGATTTGTCCTTCTTGCCACTTGTTGATGATTGTCATGCATCATCACTCTCCTACTTGACCTTGTCCTTCTTCTTTGAATGTGTCTTCCCCTTGCATTTGCCTTTGCCTTGGATGATGAGTGCCTTCTCTTCCCCTTCCTTTGCCATGATTTGCCCCATCCTAGCAAGCTTGAGCTCATGCCTACTCTCCTCGACCACCAATACACCTTGTAGGCTCTCCATGGATGGTAGCTCCCTTGAATAGCATAGGATTGAAGAAGGTTAGATAGATTCTCATTAAGACCATTCAACACAATTTGAACAAGCTCTTGAGACTTAATGGCATCACCAATACATGCAAGCTTCCAAATGTAATCCTTTACCCTCAAAACATAATTTTGGGCACTCTCTGCCATGTTTTGGAAAAGAATTTGGCTTCTCAAATTGAGAAGCCTTGAAGCTTGCAAAGTATCCCATGCCTTCTTGGCCAAGATGCAAGCTCCTATCTCCCTTCTGAGCTCATTAGACACATTCATCTTGATGCAATGCAAAGCCATCTTTGATCTCTTCTTGAATCTAGTGGCATCTTGTAGGTTTTGAGGTTCTTCCTCAACCCCACTCACTATGTCAATGATGAGATCTTGTAGCACCAAGATGTATTCCATTCTAATTTTCCATGTGGAATAGTTAGATGGAATCAATTTTTCACTTGCTTCCAATAGGTATGCCCTTATTGATATCATGATGAGCAAGACATGAGCACAAATCTCACACGTGTAAAATGACTCTAGAGATGAGTGTGTGACCTCCAAACAACTAGATTTGAACAAGATTCAAAGTGCTAGCAAGATCCAATATGTTCTAGAGCACAAACTCTAGAATACACCAAAATCTAGTCCATGTGAAAAATGGATGTTCCCAAGATCCAACAAGCTTGACATTCCAAAATTGTTCCAAGGCACACAAAAATCAGACTCAATCACACCTATTGAACTCACACAAGCTCAAAAACTCTATTCTTGAGATCTAGATTGAAAAAGAAGAGATTTGAAAACTATCTATATCATAGAATTTCACCCTCTTGATAAGCTTTGAGAGAAACTTCTAATTTTAGACATAACTCTCAATGAGATCAAGGTTATTGAATCGCAAAGATCTAAAAAACACTAGGTGGGAACATCTACCTACCCTCAAAGATTAGATCCAAACATCGAAAAGATGCATCAACAACCCTTGATGCCTTAGTCTTCTCAATCTACACTTTAAGCTCTTTCCATTAAATGTCTACTTTAACTCAATGGATCAAAAATGAGATTGCTACAAAATTTCAAAGTGGATGCAAATTACACATGGCCTGCACTTTACACACATTAAATGCTCAATATTGATCCAAGAAATCAATCAAATCTAGCTATCATTGGGCAGTTTGAAGCTAGGAGATAATCGAGATCGTAGAGCACTCTGAAACCTAGATTTTTCACACAAAATCTTGCTTCGTGATGATCTATCTACCTTGATCGTGCATGGATCTTGCTTTTGATACCATATTAAAGTTTATAAATTATGGGCCTTACAAAGATCCTCCACGTGCTTATCACCTTGATCTCTCTTCTTTTTTAAGTACTCACTCAAAAAATGTCCTCTGATTCCACAATAGAAACATTTTAGCTTAGATCTATCTTTCTTCTTGCCAACAAAAGGAGAAGGCTCACCTTGATCTTGCCCTTTAGACCACTTGCCCTTTGAGAACATAGTCTCCTCCTCTCGAACTTGAGATGTGGAAGATGATCATCCTCTTGATAGGAGCCTAAACTCCTCATTCACCAAGATTTCTTGCAGGTCCTCCATACTTGGAAATGTCTTTTGAATAGCAAAACTTTAAACAAGATTATCATGATCATCCAATAAGTCATTAAGAACTACTTGAACAAGTTCTATCTCCTTAATGCTTTCATCAATACATGCTAACTCATCATTGAATGTTTTAACCCTCAAAACAACAACATGAGCACTTTCATCATGCCTTTGTAAGCTTTGAAAGATTTGTCTCCTAAGGGTTAGAACCCTTGATGTAGATTTGGACTCATAAACTTTCTTTAAAGCTTCCAAAGCCTCACTAGATGTAGTGCACTTACCAATTTCCTTGAGAAGCTCATTAGTCACATTCATCTTGATTATATGAAGAGCTTTCTTTGCCCTCCTATCATACCTCAATTGTTCTCGAGGCACCAAAGGTCTCTCCTCCACACCTATAGCAATGTCCATCAACTCATTGATCTCAAGGAGAGACTCCATTCTCACCTTCCAAGTTGAATAGTTGCTTGAGATAAGTCTATCATTGTTCTCCAACGTGAAGCTTCCATTTGTAGCCATGTTGCAATGATTTGATCTTCTCTTTCAACCTGTTCCAATGCACTTAGCACTCTCTTGAAAGTCAAAAAATGAATCCAAAAAAAAATCACAAGATATGGAACCTCTCAAATCTCTTTCTTGCACAAAACTAGCAAAATCAACACGTAGAATTATGGCACATGATCACAACCTACAATATCATGAACTTGTGCACTCTCTAAGATTGAAACACACTCTTGAAAAGTCCATAAACTTCAAAATCAAGAGATCCTATCAATTTTAGGGTTTACACAAAAATGCATATATCAAATCACACAAATTCTACATGCAAAAGCTAAAAACTTGATATAGAATCTTGAAGAATGATATAAATCCTTTCTTATGCATCAAAACTCGCCACAATCCAACAAGTAGGGAGGGAAATCGGCCTACTACAAGTATTTTGACCTAAATTGAGCTTTGGATCAAAAAGATCCCCATTCTACACTTGAAAATGCTTGATTTTGACAAGGAATCACCCTAGCACACTCTAGAACTGATGGCGCCTCCAAATCACTCACTAGAATTGGCTTCTCCTCCAAATATAGCCTAAAACAAAGCTCTGATACCATGTGAAAAATTAGATCATAAATATCTAATTTTGTCCTTTGATCTTTAGCTTATTTAGAGAGCACATCTAGTTTCATTACAAATGTAGAAATCATGCATCTACTACACTTAGAATTTGAAAACTCAAGAAGAACTTGTCATAAACACTTAGATATGATAATTTATTGTTCATGTCCGTACAATAACAGTACTCACACGTGTGGATCCATACACATAAAAAAAATAGCATTCTACACACAAAATTTCACTATATCACCACCAAAATACAAAAATTGATGTTAAAACCCAAAGAGATATTTTCCATAAGAATGAACGAGAGAAGAATGAGAGAGATGGGATTCCTCCCACGCTTGTAGCCTATGTATAACAGGATCTTTTCCTATTTGAATGTTCTTATACAAGCTTATCAAAGTGGAGAACATCTGATTGTACAAGACAACAATTATAAAATAATTTGTATATATAGTTTTGACTATTTTAAAATTGAAATTTGTCTTTGTTGTGGATTGCGATTATTTTTTCTTTCAAAATATATTGAATGATGTTTGTCAATACCTAAGTTTGGAGTTCTATTTGTACAATATTGTATACAAATGTTAAGTTTTTAACATTAAAAAAAAAATTAAAAGCTTTCAAAAAATACTGAAATCTTCAAGTTGTGCTTTTGAAAAAAAAAATTAATTGAATATTGTAAAAAAAAAATTAATTTACATATTTATGCAATTATTGTTCACCAATTCCATGAATTCATTTTTTATAATTTTCCATGATTTTAGTCCACAGTTTTATAGAGAGTAGTACTCACCCTAAATTTAAAACATTTGCACAATGTAACATTTTAAAAATATGAGATTTATTTGAGAAACTAAGATGCATAATTAACTAAATTTTTAAAAAATCATAAAAACTTTTTATAAACAAGTCTTTTCGCCATTTCTCATTTTAAAAGATTTCGCGTTATTGGCATTAATCTTTTCCGATCACAGTTTAAATTTTCACCAAATCTAGCTTTCATTTTAACTGAATACAAAAATATTTCTTTAAATTTGTAAGCTTGACATATCAAAAAGGCTAAGCTAGAGTCCAAGTTTAGCAAAGAGCAAGTTTCTTAAAAGACAAGTAACGATGACCAAAAGGGAACTCCACCCTTGCCTAGGACCTTGACAAAATTTGCAACGCATTATAGCATCATGCAGGGAGATCTAAACAAGTTGTATGTTCCAAAAGGCGACCATACACACATTGCATTCCAGATATGATTTGCGACTTCAAGTTAGTAAGTTAGCATTCGAGATATAACTTGTAATTTCAAGTTACTAGGTTCTCGCAACAACAAAGTTCCATTTTTTTGTACATGGTAAGGCCCGTGCAGATTGGACCAAATAAACAATGCCGGTACCATCAAAGAGAAGCGCACATGAACTCTGCTTCGGAAAAATGTATTCTTGAAAGGCTGAACACAGTTATCCGAATGATCAGATGATAATATACAGACTTGTGAGAGACTAAGAGAGGATTTTCTGTGTGAAACATAAACTCCGTCCTCAACTTGGTTATCTGATCATTTCTGTTGATAAAAAAATGATGCTCATTTCATACTTTTACACAGTTATTGATGCTTACAAAGATTAGATATCCTCTTTTGAATGTTGCTGCAGCTCCCATTGTCACAAAGAAGCTAACACGTCTAGTAGCATCATGTTGGAATTAAAAGGTATACCTGTGCAATCATTCAGGTAATATACCTTGTTTGATATCAATATTTCTTGAAATTCAAGTCAACAATGGTGAATCTTTTGGAACACAAGATTTGTCATATCTGCGAGCTCAGAATTGAACTTACTCATTGTGGTTTTTCAGAAATGTACTTTGTAAGCACAAAAGATTGTTTCTGGTAGTGATATCAATTGTGCTAATCCGCCACTTGAAGCAGCAATGGGAGCCCGTTAATTATTGGTCTTGAACTTCAAAGTACAGTTGACTTTTTCATCCCAAATTTGATCTCAGCAAATTCTACTAGTTGGTGCAAAGTATCTTGATGCAAGTAAAAGATGACAATTTACCACAGGTAAGTATTGACATAAATGAAAACCATGAAATGACATCTGAAATCTTGAAACTCAAATTCAATGACAACCTTACCAAAAATATATTGATTTGTTAGGAAGTTGATAAACTCTGTGTAAAGCACCAAACCCAAATATGGCTTTAAGCACGAAGTAATTAGACCGACCAGCAAAAATGGAATGGAAGCAGTAAACAGCTTAAGATATCATCAGGCCATTTGATTGGCTATGGGAGTGTTAAACTCCGAGAGGGAAAAGTCAATCATTGTCTTCAATTTTAGGGAATGATGTCCTTGATGAAGGAAAAAGATCAGCTTCAATTATCCTATGTTGTATCCATCTCCTTGCTGAATGAAACCCGTACACGAAGAACACCATGTAATTTCTTATCATTAATGTTTAAAACACCACCAGAAGGATTTCCACCCATTAATGATAGGAGAGAGAGCCGCAGGTTAGGTCTGGTCAATTCTTCCAAAATAGGTGGTGCTTGCATGTAGAGGTTGGTGCCTTGAAATGAGACACTGGGTCTTGACAATTTTGCTTTGAACCTTTGATCATTCAGTAGTGTGTCGATGCACTGGAAAACACACATAAGTTGGCACAAATACATCATAAGGAAAGCAAGTTCAAAGTTCAAACACTACAGCTGAGAGGCACATTTGTTATATAGAAATTTACCTGAATATAAAGCTTTCTGGAATGTCTCTTACATTGGGTAACTATTTGGACTTCAAGACAAGAAAATCTTATTTTGCATACCTCTTGCAAAGTGCAGGAGCAATCCACCTCAATAGGAACTCCTGGACTACACATTATACAGTTTGGGTCCTTCTCGTAAGACACAGTATGAGTGTAGACTCCTTGTGTTCCAACATACCTGCCCTCCATCATGAAATATAATATCAGTACTCATAAACTGCCTTACGTATTTGCACAATAAAAGAACTCAAAACTTGAACTGTCTAAATCTATAAGCTGCCTACAAGTCACAAAATGTATTATGTCTTGTAGGGCGCATCAATTCTGGAAGCAGCTTAAGTTAAGATCAAAGCAAATACGCACATCATGTAATTGTCCATGCCTTTACTGCACATTGTTGCAATTTTCAGGGCTTCAAGAGCACAAACAGCAGACACTATTGCGTTGGTGGAAGCAATGGCAGGAATGATGTTCTTCACCACACCCTGCAAAAGACAACTTTAGGATACTAACGACAATCATACAGCTACTTAGTTCTGAATGCAGGAAACCCGCAAAAGTAACACAGAATGTCTCAGGACCTGTTTGCATTGACAATTTTCAAGATGAAATCGGTCCCCCATCAGTGATATGCCAGATTATCATTTAAGGTATGACCGCTATGGCATCTTAAAATAAAGTGGAAGATGTATATGAAGTCCCTGAAAGAATCAAAAACTCTTAAGCCCGTGGCTACTAAATGCACCATTCATAACATGGCCCTTCTAATTTATTGAATGTTTATTGATTGAAAGCAACTCAGTCTGTTGAGCTTGAAACTGTCCATGGGCCATTCAAAGAAAGCTCTTTCTAAAAAGCATTTGAACGGTCCATCATCATCAATCAGATAGCATGGGGCAAAGCACATATAAGACATCTGATAGCATGGTAAGTTACCAGAAAAGTTGCCTGCTAGATGCCAATACAAACGATGCAATATGACAAGGTTAGAGAGCGTTATCAGGAATAGCCTAGCTTTCTGAAAGCCTTTTCTGGTGGCTGTTTTACTATCACTTACATAAATAAGAATGCCAAAACTGATAAATTGATCCCTTAAACACAACCAGCCCAAAGAAGTCTCTTCCTCTCAGTCAACTCAACCAAAAGTGCAGACCAAGTATGGAAAGCTATGATCAACCACTTGCCTATTGAGTTGATCAAACTAGCAACCAAGTGGTGGCTTATTGTGTTGCAAATAGGAGTCTGCAACATAATTTAAACTCCCATTCCATTTGTGTCAGCTTGATGCTATGGGATGCAACATCTGCCAACGTTCGACTCTCCCAATAATGAGGTCCTTCAGTGGTACAAAGTTATAGTCAAGCTGTAACTGACAACCCTTCTGACCTTGGGTCCATAAATGGACCTTTATTTATTAAGTTGGGTATTTTGCACAGATCTCCTCTATCAAGACATGTACCGAGTAGAGCACTACTATCGGACCACAAAAATGAGGTGTTGACCTTCACCCTGATTACATGGAGTCTACGACCTTAATGACTAAAAATAGGCATGTGAGCCTTATTCTATTTGGCATACCTCAAATTAGGTGAACTAGATCATAGACTCAGTAAAACAGCTGTGAAGGTCTTCATCATGTCAATGCTTTACATTCAGTTCAAACTTCATTGATAATGTTACATCTCTTCTGGTGCTTTCAGTGCTTCAAGTGAGTTTGTCGTCATAACTAAGTATCATAGCACATTCCTGCCAGTGGGAGAAAGAGGAAGCTACTTGCTGCAAACATGAGATTATCAACTATGGTGAACATATGGGGAAAGAACCCTAATTTCACATTTTTAGCTGAAGAGAGCAGTGGACACATAGTCTGTCATTGGAGAGTCTGGATAATTGACTGTACCTACTACCCAACATGGCTTCTCATGATCAATAACTACATCCAACATGGAATATAATGCTAACTTGATAGGTCACTCGTGACCGCTGCATCTGACCTAGGCCCAGACCACTGACCATTTTAGTCAATACTCAGTTGAAAGTTCTAAATAATTGTACCCAACATGGGTTCTGTGAAAGATTTCAGATCCTTAAGATCCAATCTACTTGAATGATCTTTGGTTAGAAAGAGAAATACACTACCAATTTCACCAATGTAAAAAAATCAGCATCTACACACAATTTGAGATGCAAACACTAATAGAACTTGATCAAACTTGAATGAAATGATTATGTACTGTTGCTATCTGTACAAAACCAGCAAGCTACTGTATTTCACACGTGTGGATCCAAAAATAGCAAATATAGATCATTCTACACATAGAATTGCAAGCAATCACCAAGATAGTGCACCAATGGATAGTAGAACCCAAGAGAACCATGTATAAGCATGAAATGAGATAGAGAAGAGAGAAGATGACTCTCTCCACGAGTTACATCCTTTTATAGCAGGTCCAAACCCTATTTGGCCACTTGGCTTTCCCACCAAAATGCTAACCCTACCAATTTTGGGTCTAGATTCAATGTACCCAACTTATTCAAATTGAATCTACTCAAACTCGCATTCTATCTTTCCCACACTTTCAAAAAGTGTTTATTCAAATGAAATTTAGACTAATGAACTTTGAAAAGTCAACCTCTAAGTCTAAAACAAGCTTTGGCCTCAATATGCCAAATATGGAAATATTGCAAAATGTGATGAAACTAGTTGAATCTTTCACACTCCCTCTTCAACTAGTTTTAGCATAGACTTTGATAATACTCCAAGTGAAGTCCTATGCTTCATGAACAAGTCTTTTCCCAATGCTTTGGTGAAAATATCAGCTACACATTCCCTTGAAGACACATGTTGAAGCTCCACCTCCTTTGCAATGACTCGCTCCCTCACAAAATGATATTGTATCTCAATATGCTTGCTCCTAGCATGAAAGATAGGATTGGATGCCATTCTTTGAGCTGATTGATTGTCACAAAAGATGACTGGGCTCTCTGAAAAATCCAGCAAGTGAAGATCCTTGATCATCCTCTTGATCCATACCATCTCCTTTGTGCAATGTGTAAGAGCTTTGTACTCGGCCTCACTAGATGACAATGAGATAGTGGCTTGTTTCTTTGACATCCATGATATAGCTCCATCACCTATGAAAATACAATAAGAACTAATGGATTTCCTATCCATTACATCTCCAGCATGGTCCGAATCTGAAAATCCAAAAAGATTAGGTGATGATCCCTCATACAATATGCCAAAATCTCGAGTTCCAATGATGTACCTCAAAACTCGCTTTCCTAGCTTCCAATGCTCCTAGCATAGTTTTTGCCAATAGAACTTTGATCCATCATAAGAATGATCTTCTTCCTAAGAATAGATCTCCTTTCAATGATCATGTAATGCTCAAAATAGAAACAACCATAATTGATATAGAGAATAGTCTCCACTTGGGATGCTTCACTATTTCTTACATCAATTTTGCATGTAAAAATGTGACTAGAACATGCAGAATCAAATAAAATATAAATGAAATGATTCCACCATGCTTCCAACTCTGAACTCTCTGAAAAAATACAGCAAACAAACAATAAATGTGAGTGATCAACTTTTGCTTCCATGTCTCCTCCTCCTTTGTCCTTTGTTGCCTTGTATCCACCATGATACTCCATGAATGAGCCTCCATCTTCATCTTGCCACAAGAAACCATCAAACCTTGGAAATCCATGAGTAGGTGAGTACATTAATGATGCAAATCCAGCACCACATGACTCCATAAACCAAGCAGTTTGCACTTGTCCATCTTCAAGATCTACTTGACACAAGAAAATGACCATGAATTCACCAAAAATTGACAATCTCCAAGTATTGGCACCAAGTACCTCAACACTTGAGAACTTAGCCATGGATGAGTGACATAATGAACCTCCAATAGCTTCATTTCTATCAGCAAAATCAGCCAAGAATGCTAGTACAAATCCAACATCAAAACAATGCTCACCAATGTAGCTAGTTTCACCATATCTTGACAATTTGAACACATCCACATGAAATTGCTCAAACATGAGATAGAACAAGTAAAGTAAACTTGAACAACACTTCCTTGTTGCTCCTTTGACCTTACTTGAGCCTTCAATATGCTGTAAAAACAGATCCATAACACCTTTGCCAATTACCTCTCCTTTGATGCTCTTGACTAGCTCAAATTGCCAACTTCCCTTTTGACTAGTTGAAGCACTTTGAGATCAACCTCTTGAACTTCAACTTGACCATCAAAGTCATTGAACAAACTTTGTTTTCCAGATCCATTACTTGATTTTACAGCAAGATAACATCCATCCACTTGCATAGCTCCATGTACACAAGAAGATCTTCCAAACGATGTTCCACTCTTCATAAGAGATTGATACTCAAGATCCATTGCTTGGATCCACTCCTCTTCTTTCCTTGCTTGATCTACACTTGTAGGATCATCCAAAGAGGTTAGGAAAGCAACATAATTTCCAAAAACTACTTGCTTACCCTTTTGATCATATGTGAGCCTTGAAGGTACTTGTCTTTCTCTTGATGTTCTCCTTGGCTTTTGACTTGATGAAGGTCCATCATCACCACCATCCAAAGTAGAATCCTTCTCATCAACATCAAGAATGTTAGATCCATCTACTTTACCAAATCATGCTTGAAGACACCTTTGGAATGTTTCCCTCATCAAAAATGACATCTCTACCAACAATCACTTTGTTAGTAGAAGGAATGTAAACCTTGTAGGCTTTACTCACCTCACTATATCCAACAAAAATACCTCTTCTTGAAGATGGATCCTCCTTGGTCCTATCATCAAGAATAATGTTGACAGAGCATGTGCATCCAAAGGTTCTTAGAAAGTTGACACTCGGCCTCCTCTTGAATAGCATCTCAAAAGGTGTCCTTCCATCCAAAATAGCACTCGACCACCTATTGCACAAGAAATTGGCACACAACAAAGCTTGATCCCAAAATGGTTTGTCAAGATTAGCACTTAACCTCATAGCTATAGCACTTTCACATAAAGTTCTATTCTTCCTTTCAGCCACTCCATTTTGTTGTGGGGTTCTTGATGTTGTATACTCCCTCTTGATCCCATGCTCATCACAAAAGGCCTTGAACTTGTTAGATATGTACTCACCACCATTGTCACCTCTCAAGCACTTGATCTTTGTCGAGAATTGGTTCTCCCTTGCATTCTTGAACTTGACAAAGACATCATACACTTCATCCTTGCTCTTTAGTAGATAGATCCAACAAAATCTACTAAAATCATCAATGAATGTTACATACATCTTAGCTCCACTATTGCTAATTGTAGTAAATCCATGAATATCCGAATGTACAAGTTGAAAAGGCTTTGTAGATCTAGAAATAGATCTAATATAAGGTAGTCTATGTGACTTAGACAAAGCACAAGACTCACAAACATGCTTGTCATTACTTAAGGAACTTGGAAGACCAATCACAACCTTCTTCCTTGCCATATAGATGGAATAAACAAGACATCCTCCAAATGAACATTCCTATTTGTAGAGAGAGAAATAGGAATTGTGCCAATCCCTTTGATTGCACACTCACCATCATTGGCCGTGTAGATCACCCTCTTGTCATCTCCATATGCCAACAAAGAAGTGAAGTACTCTTTGTGAAAGGTCATGTGTGAACTTGCTTCACTATCAATCCACCAAGGATCTAGATCTCCATCATTAGCAAGCATACATGAAGACATCACAAAAGCATCATCATTTGCATCTTGCACATCCAAACCATCCTCATCAAGAGTAAGATTACCTTGCTTGTCTCCTTGATCTCTCTTCTTCTTGTAGCACTCACTTGCAAAGTGTCCTTTGATGCCACAATAGAAGCACTTGAGCTTTGATCTATCCTTCTTTTTGCCACTTGAAGAAGCATCCACTTGATCTTGCCCTTTAGACCACTTGCTTTTGGTTGCCTTATTGCCCTTTGTGAACATAGCATCCTCTTGAAGTGTCGATGTAGATCCACCTCTTGCTTGAAGCCTATATTCCTCATTGATCAAGATCTCTTGAAGATCCATCAAACTTGGCAAAGTCTTTTGAATAGCAATACTTTGAACAATGTTAGCATGAGCATCCAACAAGCCATTAAAAATCACTTGAATAAGCTCGCCTTCCTTAATGCTTTCATCTATGCAAGCTAACTCATCATTCAATGCTTTCATTCTCAAAACAAAAGTACTTGGACTTTCTTCATTCTTTTGCAAACAAGAAAAGATTTGCCTTCTTAGAGTCAACACTCTAGAAGTAGACTTGGATTCATAAAGCTTCTTCAATGAATTCCAAGCTTCCAAAGATGATGTGCACTTACCAACTTCCTTGAGAAGTTCATTGGTAACATTCATTTTTATCATGTGTAGAGCCTTCTTGGCCCTCTTGTCATACCTCAATTGATCTTGTTGTGTTGCTGGTCTCTCCTCCAAACCTACAACAATATCCAAAACATCATTCATCTCAAGAAGTGACTCAATCCTCACTTTCCATAATGAATAGTTACTTGAAGTAAGCCTATCATTGGCTTCCAACATGACTCCAATTGAGGTTGCCATGTAGCAATGACCTGATCTTCTCTTTCAACCTGCTTCAATGCACAAAGCACTCCTTTGAACAACAACAAATGCTTTCATAAGAAATCACCAAGATTTGAAACTATCTCACAAATTCTCTTCTAGCACTTATCCAACAAATCAACACATAGAATCATGGAATCTTGATCAACCTATGATCTATCCTCAATCTAATGACTTTTGCCACTTCCTAAGATTGAAACGCACTCAAATGAAGTCCAGCAACCTCACTAACTAGAGATCCAATCAAAATTAGGGTTTTGACAAAATCACAAAAAATTGACTATTCCAAATCTACATGCAAATGCTGAAGATATGCAATCTATAAGCCACCACTTAGGCTGAACCAATGATCCAAAAATCGGCCAAATCCAGCATGTGAATTCAAAAAACGGAATTGAACAAGTATATTGACCTATTTAGTGTTTTGATCTACAAAAGATCCAATCTACAAAAGCAAAAAATCCGATTTTGGTGTAGAATCCTCTCTAGCATGTTCTAGACTTGATATCTTCACCAAATCATTGATAGATCTGATTTTCTCCTTCATAACCTGAAACACAAGCTCTGATACCATGTGAAAGATTTCAGATTCCTTAAGATCCAATCTACTTGAATGATCTCTGGTTAGAAAGAGAAATACACTACCAATTTCACCAATGTAGAAAAATCAGCATCTACACACAATTTGAGATGCAAACACTAATAGAACTTGATCAAACTTGAATGAAATGATTATGTACTGTTGCTGTCCGTACAAAACCAGCAAGCTGCGGTATTTCACACGTGTGGATCCAAAAATAGCAAATATAGATCATTCTACACATAGAATTGCAAGCAATCACCAAGATAGTGCACCAATGGATAGTAGAACCCAAGAGAACCATGTATAAGCATGAAATGAGATAGAGAAGAGAGAAGATGACTCTCTCCACGAGTTACATCCTTTTATAGCAGGTCCAAACCCTATTTGGCCACTTGGCTTTCCCACCAAAATGCTAACCCTACCAATTTGTCATGTGACAGCTTGTGTGTAACACATAGGCACTGAGTATTGAAAGCATCCCTCCTATATTTTTAACCAAATACTGCATCGCATGGAAAGAAAATATTTACATTAACAAAAATAAATAAAAGGAAAATTGAACTAAAGATGGAAACAATTGTAGAGGGTAGAGATTATTTACTTCTATGGACAAAGACAATGGTCACTACCTAGTCAGTTGGTTAAGTTGTCTTAGTACAAGGGTAAAAACCATTTCTAAATCCCAAAAGGTGACACACAAGACAACAACTTGCCTGTGTAGTTAGTAGCTAGATCTTGGGTACATGATCAACTAGACTGCTTCATGCACATGTAAAGTATGGTTCAAAAGGATCAAGATTCAAACCTTCAAATCGCAAATTTAAATTTTGAACAACAGTCTCAAGGTTCAATTTTTAAGGGCCTCTGAATAACAGTATCAAAGCTCACTTTTTAAGTTAAGACTTTCGAGCTTGGGCATCTCATGTAGACTAAACTGCTATTTTGATGTTCATTTCTACACCTTATGTACCTTTCTTCAACCACTGTATAGACTTACAACAAGATCCCATCAATACTTTCCCAAAAAAAATTAAAACATATTTATTTTTCCTACTATGCTTACTCAGAACAAGGCAAGAAGAATTGAAGAGTTCAGCAACAACTTCCGTACAGATGCCAAAATGTTGTGTCACTAAGCTAGACACTACATTGGTAAGTGCTAAACCCTGAGCAATGAGTGCACACAATATTCGATTGCAGGTCCTGACTCCAGATGTACCGGCAAGTTGCAACAGCAACAACTTAATGTAGTCAAGACTTAAGCCTCAATACATATCAAAGGTTCAAACTCCATGTTTACCAGCTACAGTTCTGCAGTCCAGACTCAAAATCAAATTAATCAAGAACCAATGAAGATCAAAAAAATTCCAAATTTTTAAAAAATCTTTTTTTTTTATCTATTTCTATTTTCAGATTTATTTATCTGGTTAGTTTAAAATCCAATTCTTTCTAATTTCAGTCTAGCCTTTTTTATTTGATTCGAGTCCTTTCCATGATCCAGCTCCGTTCTAACCTTGATTCGATTCAATGAAACATCAGTGCCTACCATTGTCACAGAGCACCCAACCATTTCTACATCCTCCTTGTGAAGAAAGTAATGAAGGAGCTTAGTTATGGTGATAAATCAATCTTGAAACTCCTTGCAAAGAATTTGACAGCTGAAACAATCAATGAGATGGTGGTGGCAACTTTCCAACAGGGGTATAGACTATATCTTCACTGCCTGCAATGTGACTGAAATTTGAAATAATCTAAAGAATCAAATAGGCCTACATAAGTAACCTACCAGAAGTTCTTGTTTTATTGGGTTCTAGTTGTAACTCCCTTTTTGTGAAAATATTGACTAGAAGGAAAAGAAGAAATGCCTCAGATAAAGCTTCTCCAAGGTTCAAATTCAGTATGCATATGATTAGGCAAAGTTGTCTTCACACAATCTTGAGGGACCATTGATCCTTTCAACTTCAGTCTTCAACATGTTGATTACAAAGACCTTGTATCTAGCTAGGTTGATAGGCATTGTGAATAATCATTTACTAGAGACATTATTCTCATCGATATTGCATGTTAGTTTTGTAGAAACCCGTCTAACATGAACAGCTATCAGAGTAGAATTAAGCTGATAAAACCTTCAAAAACTCAGAATTGAGTTGCAGCCTAAAGAGTTCTGAACTACAAAATGAGTCCAATTGGAAGCATACCTGTGTCAGTGAATAAGTTACGCCACTGATACAGAATTGAGTAGCCCGCTTTACAGCCTACATTCCCTCCACAGCCAAAAACAGCAAAGAAACTGTCAGTTTCACAGAATAAAGACAATCTCCAGTATACCATAAAACCAAAACCAGGCGCAGTCCTCCTTTGAGAAAAAGTAACAATGTAGTAGCACTAAAGAAGTGCAATGGTGGAAAATAGCTCATGATTGGAACTGTGCATGGCTTTCTCCTTGCACTCAAATGAAAGGACATGGATGCATGTATGTGGCACCAAAAAGCACAATCTGGAGGATCGATCAATCCAGTTACTCCAGCATTCTCACAGTTTTTCTTGGTGGTAAAGATGGCAGCAAGATAGTAATGACCTGGACCAGCCCTTAATCTAGTAGCTTCAGGATTCTCGCCTCTCAAAGCCCCTTATCAGTCAAGACCCCACACTATCTTTCCACTGCTAAATGATAGATCCTTAGTCGCTACAGCCAATTTAAGTATTCACCACATGGTAGCAATGAAGCATAGGAGATGTTATTTGTGCACAAATCACAAAGAAAAGTGCTAACATAAAGACACGAGACAAAATGATTCAGAGACATAACAGCTTTGTCCTAAAAAATCACACAGATGGCAAGACTTGCAATTTTTGTGATTTAACTGGTGGGAGTTAGTTGACGTAGCTACATCTCTTGAAGCTCTAAAAATGGACCACAGTTCATGTCAATTTTCTTCTCGTGGCACACAAGAAAGCGTACTGCCAACTCTGAAACCCCCTTGCAATTGAAGTTACCTAGATAATCCTGAAATTATGGTCAGTGCATGGGTGTTGGAACTTGGGGCCGTGATCCTCTGTAGCATGACTGTGAAGGGCCAACTGACAACCATTTGACATTTGATAGAATCTAGGCTTTACACTTAAGCATAGAGTACCACACGAGCCTCTGAAGAGAATAGCCCATCCATAGGACACCATTTTATTTGCCAAGTATATACATTCTCTCATTATTGTCTTAAAATGTAAAGCACATCGTAACAAAGTTAAAATTAATAGGCTCACAAATTGGAGCTTCAAGGTGCTTAAGAATAAAGTTTCTACATTGAATCAATCACCTGATTTCAAAATGGTAGGTATCTGTTGAATAAAGTAATAGTGATTCTTGCCCTTGATCCTTTGGTCAAGACATGCCCAATCTCATTCTGTTTTGGGGGAAAAGGAGCTTTATCAGAACTTGAAATAACAACCATATGTTCTGCATATAGATGCTAATTTTTCTCATAGTCATTTTCTTTTCCAGAAATGGAAGGATCATGCACAGTCATTTGTCTGCATAATGATCAATCTTGGATGAATATCATCTCAAAAATCACATAGAAGGACAAAATACATCAAGACCACTCACAGTGAACCTTAAGTTGTGAGAGATCTGCTGTTGTTACCACCCTTGACTAGGGCTAATGATAAGCATATCAACATGTTCCAACAAGAGATGCTGCTTGACATACTTTACATCGTAGGGGGCCATGACACCTGTTTGCCACTTTGTAGTACCATGACACCTGTTTGCCACTTTGTAGTACCATAAAGCTCTTCAAATTCCTGCAACTCCTAGTTCAAGGGTTCCCTTACATTAGGTGATTGGCATCTCTTAGCTGATTGATATCTTTACCTTTTCTCTTAAAATTTCTTACAGTCCTTAGCTTCAGCTTATCTGATTTAATGAATAGATTCAGAGTACTCTTCTATTATGGTGGTGATAAACTCCAACCAAAATCCATTGAGAGCTCATCAAACTTGCTTTTCCAGCTTTTTTAGAGCATTTTTCTCACTGCTGACATGACCAACCCCCTACATTCTACCGATATAGCCATCATACCCATTTCAATCATGAGCTTGGTGGTCTGGAAATAAAGTCCAGGAACTCCTTGCACGACACTTATATTTCAGTACACTGATGTATGACATTTACATGCAATAAATACTTCAGTGACTTGTCAACCTTACTCACTTTTGTGATGACTAACTTGTTAAGGACCACCTCCATCCAAAGGTTGAGACATAGGCTTACACTTGTTAGAATACAAAGTAGGACTTTATGGGCAATGGGCATTTATTACAGGTATACAAAAGAAGTTTTTTAATTACCAGCAAGGTACCTGCTCAAAAATCCACTTCATGTGCTCTGGACTATCAGAATCAAACTTCTCTCCAACACGATCCTGAAAAAGGCAGGTGCTTAATAGATGCTAGTTCCTCTCATCTATTTTGAATATGAGACACAACAGCACATTTTGAAAATGAATTGTTGCATGATAACAACGTCCAATTAAAAAATCAGTATTCATACCTGTCCCCATTGAATAAGGTGCACATACTCAATGCAGTGAGCAGGTGACCGAGGCGTCTCAGCTAAAGTACATAATGGGAAGGTAATCTGAGGAGGGAAGAGCCATAAAGTGCACTGGAAGCATGGAGTTACTCCAGGTAAAATAACTCGAGCATGTCCTTTGAACCCCTCAGTCCCTCCATCGACCATTGGTTTTATAGTTGAGTAGTCCAATCCACCATCAGGCTCATACTCTTTCACGGATGACCCAAAACACACGCATCATCAAAGCAACATAATGTAAGAGCTTATGCAGTTACGTACGTGCTGTTATGTAGATTGGCATGAGTAGGCTGCACATTCAACTGCAGTTTTACGTTCAAACTTCAAAGAGCTAAACCCCAGAGAATTCAATAGCCCATCACACTACTTAAAAGCCCACTGAAAACTGCTAATTAAATCGACATGTATCAAGCATGCAGAAAATCTTTTGCAAGCACACGCCAGACATTTGTGTCACAATTTGACTCATATGAAAATTCGAAGGGGGCGTTTGAGCATATAAACCACCGTGAAGATGAGCCTATCATATCACTTGCATTAAAATTGTACCTCACCATGATCCCTTTAAATATGACTTCATTTTCGAAGTTACGGTTTGCATCTATTGATTTCCCTAAAATCTCTCTTGAATCTTGAGAATCTGCCTTGAAAGGCTGAGTAGCTTAAGTCAAAACTATGGACACATGAGAGCTCACTATTTCTTTGTGAAATCCTAATCATGTTCAAATTCACAATTTCCAAATAGGAGGTTTATTAAGATTATCAGGTGATCTTTAGAACAAATTATATGCATTATTCAATGTACTAGTTTCTAGGAACTTCAACATCCAACGACAAAATCTCAGATAACCAAAATTATTTATGATCTTATCATACCCAAGTGTGTTATTTGGGTTTCAAGATATTCCTGAATGGCTTTCACATGAATTCAGCATTGACTGACACTTAAAGGACAACAAGCACTTTCAAGCTTAGAAGCGAGAGAGTTTATATGTTAAACAAATGCCAAACCACAACAGAATAAGTTAAAACTTTGTTCTTGTTTTCCTAATTAAAAGTAACACCAGTTAGCTGTTAGTCCAACTCTCTTCATCCATATCCACGCTCTCCATCATGCACCACTTTTATTGGCCATATTTTCCACATCTTTATCTTGAATTTTTCCTCAAATAGCCAACCAACTTGGTAAAACATGACCTCAAATTTGCATATACTAAATAAGATGCTCCAAAACATGTTTGCCAAAGGAACTATGTATACCACAAAAGCCACCAAAATGCATACGCTGAAGTAGAAGCACAAAAACAAAACGTGTCTAATAACCATGTATCACAAAGTGATCCAAATAAATCAAGAGAACTTAATGAGTGCATCATCTCTGAAAATTTTGCCACAAACACTGACATCACATGACAACCACATGGACCAAGAATGCCACATAAGGGAACAATATGAACCAGTGAACAACAAAAGGCCAATGGAACTCTTCTGTTGAAGCTACACTATTTACTCAAAGTAGGAACATGAACTGGATACCTGAAGCATCCAATAAATGTAAAGGTTAACAAAAGATCTCTGCCACAGGTGATGAGATTCCATGCCAACTTGAGGGACCACAAGTGCCACCTAAATGTAGTAGTGAAGAGGACAAATCTCATAGAATAGGAGTTTCGAGTATCAAATATCACCAGAAAGAAGTGACCCTGACAATACATGTAGACCCCAGGCTCATTATATGAACCATGCATATCAATTAGTAGTCAGAATAACTGGCTCGAAATATACTTCTATATTAGAAGTCATAAGTGCAAAGCAGACCTATGACATGCAAACCCAATAACCTCAAAATAGCGAAGTTTTTACAAATATAGAATCTCATTGGCAACCCACTACATATATATAGGCACCTTGAATCGACTGTAAAATGCTCCATAATATGTGAGATCATGTGCCAACGTGACAATTTTTCCAGGAATTGTCATAGCAATGAATAGTCTGGAAGTGTTGTTGGACCGGTGTGATGTCGACAAACCATGAAAGCAATACCTCTGCTTGAATTCCATATGCCTCATAACACCAAATCTTAGCTCTGTACCTGTGGCTACTTCGGATGTGCGTGTATTGCATCATAGTGCATCATACTGATCATTCATCTCGTGTATAAAATAATGAGACTGTTCTCAATGTGCATGTATCTCAAAACAATGATCCTAGAAGTTACCTATAATAACTGGAAGTGGCAAGACTGTTTCAAATTGATGATGATAAAGTAATTGTACTTGTGGATCATGTGTAGAGACTTGTTGCCAAAATAACACTGCTTAGTAATTTGCAACTCCAAGTAGTAACTGCCACCTACAAAGCTATGTCCTAAATCTGCTAACCTTTGTCCCCAATCATAAGTACATATGACGTCTATCTCTGTTACAACTTACAGCCTAGGTCATGTCCTTGTATGTATTATTTGTCTATATTGGCAATTAACAGAGTTTCTCTTTATGGTAGTGTAGAGCAACTCGTCCACAAAGATCCAGGACCGAATTAGAACAGCATAAAGAGGAGACCAAAACGTGGGCATCCATAGTGAAGAGCAATTCAACTAAAGATGAGACTCCTATGGCAACAATGATTTTAACTATTCATTCATAGGGAAAAAAATGAGGGAGAGCAGATCCCTCAACACTAGAATTGAATTCCTCTCTCTGATCTGTCTCTGTGCAGTGCTCGACTAGGCTGCTTTTGCTTTATAAACTTCCTATCAACGCACAAGTTTTTCTCTCTCTATTGCACATTGCTTCAACCAATCTTCTTCTCTCAGCACAATCTTCAGATCTCTCTTTTCAACATGGAACAAGAATGATCAAATATCTCTCTATCTCAGCATACAAATTCAAATCAATGCTTCTAACTTGATTTCGACACCAATTGAAGGTTCCGCTTCAAGCACAAATTCAATCATGGGAGTGCCCAGGGTCCCATCCATACACCTTGAGGATAAAATTGTTGAGCGGTAATGGAATTCGTTCTTCAACGACAACAGATGATTTGCAAGATTCCTTTGAAGATGTTGAAATTCAGTTTTTAAATAAGGCACATGAGGCGGGTCGAGAGAGAGCTTTACCATAGTTTCCATGACTTACCTAGAAATCCATCCATTGTGATGAGATAAGTTCAGCAGATGGCAAAAGGTCAGGTGGGATCGCATGTTTTTCAAGAACCACTTACATCCATTACTCCCTATTGTCGACCATGATGAAATGGCACACTTTACCTTTATGGACATACTCTTGGCCTGAAGACAATAGTGTTCATAGCCACATGCTACTTTTCTCCTGAGACCTCATATGCAGAGGACATTGACGCCTCTTTAACTATCATTTCTTATTCCAAGCACGGACAAGTTTTGCTCCTTGGAGATTTTACTACCAGGATTCAGGGAGACATTGTTATACGTGATGTAGAGGCTAACCCCCTACGCATACATGTGCTTGACAATGAGGATCTTGGTATTCAAAGAGAATTAGCTGACAAAGATGGTCCAGTCACATATGGTGGGCACTTGCTGCGTGTAGGAGAATCACATGAGCTAGTCATATACAATGACCTTCCCATCTTGTCTTCATCAGGTGACTTCACTTGCCATCCCCACAGTGGCGAACATAGTATAGTTGGCTGTACCTCATGGGTTCATTATCCGTCATTCAACACATCTTTGATTCACGATCTCTCTTACCACCCTATTCGACCACTCCTACCTTTCATTTTGTCTTGGTCCAGCTGCCATGCATTCACCCACAGCTACACCCCACAATGACGCCTTTGGTTCACCTACACCTTTGGTTCATCATACACCCCTCTCTACCAAGATTCGCTTCGCTCCCTACTATCCAATAGGCTGCAAACGCTTTTCCCACCAACCTTATAAATTGAAATCTCATTCCACCTTTCCATGCAACACCTCGTATGACAAGGAATGTAGGCAATTCCACCTTCAAGTCAATGGTCATTCATACTCAAGTCTCCTTTCCACACCTTCTCAATGACACCAAATGACAATATTGTCTTCACCACATGAAGAGAGCCCATATGATTTAATCTCTTATAATCGAAGATATTGTGGCAAAAACATAAGGCAACAAAGAAGAACATTATCTGCAAAAGAAATGCTTCATTAGAGTCAAGTGATATGCCTCCCAAAGTTTCGCTCAACTAAGAGATCGTTATTGTAAGGGAAAGTTACAACTTCACGGGAGGTTTCAAAGATGGACGCAAGTGATGACAAAGCTTCAAAAAAATTTGTCTATTTTCTTCATTTTAAGCTATTTTCATTTGAGAATCTACTCGAGAATGTGATTCTAATGAAATTGGATTCAAGAGAAATTTGGTTTTGCATGCCCTTTCGAGGCCAATCTCTTGTTATTAATGCATACTATGGTCTTATTTCCACTGAATGGATACAATTATCTTCATTTGTTAGTGCTTTGCTTTTTGGTGAATTCTTCTTGCATAATGGAACTTTGGAGCTCGAGCTTGTTTCATCTTGCAGGACTTTTGTGTTGTAGGTGTACCACCAATAATTTGATTTCTCTCACTTTATGACAAAGTTTTCATCAAAAATGCTCTTCTTTGGCCTTTGAAATGAAAATCAACTTTTCAACACGTGAAAGTATGATTGTACAAAAAAAGGTACATGCAAACTTGAAAAACACTCAAAATGCCCAAACTTTCCATGTAAGTGTTGAAAAATACCATGAATTGGCAAGGAAAGTGAAAATCTCATTTTTGTACCATTTATTTTCTTGCTTGTATGACAGCATAATTCGGTACAAAATGCTACTTTGCTAGTACAACATGTACTCAATCAAACATCTAAGTAACAGTGACAATTACTCAAGCAAAACAAACATGGGAGCAAGAGTTAAGAAAAATTGAGCATCTAATGTTCAAAACTTGCACTCCATTAGTGTATTGACATTTCATTCCCTTCAAAAATTGTAAAAGTAAGCTTTGGATCAAAATTTTGAGAATTTGATTCAATCAAATTGATCTAAGCCTCGACCTTTGATGAAACTACAACTTTAGGAGGAAATTTGTACATGTTTCTGCATGTGCTTAATTGAAGACATACAAGAATGGTCTGGGTCTTCCCTAGTCACTACTCATTGATCTTGATAATGACCACTTAAGTTGATTGCTTGTGTAAGAACTTTTACTTGGTGATGTGGATAGTCTTAATAAATCTAATTTTCCATTAGAGTCTCAATCTTGCTAAAGAAGCACCCATGTGTTGAACGCAACCTTGGCTCAGTATGAAAATGCTTCAGATCAACAAGGCCTACTATCAAATAACTAGCAGAATAAGGTCCAATTTTTCATCACCAAGGGTGTACTTGTGCCTCAAGTGATGCCGGATTCTCTAGTTGAACGTGGTTTGCAATATCTCTGAGAATTTGATCAGGTGGAAAGGATGGCCATCAAACATTGAAATGTGTGAATGTCTTGCTAAGACACCAAACATATCTACATTCTAACTTATCATGAATATGTATTTATTTATAGACCAACTTGCCGTTTGCAGACTTAAGGAACCATCATTATACTCAATATCTTTACATTATACAAATAATATGAAAAGTCGCATTATCTACAAACATTGAATATCAAACATCGCATCCTAAAATAGTCAACTAAAGCTTAGAGTCAAAAAAAACAAATTGTGCAACCAGGAAATCATTAATAATCATACAAAGCTCTAAGCAGTCAAAAATAGCACTGTTGACTACGTTCTTCAAAAGCTTATGGATTGAATTTAGAAATACCATTATGTCAAATGCTAGAATAAAAAATGCAACAAAAAATCTCTAGGTTTTATCAAACTTGAAAGCATATCATGCAACTCTTGAAAAAAAGGTGGAAAACCTACATATTATTTGTACATGGAAAAAAATGTGCCATCGACCATGGCAGTAAAATTTCATACAGAAATAATAAAAGAATTTCAACAGACTCAAGACATCTTGCTACCATTATGCACTGAGCAATAAATCTTCTATATCATCTATAAGCAATGAAGAAACTGTTTTATCAGTATTGATTGACATGCTGCATCCTACAAGGCAACCTCTTAGTCATTTTCACCATCCGTCACGACTCTCACAAAATTATTTGACTTTAATTGTAGCCACAAAACTTGAAAGTTGACAGATGGTGTTTAGAGTAAGAAGAGCATCGAATTTGTATATACTAGAAAATGAGGATGAAAGAAAGTCATTACCAAGAAAACTACAGACAACGGAGTTGATGTAGCTACGTGCTTCAAGTGAATCTAAACCAAGCATGATGATCTGAAACTGACGATAAAAGTCCACATCCTTTTCCTCAATCCGGCAAAAGTGTGCAGTAACCATCACACCTTTCACACGTTGCATAATTCTGTCAGCCGCAACTTGTGCCTTTGGCTTACCAACGTCATGTATTCTGGTCATAGTTAGAAGGCAAAAGGGAAACAAAAGTTAATAATATAATTACAGTCTTAAAAAGCTTCAATGACCTTTTTATAACAAAGAGGACATAACGTTCAAAAGATTACAATATCAAAAGACAAATTGACAGGCTTCCTGTTGAATAGCAAAGGGGTTCAAAAGTTTTCCGCTCCCAAAATAAACATAAGTCTTGTTGTGATCCAAAATATAAGAGAATTACTAGCTAACTGTTTGGATGTATCATGAAAGTATGAGGTGCTGTTCCTCCTCACCAAGATGAAGGGACTAGTGCAATGCATCTTGATTCCATGGGTTCATATATTCTTAAATCCAGATAAGAGGAAAGTGTTAGGAGACAAGTTTGTGAAGAACATGAGGGAGCAGCATTTTTTTTAGCTACCTGTTTTGATATTATGTGAATTTATTGTCATGAAAAAGCACAATCACTGTGGACCAAAAAACAGAGAAGGAAGTATAGTAGTGGGTAGATCTTAGCAGTGTGAAGGCCATTGTTACTGGATTTACCAATTCAAACAATTTTGAATCACGATTTTGATTCGAAACTGAATCGTCCAATTCAAATTGGAAAAACGCATTTTTAATTTTTGTAAAACTTTCTTATTTTCACAAAGTCAATTCGTTTCAGAAAGACCTTGCCTGAAATCAATTTGCAAACTTCTCCTATATCTGATCCATTTGACTTTCTGAATCTGTGAGTAGTCATTGACTCAAGTGTAGTTAGTAGTTTGTGCACTAAGTACTAAGTAGCTGAAATGTACATGATATAGTTTGGTTACCAATAGAATTTAGGTATTAAAAATTAGCTTTGCATTGTTACTGAATTTGTGATAAAATCATAACACTAGGCATGGGCAATTTTACAGCATTTTGTTTACGGCACTGAACCCACATTGTAACATCCAGAATCAAGAATCGGAATTCAAGAATTCGCTTCTTTTGTTGTGACACATAGCCAGCATCAATTTCTGATTTTTCAAAAACCCTAAAATCAATTCTCTTATTCTATTTTTTGGGGGACAATTTGAATCAGCTTATTATGCCTATGGGAACTATCCCAGTTGAATCAGCCTGGACACATTTCAGTTGGCCAAGGCACAAACTACAACTCCAGAATTGTTGCACCCTAGTTTTGGTGAACCTTTTTGTTAAGGTATTGTCATATATATGCATCCCATGGCGATGTGAAGTAATCTATAATATCAGAATGTACCTAGGATAGGTGCCAAGTGATCAAATGTATAATTTGCTTAAGTGTAAACAAACCTGTTGCTCACCTCCTTAACAGCTTCAGTAGTCGAATGTCATGACAGCTTAGAGTAAACTAATGAACTATTTACTCAATGGTTCTCTCTTGCCTTGCTGCCCACATAATTGCCTTTTTTGTTGTTTTAGATTACTTCTATTTTCGTTTGATTCCAATTCTGTTCTTGTGATTCATTTTAAGATTATTTCTTTGCGTTATTTTTGTATACGTATCTCATAGATGCGTCAACAAATCGTAATCTAAATCGTGATTCAAAAATCACAAGGGGGCTGTGAATCTATGGATATAATTCATAGTTGCAACTTGCAAGATAGTAAATTCACAAGCAGAACAAAGTTATTGCGTGCCTTAAAATATGCATTCCATGATGTTTTTTGCAAGAGATACCTCATGGTCTACCTATCGCTCAACTTTTTATCTAGGTCAAATTATAACTTTTGAGGGAATGAAAATTGGCCCGACAAAGATAAGGATAGTAGTGGAATGGTCGATTCGAAAAACTGTTCAATAACTAAAGTCATTATCAGGATTTACAAATTTCTTCCAAAAATTCACTAAATCTTATTCTAAAATTGATGCACCTCTTAGTAATGTTTTAAAGTGGGTTAGGACAAAGCCCACCTGTATATTGGAACGACAAATTGAAGTAGGGCTTTGAGAAACTCAAAGATTTGATCGTCTTTACTCCCGTATTGCATATATGATATCCGGATTTACCTTACATCATTAAAACTGACGCAAGTGATTCGGCTATAGGAGTAGTACTTCTACAAGAAGGAAGATCGGTTGCTTTTGGAAGCAAGCAATTGAGTAATCCTCAATTGCGTTATACCACATACAAAAAGGAACTTTTTGGCGTCATACATGCCATGAAATCATGGAGGCATTACCTATATGGTAATAAATTTACAGTTTGCACTAATCACCAACCCCTTAAGTATTTACTTAATCAGAATGACCTAAGAGGCAGAAAGGCATGTTGGGCTGACTCCTGAGCTTATGCAAGAATTCGACTTTAAGTACGTTATATCAAAGACATCTCAAATAGGGTTGCTGACTCACTAAGTTGAATAGGTGAAGTGAAGTAAACGAACTTTGCTTCACAAAACTATCTACAAACTTCTACCTCAGGGGTCTTTGTTAGAAAGACTCTTAATTTGGACCTATTTGGCAACAAGTACAATCAGGCATGATGAGCAAGGATAGTAAGACCGATCTACAAGGTGCTCAGTCTTAGTTCAAGAGTGGAAAGGTAGATGATCACATTTCCATCCGAAAGGGACCTTTGTTCAGGAGTGAGAAAATGTCATAATGCATCCATCGTACTTTAGAGTTAGTACGAAGGGACTTCTTTTGGCCAAAGATGAAACTCTTCGTAGAGTCTCCATAGCGTACTACACATCATCATCATCATCATCATCCCCACCCTCTGAGTCCTCATAAGACGAAAACCCCATGCTCTTGCTCTCCTCCTCAATGTTCTCATCAGAACCACTGAAGTTGCTCTACAAATGTTGTGCAGCATGAGCTTGTAAAGCAACTTGAGTCACAAGTCCTACATACACAAAATTGCAACTATTAATAAGTACCCAAGACTCGGGAAATACTAGGTAGTACACATTATCGTTAATACCCATTAAAAGTTACTGTCAAGTACATGAAAGAAATTAGAATTGAAATTCGATTTCGAATAACAAGATGGCAAGATTACAAGCCACAAAACGGCGTGCAATAGCTACAACCCAACAACGATCAATCTCGCCTCATCCCAAATGGTCAACGACAAGACAACAATCTTGGATTGCCTTGATTGAGACACATTCGATCCACTCCACTCTACTAATGGGTTGGGAACAAATATTTGCTTGGGGGTGTTGTGAACATTTATGAGCCGCTCCAAGATTATAAATATGAATTCAAACTTGAACATAAACAATGCATCAAAGCAAATCACAGTTGCATTGGCAAACCGCAAATCACGGTTTGGTATTGCAGTTCTTGTTAGGGTTTTGACAATCACTTTTTTTTTTTAATTTAGTGGGCAATATGGGTATCAACTTGAAGCTCTTGATGAGAGCGGTGCATTTATGCATATGCAAGTTGCCAGTAGTTTCACGTACAGTATGGTCCATTTCAGGGTAGATATATAGCTGAAACAATGTGCCAAAAACCATCTCAAAAGAAAAGAAAAAAAAAAGTTTGAACAACGATTCTCTACCGAGAATCGAGAATCGAGATTCGCGAATCGCGATGGCCCAAGAATCGTGATTAATGGCAACCATGAAGCAAATATAGATCCGCTAAACCCTCAACCCTAAACCCAAATTTTCCATTGTTGATCTAGATTCTGAAGCCAGCTTCAAAGTTCAAAGCAACGAGCAATGAGCATTTAGAATGGGATGGCAAAGTTCAAACATCATGGGAGCATATCTCGAGATCTTCAGATTTTTTAACGATATGAATTGTGAGGGCCTTCAGTTTCTTGTTGACAAACCTCACCAAGAACTATGTCAATCAAGGACCTCTTTCACCAAAGGAAGAGTTGGACAAGACAAGACATATCAAGGGCAAGGAGAAATCATATCAAGGACATCTATGATTTTGACAGCAAAGGAAGACTAGTAGAATCTAGACATTGGAATTGTAAATACTAGTAATTGGAATAATCGACATGGAATGATGAATGCAAAAGACTCAACTCTTTGAGGAGCCTAGATGATATACCTGCAATGTCCTCAATCAACAGGTCAAGGTTGTGTGCAGCGCATAAAGTCCAAAACATTCTACGGTGATTTGCAATCACCAAACCCCCATGGCCTCGCAATCGAGGCATTGTCAATAACAACTTGCACAACATTGTTGGCCCCACATCCTCAATCCCTTGCCTGACATGCGAGTACACGTGCTCACCTATAAAAATAAGAAATGAGCATCAGATTTCAAAATGTAAAATGTTTAAATTCTAATAAACATTGACTCTTGAGCATTGAGCATCAAAAATGATTGAAATCTTTACTAGAGTCTAGCAATGAAACTTTTATGAGCATTGAACACTGAAATTTAACGCATGTGATGTACTCAACTGAAACAATGGTGTCAGGTGCTGATGTGTCAATGGATCTCAAAAACATGGTCCCACACAGGAAGACACCAACATATAATGATATATCAGCTCTTGCGGTCACTCCAACCATCCGTCATGATAGTACAACTGAACTGTTTCCACGAACTACGAATGGGCTCTAATTCCTTGACCTTACTCCGAACCTCCCTCTACAATGGTGGTATGTAATGACTCAATGCTAGGTCCATGATAGACACCCCCTATCAAGGCAACATGATCTCTCATTTCCCTCCAAGTTGGAGTTTTTGCTACATGGAAGTGGAGGTCACAAAGGTAGAAAAATGTTGTAATAGCCACGATAGCCTTAATTCTTGTTTGTTAGCTGAAATGAGCAGCCCTGTCGCCTCTAGAAGTAGAGGGGGGCGTGCGACGTTCCTAGCTAACTCCAATTAACCATATTGTACCACAAGTTAGCAAACCCCGTATGTGGTTAAGACTCGCATAGAACCGATTAGGAAATACTAAATTGTTCCTAATAGAAATACAAAACATGTCAGTACTAAGCCAGTGGAGTGCATGCATGGTAGAGTTTATCCATAGATAAATTGTGTTCCGAGACGTATAGTTCCAATCGCGTTCTGGAACGCTACGTTCCGAAATTTTAGGTTTGTTCCGAAGCGGAAGCTTTTGTTTTTCTAGATTTTCTTTATAAATCTTTAGCTTTCTTAGAAACAATAAAAGCCTAGAAAGTTCCAAAAAGAATAATATCTAGATGTACAAGGGTTGTTCAATGTTATTCAATGCTTTCGATGATCGAAAAATGTAGCAAAGTAACCTACTTCCAATCAAGTGCGTGTATGATTTAGTATTCCTATTAGGAATACTAAATTGAATATTGAACACCGATTAGCAAAACTGATTTATACATGTCGTTGCATCGAAACCAGGTTTGCTTTGCTATACGTTTTGATCATGCAAAGCATTGAATAACATTGAACAACCCTTGTGCATCTACACTTCTATTAGGAACACTAAATTATACATAGTTTTGTTTTGCTACATTTTTTGATCACGCAAAGCATTGAATAACATTGAACAAACCTTGTACATCTACACTATGCTTACAGGACCAATATTCTGCACCTGAAAAATGTTCTGACAAATTTGAAAGTCTTGTTGGGAATTCTTCTACCGAGTCGTACCTTGTTGCACACCATGCAAGTATTATGTTCTATCTCTGAGTGCTAGATTAGGTGAAAGGGTCGGCTTGAGGATGATGATTCGTGGGAGAGAGTTGAAAGCATAAAGAAGAACCTCCCTAATTTCCACTTCTGAGGACAGAAACAGTTCAAGGGGGGAAGAATGTTACGTCCACATCCTGCATATAAGATTCGGCATTATCCTAGTCTTGGATACATGGTACTCCAGTACGTGAGATTATTGGTTACGCCTCGTTATTCCGACCTAGGCGAGAATTTTCTTCGGATGGGAGAAGCACACGAGTTAGCCATCTTTAACGGCTTAGCGAGATGGTCGCGATCAGGTGATTTCAATTGCCACCCTCATAGTGGTGGTCACAGTGTTGTGGATTACTTTATGGGGCCACCATCTCTTTAACCACTCATCTCAAATCTTATCGTTTCCCCTACCACCATATCAGATCACTCCTTTCTCACATTGTCCCTTTGTTGTAAAGCTAGCTACAATTCCAAGCATTACTCCCGATGCCACTAGCGCCAACATTGTTCCCGGTGCCAACAGCGCTCCTGTTCCTCCTGAGACCACCGACGATAGTGCCGCTCCCAAAGTCCCAGCGCCACGACAACTAGAATGCAGCCAACACCAACTTCCTATGGCTCAGAAACATTGATCCGTTCTAGCAAAGTCCAGAGAGCTTAGATCAATGGGTAATCACCTCACACGATCTAGGCATGATTAAAGGAAGCCACGGGATCAATAACATTTAGAGAGAGAACATGACTTTTTAGAGAGAGAAAAGTGTTCTTTACTAGATTGCTCTAAGCGCTTGCTGTGAGGGGAGGTGCTAAATCACACCATAACTATTAGGGGGATGCAGGTTGCAACTCAGGGCGAGCTCCAACCAAGTCTCAACTCCCCTTCTAGAATATTGTCCTGGCGCTAGCCTTGGCATGTGTTACACACAAGCTCACAAACCCAAGTAAATACACAGAATTACCCAACAAATTCGTCACTTTATTAATCTCAAGCAAATGTACATAGATCAACAAGCAAACATGAGAGCTCTACTGCAAGTCTCCTCCCAACCATAGCTGAATAGGAATACAATAGGGAATGCCTGACAGGTCTTACACTATATCCCCTCAAGCACCCCTTAACCCTAACACATCCTAACGTCGACACATGGCAAACTCCATGCACAGTCGACACTTGCCACTTGGTAGTACCCTAACACATCTAGTAGGTGGACAGTCTAACACGTGTCACTCAGGCATTGGACCAAGTGTCCCAATGAGCATATGGCACGTCCTGTTGACCCGTCCATTGACCGTCCGACAAGTGTCACTCATGCACTGGACCAAGTGTCCCAGTGAGCATATGGCACGTGGCACGTTGACCAGTCAACCCTTGCTACATTTTAGGAGGGCAGTCTAGCAGACTCTCATGAGACCCAACACTCCCTTGGCCATCTCGAAATTAGTCACTATAACAGATATCTACATTTCAATTTACCTATGTTTTATGGTACCTTTCGAATCGCCTTTTCGAACCGTGTTTGAATTGGGTTTGAATCGGGAAAGAATTGACTTCTCCAAGTTCGAACCGGCGAATCGGTTTTACACTATATCCCCTCAAGCATCCCTTAACCCTAACACATCCTAACGTCGACACATGGCAAACTCCATGCACAGTCGACACTTGCCACTTGGTAGTACCCTAACACATCTAGTAGGTGGACAGTCTGACACGTGCCACTCAGGCATTGGACCAAGTGTCCCAATGAGCATATGGCACGTCCTGTTGACCCGTCCATTGACCGTCCGACAAGTGTCACTCATGCACTGGACCAAGTGTCCCAGTGAGCATATGGCACATGGCACGTTGACCAGTCAACCCTTGCTACTTTTTAGGAGGGCAGTCCAGCAGACTCTCATGAGACCCAATACTCCCTTGGCCATCTCGAAATAAGTCACTATAACAAATATTTACATTTCAATTTACCTATGTTTTATGGTACCTTTCGAATCGCCTTTTCGAACCGTGTTTGAATCGGGAAAGAATTGACTTCTCCAAGTTCGAACCGGCGAATTGGCTTTACACTATATCCCCTCAAGCACCCCTTAACCCTAACACATCCTAACGTCGACACATGGCAAACTCCATGCACAGTCGACACTTGCCACTTGGTAGCACCCTAACACATCTAGTAGGTGGACAGTCTGCCGCGTGTCACTCAGGCATTGGACCAAGTGTCCCAATGAGCATATGGCACGTCCTGTTGACCCGTCCATTGACCGTCCGACAAGTGTCACTCATGCATTGGACCAAGTGTCCCAGTGAGCATATGGCACGTGGCAACCACCAACTCAAAACATCCAATTATAAAGGGAACCACGGAGCACGAATATCGCAAAAAATATAGTTTCCAATCATGTAATCCAATTCGTACAATTAGCAATGATTAGCATGATGGATACCTGCTAATCATGTACCTGCTATTTCAATCTAATCCAAATTCACCAATTCAACACATCCAATTCGTACAATGCACAATTGAATGAATTCTCACAATACAATAGGTACAATAGTAGCAGGTACCCATCCAATGTACCTGCTACTGTATTGTGAGAACCAATTGTGCATTGTACGAATGAAATTGGATTACATTCTTACATTTCAAACGATTGTGTTTCAAAACAATTTCTCGCTCTCAGAGCTCACCAAGTTTCAATCTTCTTAAATTATGACTTATCAATGATCACAAATTACAATAAGCACTAAAGTCACCAAGATGGAGATAGAAAATGAAATTGGATGAATCTACTTGATGCTAGTCTTTCTATGACATGTCTAAACCCCAAAAACCCATAAAAACAGTTTTTTTTTTAACCTAAAGAAGTTTCCCGTTTTGAACGTGAACCTCCTGTTTCGAACGCGTTTCGAAACGACGTACGAAACAGGACCCTAAAACATGACGTTCAAGCAACATAAACCTTTCTCCCACACTCATTTTCAACATCCACATAAACCCTAGTATGATGCGATATGTAAACATCTCCATATCCAAGTCAAACAAGCCCGAATACATAACCCACATCTCTTACATAACCTTCGGCGTCTATACGGTGGTACTTATCATCGAAAAAGGTGAACTCATGAGTGACTTATATTGTTAGGTCGAGTATGCCACTATCACAGCCATTGAGAAACTGAGAGCCCGCCGAACATGGGATCTCGATGACTTAGAAGCTAAACTCCTAATTCATGTACTGACACATCCTTGCACCAACTTTGGCCATTTTACTTAGCCAACTTGTTATATTTGGTTTTCCTCTAACTTGGTGTACTGACATCATCCATCCCAATCAAAAGAATGGTGACCCTATGAAACCTCGAATTTATCGCACTATCATGATAGGCCATATGGTGGCAAAACTCTAATGGCACCATTCTCCAAACAACAGGGAGTAGTGAGGCAGAGACTCGGAGACTATATGCATTAGGTCAATGATCAGGATGGTAGCATTAGCTATAGAGTTGGCGACATTCTTATCTCTACTCTATTATATGAGGATGGCGTGGCACTAATTTCACCTATAGCATTGCAGAGACATTTGGATAGACTATGCTCATTTGGGGATATAGATGGAGTGACAATACACACCAGATAGACCCAAGTCATGACCTTTAACACCTCTAGGGCCTATATGCAGTCACAGACTTTTACTTTAAATGGTCAGTTATAAGGTACGAGAGGCTTGCATATGACAGCACCAATCATGATCAAGGGGCTTTCTTTTCAATAAAAGACGTTCAAAATGGTATTCTTCACCTTTCTAAATAGTCAAGCACGAAATAGTGAAGGCCTTCGAGTGGATCTTTTCAAGATAACTAAAGAGATTTTCGCCCCCTTCATTATGGACTTGTTTAACCATGCTTATAAAGACAACTTTCTTGCTCCTTGGCAAATTAACATTATTGTTCCTATTTTTAAGAGTGAAGACAAGAATAATCCCTCTGACCATAGAACAATCATGATAACTCACTTTTTAGCAAATATACGGGGCAGCATTGTGGAGGAAAAACTTAATGCTTGAGCCTGTCATGTTGGGCCCATCGATCTCATATCAAGATCAAAGATGTGTGCCTTGATGATGTGCAAATAATTTCACCTGAGAGATAATACATGCAGGTTTCCACCACTTAACAAAAGCATCTTTTTCTAAACAGTGTGACCGAGATTCAAATTCACAGCCATCTTCTTGGGGCTAAACGCTTGAGGGCAAGATATGTGCTGCCTCTTGAAAAGGTTGTTTCATCCTTTGCTTTTAATTTCTTGAGGCCCTGTTATGGCTCACAAGCCAATGGAGTTATATTCGCCGACAATCAGCCCACTGCTCATCCATATCAGTGAGATTCTTGAACCAATGCAGAGGCAATTGCAAGAACTACTGTGGATAACAAACTAATGAAGCGAAAGATTGTTATTGTTAAAGAGGGAGTCACCGAATTGAAGCACAAGCATGATGAGCTCACATCGAGGAAGCTGCAACCTAACCACATTTGTTTACAGAAGAAGGGCCATCGAAAGTGACTTTACCAGGAAAACAGAGCAAGGCTTGAAACTTTAAACTAATGATTCTTATTTCTAGACTGCCATTTCTTCTCTGAAGTCAATTTTCCAGCAAGACAAACTACTAAAGTGCGAAGACCTAAATTTTACCAAAATAAACTTACCTGAAAAGAAACTGGCGATTAAGGTTGGATACATCAATTGTGTCCATATCTATGACATCAATATTTCCAAAGCCTGACAATGCCAGGTCTTTAAGAAGCTCGCATCCTAGGCCACCGGCTCCAATCACCAATACTTTGCAGTCATTCTGGAGCAAGTCTCTGAGCTGCATGTACGTCCAGTCAATATCGTCAATCTATCAAGCAGCTTTTTGTAGAATCAATGGTGCATAAACACTCTCCATTGAGAAAGTTAAATCAGGAACACATACAAACTGATACTTATGTCATAGTTATGATTGTCAGCTGAATGATTGGCTTCTACTGAAAGTTTAAAAACATCTCAGAAAGGATGCAAGAGAAGTAGCAAAACTAACATTGAGCATCTCTGGGGACTTAGGTTATCGGATTGCACATATGCAGATGTTTAACTCAGCAACATCGAAGTAGGGAAGCAATGCTAAAGCTCAAAACAAAAATCTACAAGACTACGACAAGTACATGAGTAATGCGCGAGGTTGAACTTGACTTCTGAATAGACTTGAAGCAAAAGAGAGTAAATTCAACGAAAACAAACCAAAAGCTTTCTACATTTGCCAAATAAGAGACACAAAATCTCACAGAAAAGAGCCCGAAAATGAAGGCAAGTAAAAAGGACCTCGGCGCAAGGCTCAAATCCCGGACCAACGAGGTTGCCAGGCCGCAAAAGCAGACGATCGAGGTCGTGCCAACGCCCCTGGAGCTCCTCCATCTCTCTATCCCTCCTCCCCCTGCCTCTCCCTCTCCCTCGCTGTGTGTGTTAAATAAGAGTGGCTGATATGACGTAGCCGTATCAAAGATGAGGAGGAACAAACGAAAGCGAACGAAAGCGAGAAAAGAAAAAGGAAAAAGGAAGATAATAGTAGAGATGCCAAAGCCAAAGCCCCTCTCTCTCTCTCTCTCTCTCTCTCTCTCTCTCTCTCTCTCTCTCTCTCTCTCAAAGTCACGTAGGGGCTGCTTAACAAGTGCATGAGGTGCATTTGTACACACTATTATATCACCAATGCCAATGCATCTCTCACTTAAAAAAGACAAACAACATTAAAAAAAAAAATCATTGAGGGAGCATGGTGATAAAGATTGGACCAAGAAATGCATGTGGTACATTTTTTACATCGCCTAAGGCAATAATATCAATGAATTTTTGGCCTTGCCTTGCAAAGCCAATACTATGTGTTAAGATCGGTCAACGGAGTTTTAAAAAAGGTCAACGTTAAAGAACAAATTGTGATAAAGGCCTCGATGTTTTGAGTTTAAACCTAGGTTAAAGGCCCAACTACCTCTCATGTAAGTGATCATGCATGCATGAAAACTAGCAAACTACAAAGAAAAAAAGTTAATTGCATGTACGCTTTGATTTTGCTTTTATTTAAGCGATATGCAATTGATCCATAGCAAGCATGCATCTCATTGACTATCTGCATGACAATGCTTGTACATAACAAAATTTGCATGTACAAACCTGTGTGCATGTTAAGCGAAAGCTTCTTGTAATGTACCAATCTTTTTATTAGGCCCGTACTCCCTTCCAAATTTTTCACAAGTGAGCTCATTGATGGAGATGCATGTATTGACGCTTGTGGATAGTCAAGGTGGCCGTGAGCAACCACTCGGCTTGTCTCCTCAGCAAAGCATTGACATGTCACTATATGAAAGGCCAAAATATCTGGAGATTGGTGTCGATAGGTTGTGGCTTCTTAGATCCTCCATCTTGCGCTTGGAAGTGTTGATTGTCTGACAATAGACATGGTGTGTCATGGCATTCTTGATTGAGGGACAGACCAATGAAGAGCTCCTTGAAAGAGTCTTTGGGTTGTGCACATGACGTTGCAACACCCCACCAGCAAGAAACCCACATGAACATAATGGTAACTTTGTGTGTAAGGATGCAAGAATAAAAATCCTAGAAAGAATCCAATTTTCTTTTGTTGTTGTAGACCACGAAAAGTACAAGAAGGGTGTTGATCCAGTGTGAAGATTGGCACAAATCAATCATTGAGCCTTGTTTTTGTGGTTTTGGAGGGACATAGGCTTATGTCTGTCTCTGCACATGGCATTTTTTCAAGGTTTTCTTCTATACAATCTTCACGTTTTGGCTTGCTTTACTTCACTTCAATGGAAATGCTTGTGGTCCTCATGTTACTGGCATTCACCTTATATAGCTTTTATCTTTAGAATTTTTTGTTTTTTTCAATTTTCTCTTCTCTTGTTTTCGATTGAATTCTACATTTGAAACATCTGTTTTGCTACTTATTAGACTATTTGTAACCATTGGTGGTTATTTTTGGTGTTTTTTGAAGGCAAACTGTTTTATTTACCAAAGTGCTAAGATTGAAGAGTTATAGGCGACTGGTGTGCCTTGGATAATTCATGAGCATAGTATTTGCAATTTTGAGAAGGGTGGAGCGACAGGAACAAAGTTGTCAGAGTGAGGAACATTGCATTGGATGGGGGAGAAAAGGATTGAGAAAACGTTTAGATGTGAAGAGCAGAATTTAAGTGAAAAAAGAGTCAGCTCTTTGATTATAGACACTTATGCTATAACAAAATTCAAAGCGCTTGTGGCCTAAGCATTTGAGATTACTTCAAGAAAATTCAGTCATGACCAAAAGGCAAGCATAAGCATGTGATAAAAGCCAGCATGAGCTTCAGATATTGGGGAAACCTCGCAGATATGAATCCAATAACTAGTTGACTGGATTCTTTTTTGGAAGGTAATTAGATTGTAACATCTTTCTTCATAGAAATGGCTTCTACACTCGGCTGCTCTTCTCAGGGTAATGCTTCATTTATTTTTTATCTTAATATGCAATGTTGGAAAAGTGGAAGGTCCAAGAATGATTTGTTTCCTCTGTGCAATGTATTGTGCTGATCAAATTTGAACTCGGTATATTTATTAGTTCTACTTGATCCTAACTTTGAAATCGTAAGGTATAGATGGTTGTTTTTTTTTTTCACAAAAGTAGTATTCATTTGTTGCCTATTATTTTAATTTAAGAACTTTTTGCAGGTTGGATGAGGAGTTGATGGATTGAGATGTGAATTCTGAAAGTACTGTACTTTTGGACCATAAATGGATCTACAAAAGATCCACAAAAGTGATGGGATGCTTGCTTAACAATCTATCAAAAAACTAGACCCAAAAAAATCGATCTAGATTGGCAATTTGACAAACAACAAGCAAGAACAATCATCAAACATTGATCATAAATGGATCCGAGTTCACACGTGTGAAATGAGGCCTGTTGTACGGCCTCCAAACAGAGAATGTTAGCGTTTCTTGTTAGCAATCCATCTCTATTGTTAGCCAGACTTGTTTGCTGCTACTCTATCTTCTCGTTCTCTCTCTCTATGTAGTATAGTGGGAGTGTGCCCCGCCTATCAGTCCTTTTAGCACATTACTCGGCCATGGTCTCGATCCTACCAATGGTAATGGATGCTCAACTTCATTATTCGATCTGTCAGGACTGTTCTATCTGGTTCTCTACAATTATGCTTAAGATCTTGAATTCTTGCTTACAATTTGCAGATTATTTCTAAACTACTTCTACTCTACTGTGGAAAAGGAAACTATTCTACTGCACACAAAGAAACTTTTTTATCCTAACTATATAATCTACAAGGCATAACAACCTATAACTACAACAAATGTTAATCCTACAAAGCGCTTACTACAATTATCACTCAAAAATTGTAGTAAAAACTTCTCAAGGAGCCAAGCACAAGGAAGCATCGGATCTGAGTGCTGAGTGTGATTCGCTTGCAAGCCCTGCACATCTACCTGATTCTAATCACAAAACCAATCCTGAGGAAGAAGAAAACAGCAGACACATTCATACACATGTGCCCAAACAAATGCATGAACATGGAGCACAAAATGGAAATGCAAGTAGAAAGCTCTTCAATTAGTATTGCAACAACATTTCAGTACAATGTTTATGCTTCCTAAACTCGTGGACGAGGCTCCTTCTTATAGCCACGAGCTAGTTAACTCCAATACATAAAGTTTTTGTTGGATTATTCTCCTTCTTACCAATCGACTAATCGGTTTTAATCTTCATCAATTGTTTATCCAGTTCTGTGGATTTTCTCATGTGTTACCACAGTCTGTAGAATTACACAGAGTTTACGACAGTGTCGTCTTTTTCGCCTGTCAGAAATTCTATTTGAAAAAAAGTAGTGTCTCTTTTTCGCATTTTTCGCCTGACAAAAATCTCATGTAAAATCACAGTGTCGCATTTTTTTTTTTCTAAAGAGCCTCAAATGTTAAGAAAATGGCTCTGGCAAAGTGTGGGACAACCCTAAATGAGATTTAAGGGCACCATCTCTTTTTCTCCCTTTTCGCGAAAAAACCCGACAATATCGTTTGTGGCTGTTTTAGTTCATTTCTGCAGAGCTATAGTTTTGGTTCATTTATGCAGAGAGAACGTTTACGACCAATTTCACCACTTATCAGCAAACAATGACAAGGACCGAATGGATGCCAACTGATCACCAGCCAACTGATAGGACCGGATGGATGCCAGTTGATCACCATCCAACTGGCAATCGCAATTCACGACCTAAATTTTTAGTATAAATAGTTGTTCATATTCATATAGTTTATAATTGATTATCAAAATTATCAGAAGAAGCACTTGAATAGTTAGCTCTCTCTCTCTCTCTCTCTCTCTCTCTCTCTCTCTCTCTCTCTCTCTCTCTCTCTCTCTCTCTCTCTCTCTCTCTCTCTCTCTCTCTCTCTCTCTCTCTCTCTCTCTCTCTCTCTCTCTCTCTCTCTCTCTCTCTCTCTCTCTCTCTCTCTCTCTCTCTCTCTCTCTCTCTCTCTCTCTCTAGCCTATGAGCTTGAACATTCTAGCTCACTTCTTAGAGTTGTTTGATATTGCGCTATTGCTTATCAACATTGCGTTTAATTCAGACTTTCATTTTAGTCGTTCAGAGATAGCATAGAGTACGCGGCTTTTGTGAAGATTATTAAAATATTATCTTCTTATCTCGAGTTTGGGACCATGTCCATGGTTATTTCATGTTGTACATAAAAGGTATGTGAATTGAGCACATAACCTTCTAGTATAGGTCAGATTTGAGTTAGGTAGATTCAATTTTGATGACATGCAGAAGTTTAGATAGCATGCAATGTCATACTGTATGCATGCAACATGCAAAGTGATTTCTATGATCTACACATGTCTAGGCAATTTTATGAGTTGACATGCAGTACATGCAACATCCATGCTGCAGTTACACATGTGGATCTTTGGTAGGTGAATTGGTTCAGTTAAGTGGACTTTCCATGCAACTCCACTGTAGGAATTCGAGTCTCTCTCAAGTAGGAAAATCTTGGCATGTTTTTCCATATTTTGAATAATGAGATTTTGGTAATTTGGACTCATTCTCTCTCTACCCGAGTTCTCTTTCATTGATTTTCTCTCTCTACCCGAGAGCAGCTTGTTTTTCCCATATTGAGCCTTAAAATTATTTTTGACATTCAATTCTCATAGTGAGAAGTTAGATTTTTCAATTAGATGTATGCCATTGTGCTCTTGCCATAGATTTTTCAAGTATATTGTTCTCTGATCAATCTTGTGCAATCACAACACCTCAGTAAGATCCTCTAGGGTGTGTGGTGAAGTTCACACGTGCTAAAAACTTCACATGGTATCAGAGCTTCATGCTTTGAAGAGGTGAGGGTGTATACATCAAATTATCAGTGCTTTTGCTTGCAGGAACTCGAATTTGGGAGAGGGATTCAAACTCGTTGAGAGACAAGCTATCTGTGGATCATAAGTGGATCAAAACAAGCCTGATCTGCTCCAACAAAGCCCTGTATGGACAGAGAGCTCACACATGTGAAATCAGCCCTCATTAATTGAGTGCTACTTCTCTAGATTTGAGAAAAATTGATGTTCTATAGCTTGTTGCATAGGTATTGAAGAGTAGAATGTGTTGCTTGTGTTTCTAAATAAATTTGATTTATTTTTAGAAGAGTTTTAGGCAATCAGAGAGTTGAGAGAGTACTCAACTTGTGGGATATGCCATAGTGAACACACATCAGTTCTTTTCACCATTTTCATCAATTTTCACTGTCCATCAAGTAGAATTGGATAGAAGTGAGTGTTCTGAGGTCTTAGACTTTTCATTTCACACAAATTACTGTGTTTGAGTTGAAAGTAAGTTCCTAGAGAGTTTTTCAGTTCTTTGAAACTCGTGGGAGAGATAGACTTCTTACTTGCATGTGTATTTTTTTTGGTGATTGAAGCAAGAATACTTCTAGATTGCTTAAACTTAGAAAACAAATATTTCTAAGTTATCAGAGAGTAGATGAAAGTGCTTCATCATATGTCATGAGAGTTAAGGATCTTCATCAAGAGTTAGCTGGTATTGGTGATGCCCTTAAGAACACCGAACTTGTTCAAGTAGTCCTTAATGGACTTAGAGATGAGTATGACAATATTGTGTAGACTTATGTTGTCAGGGAGGATCTTCCATCCTTGGAGACAGTAGAAGGTGTTCTCATTGCTGAAGAAAGTATGCAAGAGAACAAGATGTTGAGGATCAACAGACTTTCATTGAAAGATGGTGGAGATGACAAAGCACTCTTCATCGGAGACAAGTCAAGAGGCAAGGGCAAAGGACAACAACACTTCAAGAAGGACAAATCCAAGAAAGGTGGTGAGGATCAGTCCTCACAAGCTGCAACATCCAGTAGCAAGAAGAAGCTGTCAAAGATCAAGTGTTTTTTATGTGGCAAGAAAGGACACTATGCACCAAACTGTTTCAAGAAGAAGAACCAATCTAAGCAAGCTAATCTTACTAATGTGGATGAGTGTGAGGGTGTTGAGAGTGAAAGAGAGGATTCATTAATGATGTCTACTTTTTCATCTTTTCCTTTTAAGAATGAAGAAGTCTGGTGGATAGACAGTGGGGCTAGTTCCCATATGTCTAGTTCTAGGAAGTCTTTCACTAGTCTCATGCCATATCTAGGTGCAAAAAGATCAATCTATACTGCTAATGATGTAGAGTGTAAAATTGAAGGAGTAGGTAGTATTCCACTGCATGCATCATCATCAAAATCTTTTTGCTTACATGACGTACTTTATGTACCTAGACTAACTATGAATCTCAATTGGGTAGGACAGTTGTTTGATAGTGGATTGGATGTCAAGTTTCAAGTTGACAAGTGTATAATCTCAAGAGAAAATGAAGTTATTGCTAGAGGATCTAGAATTGGTAAGTTGTAAAAACTAGATTCTAGGGAGAGTGCTAACATTTCAGATATTGCTTATGAGACCAAGATTCTTCATGAGGATCTGTGGCACAAGAGATTGGGTCATCCCAATTTCAAAGCCATGCAATCTATGGTCAAGGAAGGAAAAGCTGTTGGACTACCAAAGACACTGTCAAAGGAGCTTCTAGCTGAAGAGTAGAATGTGTTGCTTGTGTTTCTAAATAAATTTGATTTATTTTTAGAAGAGTTTTAGGCAATCAGAGAGTTGAGAGAGTACTCAACTTGTGGGATATGCCATAGTGAACACACATCAGTTCTTTTCACCATTTTCATCAATTTTCACTGTCCATCAAGTAGAATTGGATAGAAGTGAGTGTTCTGAGGTCTTAGACTTTTCATTTCACACAAATTACTGTGTTTGAGTTGAAAGTAAGTTCCTAGAGAGTTTTTCAGTTCTTTGAAACTCGTGGGAGAGATAGACTTCTTACTTGCATGTGTATTTTTTTTGGTGATTGAAGCAAGAATACTTCTAGATTGCTTAAACTTAGAAAACAAATATTTCTAAGTTATCAGAGAGTAGATGAAAGTGCTTCATCATATGTCATGAGAGTTAAGGATCTTCATCAAGAGTTAGCTGGTATTGGTGATGCCCTTAAGAACACCGAACTTGTTCAAGTAGTCCTTAATGGACTTAGAGATGAGTATGACAATATTGTGTAGACTTATGTTGTCAGGGAGGATCTTCCATCCTTGGAGACAGTAGAAGGTGTTCTCATTGCTGAAGAAAGTATGCAAGAGAACAAGATGTTGAGGATCAACAGACTTTCATTGAAAGATGGTGGAGATGACAAAGCACTCTTCATCAGAGACAAGTCAAGAGGCAAGGGCAAAGGACAACAACACTTCAAGAAGGACAAATCCAAGAAAGGTGGTGAGGATCAGTCCTCACAAGCTGCAACATCCAGTAGCAAGAAGAAGCTGTCAAAGATCAAGTGTTTTTTATGTGGCAAGAAAGGACACTATGCACCAAACTGTTTCAAGAAGAAGAACCAATCTAAGCAAGCTAATCTTACTAATGTGGATGAGTGTGAGGGTGTTGAGAGTGAAAGAGAGGATTCATTAATGATGTCTACTTTTTCATCTTTTCCTTTTAAGAATGAAGAAGTCTGGTGGATAGACAGTGGGGCTAGTTCCCATATGTCTAGTTCTAGGAAGTCTTTCACTAGTCTCATGCCATATCTAGGTGCAAAAAGATCAATCTATACTGCTAATGATGTAGAGTGTAAAATTGAAGGAGTAGGTAGTATTCCACTGCATGCATCATCATCAAAATCTTTTTGCTTACATGACGTACTTTATGTACCTAGACTAACTATGAATCTCAATTGGGTAGGACAGTTGTTTGATAGTGGATTGGATGTCAAGTTTCAAGTTGACAAGTGTATAATCTCAAGAGAAAATGAAGTTATTGCTAGAGGATCTAGAATTGGTAAGTTGTAAAAACTAGATTCTAGGGAGAGTGCTAACATTTCAGATATTGCTTATGAGACCAAGATTCTTCATGAGGATCTGTGGCACAAGAGATTGGGTCATCCCAATTTCAAAGCCATGCAATCTATGGTCAAGGAAGGAAAAGCTGTTGGACTACCAAAGACACTGTCAAAGGAGCTTCTAGCTTGTAAAGCTTGTGTGTTGGCAAAATCACACAGAAGGCCTTTTCCTAGATCAAGCATAAAAACAAGGCAACCATTTAAACTAGTGCACTCTGATGTTCATTTCTCATCAACTAAGAGCAAAGGAGGAGCAAATTGCTTTCTTTCCTTTGTAGATGATTATACAAGATATTCTTGGACCTATATGTTGTCTTCAAAAGCCATGGTCTATGACTCTTTTCTTACTTTCAAAGCTTATGTAGAAAAGCAGTTTTCTTTCAAGTTGAAAGCTTTGAGAAGTGATAGTGGAGGAGAATACACTTCCAATAAGTTTAAAGACTTTTGTGAGAGAGAGGACATTCAAAGAGAGTTTTCTTGTTCATATACTCCTCAACAAAATGGAGTTGCTGAGAGAAAAAATAGAACTTTGTGTGAATGTACAAAAGCCATTAGGCTAGAAGCTTCTCTGCCTAAAGAATTTTGGGGAGAGGCAGTTGCATGTGCAAACTATCTTTGTAATAGGCTTCCTAATCTTGCAATAGGAGGAAAAACACCATTTGAGATGTTGTATAAGAAAAAGCCTAAGATAGATCATGTTAGGATTTTTGGCTGTGTATGCTTTGTGCATGTGCCTCTAGAAACTAGGAAGAAGGAAGATCCTAGTGCAGTTAAAGGAATTTTTGTAGGATATGCATCCACTAAAAAATCATACAAAGTATATCTTCCTTCTACTAACAAGAATTTTGTTAGTAGAGATGTGATCTTCCATGAAGATCAGAAGTTTAACTTGGATGATGCATAGATCAAGGAGTCAAGCTCACATGAATCTTGATGCAGGAGGAACAACAATTGAAAACGGTGAAAGCTCATCGACAAAATATTGATGATCAGGCACTTGTGACATGCCAAAAGCAAGGCAAGGGCAAGGGCGGGAAAATGTTTAAACAACAATTTTTCAAAATTCAAGAGGAAGAGGGAAAATCCAGCAAGACTAATAAGAAAGGTAAGTGCAATTTTGTCGATGAAGGTGAAGTCAAAGACTCTAGCATCTTCATATCAGTATTGTCATCAAACCATGAAGATCAAGCTTGGTGGATTGACTCGGGTCCCACTAGGCACATGACGGGCAACAAAGACTGGTTTAGTATCTTGAAGGAGCTACAATGGAACATCAATTTCAAGGGTTGTACAACTGTGGTGTCCCAATATATATATATATATATATATATATATATATATATAGAGAGAGAGAGAGAGAGAGAGAGAGAGAGAGAGAAGAAAATAAGTAGACCAAAGATTGAAAGATTTAAGACACCAAGGACAATCGAAAGGACAAAAGAGAGGTGTGTGAATAAATGGTACAGATGGTTGTTATCTTAGGATACCGATGGAAGAAAAGATAGATGCGTGAAAGATATGAAATAGGATGAAGGTTGAGCTGATGGAGATGGAGATGAAAACACGGATGGAGACGATATAAATTTTTTTTTTCAACAAGGCTAGGAATTAACTCTCGTCCTCCTCACAATAGTTCGATGGAACTCCTTTGAGTCCTGCGAGGGTTATTTTGAGCCAATCGTCAAAAATTGAAGATTTTTGCTAAAATCGAGCACTTTTTAGGACTGTTTCTCTAAGATCTCAAGATCCAAAAGTTACTTCCCAAATAAACTCAAAAAGACATGAAAAAAGTGCATTTTTTGGTGTTTTTTTGGTAAAATTTTGAGATTTTCTGGGAACTAACCTTTGCAGGCTCTTCTGTGCCACTATCTCAATGAGATGGAGCTGCAAAATTCTCTGCAAAGGTTACTTACCACATGAACTGAAAATTTTGTCGTCTGAGAGGGTTATGTCGTCTTTTTTGACCTGGGAAACCTTCGCAGAGGGACTTTTTCTAGAAACTAACTTTTGCAGACTCATCCGTGTCACTATCTCAATGAGATGGAGCTGTAAAATTCTCTGCGAAGGTTACTCACCACAAGAATTGGAAATTTTGCTGTCTGAGAAGGTTTAGCCTTCATTTTTTGTCTTCTTTTTTTTTATCTTGGGGAGCTTTGTAGGGGCATTTTTTTGGGATCTAACGTTCGTAGACTTCTCTGTGTCCTTGTCTTAGTGAGATGGAACTTCAGAGAGCTCTACGAAGGTTAGTTTTGATTTTTGAATTTTTTTTTGTTTTTACAAGGGATTTTTGGCCAATAGAATTTGAGGCCAAAGCCCTAAAATCCACTATATATAGTGGTACTTTGTGAGTCATTTTACATGTTCATTTCAATAAAACAGGTTGAACCTCTATCGAATTGAAATTGGATGTCCTTGCTATTCTTCCTTGCTCTATCTCTCATGTTTTATTTGAATTTTGATATTGTTGGATTTGCTAATTGTTGGGATTGTTACTTTTTATACTTTTTTTGAGAGAAGGAAGAGAGAGATAAAAGTAAGTTTGATCTTTGGTTGAGTAGTGTAAAAGGATCATAGTGTTAATTGTTAGTGTTAATGTATTGTAGTGTTAATTGTGGAATCATAAACATGTGTATGAATTTGAACTATGCTATCGCTCTCATGGGAATGAATCTCTGCATAACACGTTAATCTTCTTCATCCTTTGATGTTTGAATGTGCTTGGATCTAGGGTTGAAGGAGGATAGGAAATACCTGCTACAACCATAAAAAATTATTAAGATGATGATGTTGAAATAACATCAATTTCTTGCTTCTAGAAATTTGTGTGCTTTTCAATAGGGGCTTGTTTTTTTAATTTTGAATGGCTTTCTAAGTTTAGAATAGGGTGGCCAACAAGTACTCATCTACATTTTGATAGGTAGAAGTGTTTGCAAGTTAAAAAGTAGGTTGAAATTATTAGTGCTTCGTGTAAATGAAGGTCGGAGTTTTTCTTTTGAAGTAGGGAAGTGAAAGCTTGGCTATTTTGTGGGCTGTCATGAAAATGTGGGCCAAGCAAATAGGTGCCCAACTTCAACTTTCAGAAGTTCTTTTAAAGTTTTGTTTGTGCCTAAATTCAAGTTGCCAAATATAGAGGAAGTTTTGGAAGGTTGCACACTATGAAGTAGTGAAGGGTGTAAGCAACCCATCATAAGCTAAAACTACATTTCATTTTGGTTTTCAGGTTTTTTCACAGAACTTTAGTGACCTTCAATGGTTCTCTAGTCTATTCTTATGTTGGATTAAGAAAGATAGACTAAAAAAATTCTACTATATGTGAAGGGAAGCTTTTTACATAGAAGGTGGATATGATTTTATAAAGGGTCTGTGAATTCTTTCTCTTCTCAACTTTTGGATTTAAAGAAGAAAGAGTATGAATTGCTCTTATCTTTTAAAGCAAATGTTAGTTCTCCTTCTACATTGCTAGAAACATAGATGAAACCATTTTGAATTTTGGTTCTTGTAAATGGAAATTTGCCAACAAATTTAACAATGGTTCATTATGAGTGTTGTGATGAAAACCAAAAGAGGCACACAACATGTAAACGATAACTTGGATAAGTTATAGGTCATTTTCATGTGATTGAATTCAAAACTTTTTTTTGTTGGGATTGAGCTTATAAGTAGTAAGCTTGGAATGAGCTTGTGAAAAGAACATGCACTAGCTTACACTAAAGCATTCATAAGCTTATTGTCTTATTCTAATCTTAGTTTTCTTTGTTGTTGCTTTGAATACTAGAATCACAATCAAGACACTCCCATGGATCAATCAACCTCTAATCGTACCTTTGACTTGTATAAACCTGATAGTGTGGCACAAGCCCTACAACTCCTCTACCAACAAACTCAAGAGACAAACTAACAACTATATGAAACTAATGTAAATTACCAAGCTCTTGATTCTAAGTTGGCCAATTGACGAAAGCATGTAGTACCTCCTCCCATTGAAGTATATTAAGGGGAAAACAAAGAGAGGAGTCTACAAGTACTAAATTCATGGCTTAATATCTGGAATAAGTATTTCGCCGTGAATCTTTTATTCAAAAGTGAAAAACTCTCCACCGCTACTATGTTTTTGGATGGAAAAGCTTTAATATGGTGGGAGAACTTAGTAGCCAAAGGAAGACAAACCATTAACATGGGAGGCGGTTTGCTTAGCATTCAAGAAATACTTTCTTCCTTTGTTAGATGATTATTAACATTTTAAAAAAAGTTTGGGATGGACTATGACAAACGGCCTTGGGCAGTTTGTTCAAGACTTCTGTGAGTATCTTAATCCTCTTTATAGTGAAATACTTCCAAAGATATAGATGGTCATGTTCATTGATGGTTTACCCAAGGACTATCATAGTGGATGTTTGAAGGAATCATCTCAACACCTTAGAAGATGCTATTAGGGTTGCAAAGTTTTGTGATGATTCTCCTAAGCTGCATAAGAGTCATCACCCTAATGAGCAAAAAAAGAATTTCAATTTAAAAGGAAGGATAAGGAAGTTACCAATGAGACATCTTCCAATCCTAATTCTAAGAAACCCAAACACAACCTAATAAACATCAAGTTGGTAAGAAGGACCTAGCAAAAGCTCGGAAGAAGAATTTTTGTTTCAAGTGCAATGGAGATGGTCACTATAATGATCTCCAAGTCGAGATCTTCTCAGATCATGTTACATGCAACTAGAAGGACACCTGTGGAGCAAAACCACCCAACCAAAAAAATACCCTAACCACTTCACCCCCAAGCCAAGGTGAATGAATACAAGAGATGAGGGGATCCTGGCATTTGAAATTAGAAAAGACAATGAAGAGATGAGCAAGTTCCATATACTCTCCAAGAACTAGAGAATATTCCCTCTAGGACCCCTCCATTCCTATCAAAAGCAATTGACCTCCTATTCTTGCACAAAAGTTGTCAAACACCACGCAAAAGCTCCATAGGTCCAATTGAAGTACCTAGGCCCTCGTAAGATTATTAATTACATTACACCAAGCCTAAAATAATGTGGCATAACTAACAATCTTATACACTGGAGTACCAGCTATCCATGTTAGGAATTATTCCGAATCCCACATATTGGACTAGGACGTAATATTATTTTCCCCCTGAACTACTTCTGTCCTCGGAAGTAGAAACTAGGAAAGTTCTTCTTTATGCTTTCAACCCTTTTTCATGAATCATCATCCTCAGTCCGACCCTTCCCCGAATCAAACACTCAGAGATAGAATGATTTCTCAATTGTTTATCTCTAGTTCTGAGCACTCTTTCAGGTTACAAAGATACACTAAGCGATAAATTCTCCAAGTGGGTAAGATCATCATCAGATCCAACTACACCACCTTCATGTAAACTTAATTTCAATCAGTTGACTTACTTTGAAGATCAAGTTTGTAAGCTAAAGAACCACTTTTCTTATAATCCGAAGTGGTCCACAATATTTGGTATGCACACAATAGATTTTGTGCATCACTAAGTCTAAAGATCAAGGAATTCATGGATCTGGACTGTGGGGGAGGGGTTGGATTTATCTCTCTCTCTCTCTCCCTAATGCAATAGTTAATTTAGATTTATTCATGTTGTTACATATTTACTCACATTATTGCACAGTTTACAAAAATACACGAGAATTGCAAATTGTATCTAGTCACCATAAGACTGAATGTTCGATTCAAACAACTATCGAATGTAACATTTGAACCTTTGTCAATCTCAACTCAAACTAATTTGACTCCAGTTTGAATCGACAATTGTCAACTGTCTAATTATCTTAATACCACTCTTAATAAATATAGTTACTTGCTTAAACTAGTTTTAGCAATATGACAATGACAACAACCATGATCATTGCCTACCCAAGCGAGGCCCAAGTTCACAAAGTCAAGTTGAAAAATAAGTGTGTCGATATGGTCATCACCCAGTTCTCATATGTAGAGGACGAGCTTGAATGCAATGTCATGATTGCATCTTGATCATCTATGACTGATCCGACAACCAACATTTGTTGCAAGAGATTTTTAAACTGGTTAATGTGATTATAAAAAGAATCACTATTCGACATCTTGAGTGTGAAGAATTTTCTTCGTAGATGTAACTTGGTAGCTACATCTTTCACATCATATAGTAAGCTCAGGATGTCCCAAACTTCTTTTGAAGTTTTGGCTTCAACTATGTGGCCAATTTGAGTATATGATATATTGAGGTTAATAAGCGCGAAAGCTTTACGATCCTCAATTTCCACTTTGAGTTGACTTTATCGTCTTCAAGCTTTACTTCGATGCCTGTAATAACATCCCACAACTCGTTGGCAATTAGCAAGGTCTTCATCTTAAATTTCACAAATGATAATTGGATCCATTCAGCTTGTCTGCTATAAGACCGACTTTACTTTGAGAAACCATCAAGGACTTTAGTCTGTCGATTGTATCGGTGACGTTAAGAAAGAGATACCGTGTTGTGCTACAATTGGAAATCAATTCTTTGATACTGAAACTGATAGTATGAACTGAAGAATATGATATCTATTTGATATCGCAAAAGATATCAAGTATTAGAGCTCTGATATAACAGATTGCTTTGATATAACAAATTGCTCTGATATTATAAAGGTAATAGCAAATTAAAGAATTCGCTCTGATATCATATTGGAAAGAGATGATTAGATGAAAGAGAAAATAATTCAACAAAGTCGAAGTAGGTAAGCGCGACGGAAGAAACCTTCTTTCCTGTGCATGACTACACCTATCAGTATTGAACAAAAATAGTGATAGAAATCACGTTCAATCTTTAGCAACTAACTTTGAAATTGCTAACATATAAGTGATTATGCAGCCAAACATAAAACATTGAATTATCAGACAAATAATAAGAGATTATCAGTTACAAAAGAAATATAGAGAAGCATTCATACTAACATGATACTGAACGCAATTAAAGATAGATTGATTCAGTAAAAAGAAACAAATTAAAATGGAAATGAACACAAAGGAATTACGGATTAAAGCCGCGTCCTATGAGCTATCTCTGAGTAACTGTAACTCTCTCTGAATTAAGCACTTCCGCTAATAAGCAGTAAGCGCAATAGCAAACTCTAAATCAACCCTAAAGAACTAAGCTAGAATGCTTAAGAGTGTTTAAGCTTGAAAGCTTGAGAGATGCTAACTATGTTTCAATTCTTGATCATTCAAAAATGATCTGAGATGATGATAACGTAGAAACAATTATTTATACTAAAATAATGTGGCAACATCCAATTAGTAGGACAAGTAATTAGGTCATAGATCATAATGGCCAGTGGGCCATAGTGAGCTGGAATCCATCCAGTTGGTAATTCCTAGAGATTTACTTGCTGTAAGATTAGGGCAAGTCTTTAGCTTCAAGACGAGTGTCGTTGAAGTGGCCAAAGTCATCGAAGTGCCCGAAGTCTTTGAAGTTTGTCGATGATGTCAATAAACGTAGGAGCCACCTGGGAGCCATTTCCAAGTAGTTCTGCAAGTCTAGATAAATGAAGTTGGATGAAGATTAAAAGTTGATTAGTCGATTAGTAGGAGAGTAATCTAACATTTTGAATAGTAAGACTTTGTACAATGTTAGCATGAGCATCCAACAAACCATTAAGAATAACTTGAACAAGCTCTCCTTCCTTAATGCTCTCATCAGTGCAAGCTAACTCATCACTTAAAGTCTTCACTCTCAAAACAAAAGTATTAGGACTCTCTTCTTTCTTTTGTATGCTTTGAAAGATTTGTTTTCTTAGAGTCAACACTCTAGAAGTAGACTTGGATTCATAAAGCTTCTTCAAAGCTTTCCAAGTCTCTCGAGATGAATTGCACTTACCAATCTCCTTGAGTAGCTCATTGGTAATATTCATCTTGATCATGTGTAGAGCTTTCTTAGCTCTCTTGTCATACCTCACTTGATCTTGTTGAACCAAGGGTCTCTCCTCCAACCCTACAACAGTCAACCCATGCATTTCAAGAAGTGATTCCATCATCACCTTCCATTTAGAGTAGTTGCTTGAGGTAAGCCTATCATTGCTTTCCAACATGAATCCACTTGATGTAGCCATGTTGCAATGACCTGATCTTTCTCTTTCAACATGTTCCAATGCACAAAGCACTCTTTTGAAATACAACAAATGTATGGAACCTCTCAATTCTCTTCTAGCACTTATAACTAGCAAATCAACACATAGAATGAAGAAATCTTGATCAACCTATGATCTACCAAAAATCAAATGAATCTTGCCACTTCCTAAGATTTAAACACACTCCACTGAAGTCTAGCAACCTCAAAAAATAGAGATCCAATCAAAAATAGGGTTTTGAAAAAATCACAAAAAAATGAATCTTCCAAATTCTAAGGTGCAATTGCAACAAACTTGATATAGAATCTTGTAGCCTCTAATGAAGCTTTCCTAATGCATAGAAAATCGACCAAATCCATTAAGGCATGTGTGAAATCAGCCTACTTCAAGTTCATAAACCTAAATTGAGATCACCACCATGTCGATTAATCTGAGGAATGATTCCTTTATTCTGGAGCGACGCAACACATGACGAGTCATCAAGAATGGTTTACAGACTATTCCGCCTACAACATCAAAAGATTCATTCACTTCAGAGACAACATCTCACATGAAATAGAAGGTGAAGGTATTATCAGACTAAACTTTCTACACTGACTGTCGAAACAGATACCAAATGTATTGTATGTCTCGAACCTGACGACAAATCTATCGACGGTTAGTCATATTATTGATTTAGGACATAAGGTAGAGTTTGAGACAAATTCATGTCAAATTCTTGACAAAAGTAAAGGGTTTTTGCTCTCAAAAAGAGACAAGGATATATCTAAGGCTCACTCATTGTTATTCTATGACTGATCGTGCTATAGATCTGCTAATAAAGAATTGATTTGTCATTATAGACTTTGTAGGAATTCGGTGGGCCTTCAACGGATACAACTTAAGCTTTCTAGTTCAGAGGTTGCACCGCGATGCAACTTAACCTTTCTGGTTCAGAGTTTGCACCAAAATCATGGAGCCTTTTGCCCCTTCCGTGAGCTGCGTTCCGGGATCCCGTCCCCGGACGCCTAGCCGCCCACGAATCCAAGTGCTCCCCCTTGTCCGCAAAGGGGCTGGTACCAGGGGACATTAAACACTTGGACATTTTTCACTTATATCCACTTTGAAAAAAGTCCCACTTCAACTTTTGGGATTTCTTTGAGTGTGGGTTGTGGCGCCACTTTGCCATTCCAACACTCCCCTCAAAGTGGAGCACAGGTCACGTTGCCTGCTCTGATACCATGTAGGAATTCGGTGGGCCTTCAACAGATACAACTTAACCTTTATGGTTCAGAGGTTGCACCGTGAAGCAACTTAACCTTTCTGGTTCAGAGGTTGCACCAAAATTATGGAGCCTTTTTTCCCTTCCGTGAGCCGCGTTTCGGGATCCCGTCCCCGGACGCCTAGCCGCCCACGAATCCAAGTGCTCCCCCTTGCCCGCAAAGGGGCTGGTACCAGGGGACATTAAACACTTGGACATTTTCCACTTATATCCACTTTGAACAAAGTCCCACTTCTACTTATGGGATTTCTTTGAGCGTGGGCTGTGGTGCCACTTTGCCATTCCAACAGACTTGGCCACCTTAATCATATGTCGATTGCTAATATGTTCAAGCGTTCTTTAGTTCTTGATTCAGACTACCGAATTGTCGACTCTCTTGTCTGCCAAAGTTGCATTGTAGGAAAGCAGACTAGAAGGCCATTTGAGTCAAATCAAGAACTTTTTTTCAAATATTTGCTAGACATGATTCCCATTGTAAAAGCTCCATTTTTTTTTATTTTCAACCTTCAACAACATGGTCATAACTCTTGGTAGAGTTAAATATGAGTGTGTCATGATGTTCATCACCCAGTTTTCATATGTGGATATGATAACAGTGTCATCACTGTGTTTTGATCATCTATGACTGATCCGACAATGGCCATGTATTGCAGGAGGTTCTTGAACTGGTTAATGTGATTATGTAGTGATCACCATTTGCCATTACGAGGGAGAAGACTCTTCTCATGAGATGTAACTTGGAAGTTACGTCTCTCACGTCGTATGTGGTGTTCAAAATATCCCAGACTTCTTTCGATGTATGAGCTTCAGAGACGTGGCCGATTTGCATATATGAGATGTTGAGGATGATCAACGTAAAGGCTTTGCTTTGCCATCCTTTAGCTTCCATTTGGATATTGTTGCGTTGTCTACTTTGGGTCTGAGCTCGACACTTGTGACAACATTATACAATTCCTTAGCCATTAGCATAGTTTTCATCTTAAATGTCCACAGATGGTAGTTGGATTCATAGAGCTTGTTCGTGATAAGACTGGCCTTGCTTTGGGAATCCATGTGAAACTTAGTCTAAGTGATAATGAGAACTATTAGTGACTTAAGAAAAGAAAATCTAGTGATATTAACAGAATAAAACAATGATTTTTCTATCAAAAGATATAATCAATTCTATGGAAAGCTTTTGATATCAAGAAATTGAAATCAAATTACTATAAGCTCTGATACTATGTCGAAAAAAAACTCCTTGGTGCATTTACCACGTCCATCGAATCAAATCGGAGTATCAAGTCAAATCACTCGTTTGTCATAACTTTTTGGATACTAATCCAAATGACCTGCCATATGGATCAGATCAAATCTAAGACAATGCTCTAAAACCTTATGTAAAGAAATTTGAAATAAAATCTCAAATCAAATCTGAAAAATTTAAACAAAGTGAAGGGAAATTTCTAATCACCTATTTTGATAGCTTTTGGAAAAAGTACAATAACTTTTGTCTCTCTTACCCAAATTGTTTGCAAAGTGGTGCAAATGAAAGCTAAAACAAAGCTCTACAAACGTATTGAATCAAATTTGAAATGAAAAACTAATTTGAATGTTGAAATTTGGTCTGAACAGACCTGAAAAATTCAAAGTTAGAAATTAGCCAAAAGAAAGCTACAAATGCAATAAACTTATCAAATCTAATGAAATTCACATAGAATCATCATGAATTTAGGATCTATGCTCTGACACCAAAAAATTTCATGTGTCAAATCCCAAGCAAATAGCAATTACAAAAGCAGTAAAGCTAGAAACAAAAATAATACAAGACAATCATGATAGCATATCCATAGAAAGGCTTTACACACACGCACGCGCGCGCGCGCACACACACACACACACACACACACACACACACACACACACACACACACACACACACACACACAAGGATATTTTGATGTACTTTCTTTCCCCTTCTAAAGTCTTCTCCCCTTTTTCACCTTCACGATGACAAGCACCAATATAAATAGATACAAACCATCGACATCTAATCATCCAAGGAGGGGAGATTCTCTCCTTTTGACTCATTCATCTTTCGGGAGCTATTGGCTTCTCATTTGGTCTTGTTGCTCTATTGCATGGGGGAAACAAACCTTGGTTAGATTTAGTCTAATGGATGGGAGGATTGTCCCATCCTAGCTCTTTGAGACGTTCTTCTAGTTACATCCTCTGGATCTATGTAGGCTACATCTTAGGAGTTTTACAATGGTATTAGATCCTAGTTTGCTATGGATATGATAAAGGAGAACTAGTTGTGATCTTTATGTTGCTGGCACCATTGTGAGAAAGATCCATGCTTGAGTTTTGAGTGTGCACGAGTTGTTTGAAGTTGACATGATAATTAGAAAAATTAGGCTATAGTTTTTAGCTAATTGATTCTCTTACCACAACCCATTTTTTTTGCACTTGTTATGATTCCAAAATTTTAAATTTTTTAAGCTCTCTTTTGGATAAGTGGGTTTGGCTAAATTTTTTTGTATGCAAAGAATTGAGTCTGCGAAGTGAGTGCAAAATTTTTTCATAGGATGACCATGCTTGGAAAATCCGACCGAAAAATGATTGAAGTCATGGAAAACCATCTCATCAAAGTGCATTGACTAGTTTTTACTAATTCTTTTGCCATCATTGCTTGTTTGACTAGTTCTCGATTGGTACTTGATCAAATCATCTAAAATTTTGATGCATGTTAAAGCACTATTGGGCATAGCTAACATCCTAATATGAGTGGATCCGGTTTAGTAGAGTGAGAACCATGCATCCAGGTTTATAGAAACTATACTAACCTTTTTAAAACTTGGAAGCACTAATTGGTCCTCCTTGAGTGGTGCATGATTGATAATGTAAAACTCATAATAGCTGCCATAGAGTAGGGCGCCCATGCTTGTCAATTTTGGTCAATTGATTGATAATCAAGTGACAACGAAGCATTCGAAGTTCGAGCATTTTTTGTTTTGCTTGTCTTTTTGTCATGTTTGGGTTTTTGGTTTATTCTCTCTCATGTTCAGGGGATTATGGTCAAACTTTCACAATTACCTAACACTAGTGGGGTGACCTAATTTTATTGAGTGGAACATGTGAAATGCAATTTGTTCCATGTGTGATAGCAATATGAAGTTTATTTTTTTTGAAAGGGAAATTAAGTTTCTATTGGAAACTAAATTTAAAGCAAGTTACACATATACTTGTCATCATTAAGGAGCTAGTTATGGACATAACCTACATTGTAATGAGGTGTTTGCCATTTATTGGAAAGTATATATCTCATGCTTTGATTATTGAAGGATGGGAAAACCCATCAATGTACAAATAGATGAAAGCAAAAAGGAAGATAATGCCCATTGGCAAAGAGTAATTAAGCTAAAAAGCTTAGTAAAACATAAAATATTAAACTAATTACTCAAAACCTACTGCTTGATGTAAATCACTAACTAGAATAGTTGCAATAATAGGTAATGCATGAAGCTTCGAACTCGCCGCTCCTACAAATTGAGCTCGTCGAATAATTGAAAGTTCATGTAAACATTGCAATGCAACAAAAATACGTTGACGATAGAAAGATACAATGACAGATGGTAATGTTGCACTTTTTTTCTGGTGCTTCACAACAAGCTCAGCACATAATGACAAGAAGTCATTACTTTCTTATGAAGACATCCATATGTTTCCAAAGCAAAGAGGATGAATTCTTCACCAGATGCACGATCATTATAATCTCTCTCTTTCTCTTGAGCTGCGTGGTGGAAGAATGATGAAGAAGGTCCTGTCGAGAGGGATCAACAATAACGACATCTCCAAGAGTACGAATTTCCTCATGAGAGAGAACAAGGTTAACACGTCGACGAGATGATTGCCCAGATGGCCCTTGCAAAATGTGTGTATGCTCTCGAACAACATGGAAGCCACTAATGAGCAATAGCTACAAGAACATCACGAATGGAATCATGTGACACTATACGATAACCACCTGAAAGGCACCGCATAAGATGAGTACCTAGAGAATCCAACACATGACCACATGAACACTTAGAGAGCGCCCCACTTAACATTGGATGTGGGAGTCCCAACTTGGTACGAAGGGCAGTGATAAACAAGTCAGACGATCAATATCAAGCTTACAATCAAATTAAAAGCTGCAAGCTGGCAAGTTAATGATTCTAGCAATCAGACGGAAGAATATTTCGTTAACTGAAAAGTGACAGATGGGGCCAGGTGGGTACCATGAGGGAATTGCTTTATTTGTGTGGACTCATTTAGTTTTAGTAGCTGCAACTCCTAGCCACCGATGGAATCTATAAAGCACATCACATACACAAACATAAAATTGGCCAACAAACGTTACAGGAACTGCCAAGCTACAAACCAAAAGCCTCATAATGAAAAGCAAGGAAAAAGGTGGCCTACTCCTCCGCATACCAAGGGTTTTCACCACGAGTCTGATTTGATCGTGTGGCATAGCTATGTTGTCGTCTATAGGTCAGTCGCTGCACCATCTTGCTCTATCTTATCCTTCATGTTATCACGATTCTCTCTCACTCTCTCGCTCCCTCCTGAAAACCCCGACATTTCTAAAGGCGACAAAATAGAAGGGCATGGAATGTATGCCCCACCATCGACGACATCAGTTCTTTCCATCCAACAGCTCTCTTTAAAACTCATCAACTACGGTCCACGACTCACATGCATAGAGAAGTAACCGCCATGCATAATAAAGCAAATGCTTTTTTTTTTAACACGATTCATGCTACTTTAGCCCTAAATCAAGGTTTAAAACTTTAAAATTTGGGTTGCAAATTTGGGCTGCCACAATAATTAATCTTTAATGTTAACTTTTTGATAACTCCATTGACCAACCTCACCACATAGTATTGACTTTGCAATGCAAGGCCGGGCCAACAAAAGGCATTATAGAAGTGTGCTTTGGTAACTAATAAGGAATTCATTTTTTACTCTCGTTTGAGTAAATGAAGTCGGACTCCCCTTCATTACTTAAGAATTATAAAACATGCAACCAAAAAGAAAGAGAGAGAGAGAGAGAGAGAGAGAGAGAGAGAGAGAGAGAGAGAGAGAGAGAGAGATTTTGTGGGTATTGTGTGCAAGAGGAGAGAAGAAAGGTAAGCGAAGCAAAAGCAGCAGCTATGTTGGAGAAATTGGGATTGCCGCCAAGGCCTGCTGCAAGGGGTAGCAGCTGGGTTTTGGACGCCTCGCATTGTCAAGCCTGCGCCTCTCCCTTTTCTATATTCAATAGAAAGGTACTTGCTACATCCAACCATGTTATTATATATGCCTCTAATCACAACAAACATTTGCTACCCATTTTCCAAATTTCCCAATTTAGTTGTTGGATCAGTGAATCTGCAGCTGATCCTCAAGTTCTGGGATCGCAAAATTCTAACCTTCTAAACTTGGAATTAGGCATTATTTTCTGCAGATCTTGAAACGTTTGCTTTCTGGTTACTAGATACGTATGTCTTATTGATAAATTTATCAGAAGATCCGAATCATTCTTGAAGACCTTTTTCTGAAGCAATTTTGTCACTTATTTGGCCTGCATCATAAAAGATCTAATTTACCCTTGAAATTAACTCTGGGTAAGTCTTCTAATTGCAAACGCGGTTGCAAATCAAGCTTCTATTGACCATTACACTTATGTGATTTCTTGTGGCAAACCCGTGGCTTTAACTAGCAAGTATGGAAATTCCGTGTAAGATGGTTGCTATTGGATTTCTTTTATTTATGATTTTTGACGAACAAAAATGAAAGCCAACAGCGCTGATTACATGAAAATGGTCTGTTAAGAGCAATAAATTTCATTGTTCTTACATAGTGAAGGCGGATTCTAAGCTGTGCTGCACTAAGCTGAATCACAAAATGAATAAGGGAAATGATGTTCTTTTTTTGAGGAACACCCTCCTGGTTCAAGAGGTTAGGAAAGGGGAATTGAGAGGCCTTGCAAACTAGTTAGAAGTGATTTTGCTCACGGCCTTCAAGCAAAAGCATGTCAGGCCCGCTGCTGAGGCGTTGGGATGCAGATAACTGGCGAGCTTCTGAACTGACTCAAGCTATCATTTTATCTAGTGTGAATCCCACCATGACCTCTTCTCTTTCAGAATAAGACCTGCTGGAAAAGAAATAAAGAACTAAAGGAATACCAAACTACCAAAACGAGAACTGTGAAACCAATTTTCAATCGTGAAATCGACTGGTATTGTAAGATCGGTACTCGAGGATTATTGGCTATGAAGCAGCATTAAGAATAGTTTTCCAAGTCAAGAGTTTACATCTAAGGAATGACCCACAAAATTTCTTCAAAAGGTCATGGTCATGTGGACGATAAAATAATTACTTTGAAAGTCTAGTCTAAGTTCCACTAAATTTTGCTATGGGTAGTAATGAGCTGAGATGCAACTAAGAAGTTCACAAGTTAAACCTTCAATGCTTTTGCTAGGTTTAGGAAAGCCCAAGCTTTAGGGAAGTTCCAAAAGAGCTCATCTTAAAGAAAAGCTACATAGAGTAACCATTTAAGAAGCTACTGACCCTCCAAAGGCTACCCATGGAAAAGCAAGCACCATGTAAGTAGGTTCAATACAAGGAAAGTTTGAAGTTGATTGCTTTAATAGGACGAAGTTCAAATCCCTCAGTTAGGTGGTAGAACTTGCTTATATTTATGGTGGCCAAAGGGAAAATGATAAATTCTCTCTCTCTCTCTCTCTCTCTCTCTCATTCCTTATTTTGAAAAAAACTCTCTTTGTGTTTCTCTATCTCTCTTGATCTCCCATTCCATTGTCTTGCACCATCAACCACCTCTTTGTATGAAAACTAAAATCATTGAAAAACTTACACCACCTCTATTGGGGCTTGAGGTACTAGGAACGAGAGCCCCTTGAAGTCTTGTCAACAACCAGTGAGTATTAATTTTTGGCATTGTAACAAAATTCATTCTTCAGCGGTTGTAGGTGATTTATGGGATTTTATTGGATGGTGATACTTGGTGTTTTATGGAGACACATGAGAGTCGAGAGAGGTGCCTACCACTTTCTCTAGGCTCTCCCTGGGAATCACTACACCGTGATGAAATTTGTTCTACAGGGGGTATAGGTTCCCACAGGGGGGGGGGAGGGGTGTGGCATGTCTTTTGTGAGACCATCTACATTCAGCCATTCCATTGGTGACTAGAGATGACCTAGCATGTTTAATTGGAATATGTCTATGCAGATATCACATTTTGGCTTGGAATCAGATGTGTTCATAGCAGCATGCTACTTCCCTCTTATGTTGATGATGCTGATGCTTCTCCTTATGTTGATATCTCATTTGATATTATCTCCTTTTTAGAGCATGGGCAATGGACATGCTACTCCTTGGCAACTTCAATTCCACAACCTTAGTGGAGATTGATCTACATGACTCAACTACATATCCACTATGTATATAGACACTAGATGTTGAGGAGATTTGTAGCAGATAGGTCGGATCACCTCATATGGAGGCTACTTGTTGCATCTTGGAGAATCACATGAGCTAGCCATTTACAATGGCCTATCCAGATAGCCTTCTTCACGTGACTTCACTTGCCACCCTCATAGTGGCGGTCCACTCTCTCTCATTTCTCACATCTCAAATTTTATGATCTTTCCTACCACTTTATCTAGTCATTCTTGTCCCTCCTTCCAGGGGTTAGACGCACCTTTATACCTCCTCTTCCCCTCATACATATATATATATATATATATATGCTAATTGTAAACCCCATCCCATGTACCAAGGTGCCCTTAGTTCTCTTCTATCCCACATGCCATATGACATCACTTTGGAAAACCAAGCGGCCTATCTCTCATCCTTGCTTCATACTGCTGCTTCCATAGCTTTGCTAACAAACAATATAAACAAGCCTCTTATTTCCCCTGAGATACCTGGTATGATGAGGAATGTAAACAACTTCAGGTCCTTGTCGTTCATACTCGTACCACCTCACCTCACCTCACCTTCTTCAAGACACTACCAAATAATATGACTCCCTATGTTGTTGTAAGAAGAAAGCCTACATGGAAGCTGAAAATAAGTGACTTTCTGATCTATTGTTTAGCTCTTCATTGGGATCCTTTTGGCGTGAGTTCTTGCCACATGCACTTCTTGCTCCTTTGACAAAACTTAATACTTGGGCATAATATGCATTTACTGTTAGAGTTCTATACGTTCATAGCCTAAACGGTTCATGATGCCATTGATAGTTTGAATCGTAATTGTGCTCGTGATATTGAGGATCTTGAGGCCGAACTTCTCATTCATGCTCGTGACCTATTATCACCTATCATTGCACAACTCAAATAAGGCAATCGTAGATGGTTCCCCTTCATCTTGGTGCACCAATGTCATCCATACCATTCACAAGTACCGTGACCCCATAAGACTTGAAAACTATTGTATCATCATAATTGGACATGTAATGGCTAAGATCTATGGCTATGTTCTCCAAGATGTGGTAAGTAGCAAAGCAGAGAGTTGTGATTACATGCAAGATTTAGAGCTAACCATTCTACATCAGACCATATCTTCACCCTTAGGTCTCTTATCGAGGAGGCTAAGTCAAGGAGAGAGCGTGTTTTTTGTTACTTTGTTGACTTCAGATAGGCACTTGATTTTGTTCCCAAACATCTTATTCCAAGATTACGAGACCTCCAATCTTCCCAAGACACAAGAGTTGTTGCATCCTTTAAAACATCATGGAGAGGTGCGATGCATTGGTGTTATTAACAATGTAAACATTAAGGAGTGTTCGAAATAATGTTTAATTGTCGTAATGATGGTCTAAGTTAGAGTTTGATTGTAGTCAATAGTATATGTGCATGAATATATGCACTATTTTGGTAGTGACAGTTATTTAACATGAATACTAGATTAAGAGCCTTATTATTTGTTAGTCAGTTGCTTTCCCAAATTTAGACATAGGTCTCTCTAGCAAAATTTATATAATGGAGCATGTCCTACCACACTTGTATGGGACATAGTTGGAGTTCATCTTATCACTTGTGTTCTCTTCCATGTGTTTGGCTATTGTTTCCCCACAATAGGAATCTTATCTTGGTTACTTGTATGAACAAGTCAGTTTTTAACATGGTGTTAGAGCTTCGGTTCAAGATTCGAGAGAGCAAGGGGATTCTCAACGAATGGAATCAATTCATGAGGGATTGATTCGGCCATCATTTTCGAAGGAGAAAGCGAGTGGTGTCCCTAGAGGCCCTAAAATTTGATTTTCTTTTACGAAGGTGGCAGCTGTGTGAGAACTGAGAAGGAGATCCAGCACTGTAAGAAGAAGGGCTGTGCATTCTGGGGAGGGGGCACGGACTTTTATATTGTACTTCAGGGTTTGAGATTGTACAACCAGACTGTACAACTGGACAACAAAGTCTGTTGATCATTGATCAATAACTACTGCAGGATGTTTGTATGCCAATTTGGAAGAACCTACACTTGCAAGGCAGGTTGAATTGAGCAGATTTATTCCATGTTCCAAGGCTAGCAAAGTGTTTGCATTGTCAACAATGTTTTATGGTACCTTTCGAATCGCCTTTTGGAACCGTGTTTGAATCAGCTTCTCCAGGTTTGAACCGGCGAATCGGTTTTAGGGTTTTTTCCACCCCTCCCTTAATTTCTACCCTTCAATTATGTCAAAAACAATTTTTAGTGTTAATGGGTAACATGTAGATTATATTCTCGAATTCGTGATTAATTGATAGTTGTTACGGCCCTAATGGGGGGTTTGTACCATTAGGGGGTTGCCTTAGATATAGGGGCCAGGCCTAATTTGGTCTATAGCTAAGCGGGAACTTAGGCTATGCCCACATGCAGTATCGGCATGTGTGTTGCATCCTAGTATGGGATAGGATGTACATGCACTATGTCTATGTATGGGTCTTTGCTATTGTGAGTTAGGGGTGCCTAAATGCAGTGGACATGCATGGGAGTTAGGCATGAGCTGATAGCACGCTTACATGTGGATTCATTGCATGGACAGGCAGGGGAGGGGCTTCTCTCTATATATACCCACTCCTGTGTCCATTTGATTCATTGAGAGTTTGCGGCCGTTATGCTGTTGGATTGGTAAGCGCTTCCTATCATAGTGATTTGCCATACTCCCTAGTGCTCGGGGGCTGGATCGGACGGTCTAGGTTTGGTTGGGACGGTTTCGTCCACTGCACTCCCTTATTGTGTTTTTGACGCTCATTCTCTATTGGAGGTCTTGGGGGACGTTCTATTGGTATCAGAGCAGCCAATTGGAGTTTGTGAGCAGCTTGGTGTGGACCAAAGCGTGTGGAATTGTGTCCTCAGAAATCTGTGTAAATTCGGTAAATTGGTGGTCTTCCAAGTAGGTGTTCTGCCTTACTTTGATTGAGCCGATTTGGTTAGATTCTTTGGATGATTTACAGGATTTCAATTTCCAGATTTGACATGAAATAATGGATTCCTATTTTTTGCGGTTCTGATTTTTTGGTTTCAGGGCATGTTACTTGTATTGCATGGGACTCCGGAATCTTATTCCCGGTGGGGGACATAGAATGGAGTTTCCTGCAAATTAATCAGAATGGACTGTGTGTGTGATTGAGAACTGAGTTCTTGCTTTGATTATGGCATGCACTGTTGCAATTCTGATTTCTGTTTAGATTCAAGAAGGCCTGTTGTGAGCTAGTTCTTTGAAACTAAGTGCCTCATTAAACCAAAAAAAAGTAAAGAACTGTAAAAAAGAATAGTGAAATCTGTTAAGGATTTCATGTGGCTGTCCACTAGTTGTGGTTCTCGGCTTTCTTATTGTGCATGCAAAAGAGTTGGAGGTCTGCTTGTGAAAGAAGCTTGTCTCTGCTATAAACCCTGTTGCATGTAGAAGATATGAAGAGAAGTAGCTTCTGAAAGGATGATTCAAGCCTCTGCTGGGCTGTAAGATGCTAATCAATAGTAAAGCTGTTGGAGGACGTTTGAAGGATTGTGAAAACTATCTTTTCCAGTCTTGAGCCTCTGCTTTTTGATCTAAGAACCTGCAAAAAGTAGAAACCCTGTTTCTAACCACGTGAATCTCCAAAAACAAGAAACTAGTTGGCTGTGGGCGCTGTCCAGCGCTTTTGGAGAAGAGCTGGAATCCGAGGAAAGAGCGCTAGTTGATCTTGAATGAAGAGATTGTATTCTGTTCGAGCTCGGGAGTCACGTCAGGCCTCTCTCTCTCTCTCTCTCTCTCTCTCTCTCTCTCTCTCTCTCTCTCTCTCGGGCGGTGGATCCCATCCTCTGCTCGAGATCTGGTTCGCGGGCAGGAGGATGCGAGGATGGTGGAGTAGAGGAAAGAGGGGGGGGGGGGCCTTTAACATGCATAAATTTTTTTTTTTAGTGTGTGTTATACACAATGGAAATTTTTCTTTGGTGCATGTTGGGTCTTCATGGCCCCTCGGATGGCCATAGTCTATGTAAAGTTTTTTTGTAGTGATTAAAAATTGGAGTTTAATTCTTTACGGGTTCTTAGAACATTTTTTTTGATCCTAAGTCGAAAATTAGTTTCTGGCTTATTTTCTAAGTGTAAGATGACGATTGCTAAAAGAATTGTTTTTTTGTGGGGTTTCGGACGGTTTCCACAATTCTTATTGCAATTCTTTGTTGTGTTGGCAGTTATGGCCGACATGGAACAAGAATTATTCGGTGAGGGAGTTCCGTCACCGGTTCGAAGTGTGGGAAGCCCGGACAATGGTCCGCAGTCTATTCTGGATGTGATAGGCAAAGCACTGCTAGAAATCCACCAGAGTAACAAGTAGCGGGACGAGCAAATCAAATTTCTTTTGTCTAAGCATGATGCGACACCTTCTTCACACTTAGATTTTCAGCCCGAAGTTTTTTCGGGGGACAAGAAATCTAAGCAGCCGGCAGCAGTGGAGTCTTGGATTAATAGGTGGAATAGCTATTTTGGTCTGCATGGAGTACCTGAGGAGAAGTGAATTTCTTCAGTACTGATTTTTTTGGAAGGAAAAGCTATGTCATGGTGGCGAGATCTCGATCCTAAGCCAGTCACTTGGGATGCTTTTCGGGATGTGTTCTTGAAAGCATTTATGACTGTGGATGAAAGAGACTCGTATCGGCATTTTGTAGAGCTTAAGATGGGGTCGCGTGACTTGGACACTTATGTCCAAGAGTTCATGGATCTTCTTACTAAAGTGCCGCATTTTTCGAAAAAGTACGCTGAGTGGCAGTTTGTGAATGGATTGCCAGCGGATTTTCAAAATGAATGCAAGCGCAATTCTTTGAACTCGTTGGAGGATGCCATTCGGATTGCACGTGTGTACGATCAGACGGTGGTAGCTTCTAAGAAACGGGGGCAAGAGAAAAGCTCAACAAATTTCCGATCGCGAAAAAAGTCAAAAAAGTTTTTTGATGAACTTGAGAGTTTGGCTTATCAGAAACCCAAGTCAGTGAAGAAATCGAAGAAAAAACCTAAGTCATCAGTCAGAGATGCCTTCAAACAGGGGTTGTGTTTCAATTGTGGCAAGGCGGGCCATCTGGCCAAAGAGTGCCCGTTATGACAGTTGATTTGCCAGCAGAGACTCCAGGTGCCTACCAAGCCAAGTGACCATCATTATGTGGTTAAGCTTGCGTCGGGCGCAGATACTAAAGTTTTTGAAGTAATGGTTCCGGATTTGGAGCTGGATCTTCAGATCACCAACCATTAAAGTATTTTTGTAATCAGAAAGACCTTAGGGGTCGAAAGGCTCGATGGGCTGAGCTGATGCAAGAATTCGACTTTGATTTGAGATATATTAAAGGATCGTCAAATCAAGTGGCGGATGCCTTAAGTCAGATTGCAGAGGTGAATGAGTTGTCGTTCACAGAGATCACTACTGAGTTCTATCTTTCATTTCGAGGTCTTTATGAACAAGATTTTCATTTTGGACCTATATGGCAAAGAGTTCTGAATGGCTCTCAATCAGGAACTGATTTGCAAGGTGATCAGTTGGTTGTGAAAGATAAGAAGGTAGTGGATGATTTTTCCATTTGGAATGGGATTTTGTTCCAAAGGGGAAAAGTGTGTGTACCAGGAGTGGATGCATTAAAAAAGAGAATTTTATTTGAATGTCATGTCGCACCTTGTGCTGGGCATCCAGGTATACATCGTACTCTAGATTTGGTACGAAGGGACTTTTTTTGGCCAAAGTTAAAACCTTTCGTAGAATCTTATGTGTTGAACTGTGATCAGTGCCAGCGGAATAAAGCAGAGCGCTTAAAGGCTGGTGGACTATTACATCCATTGGATATTCCTTCTAAACGATGGGATAGTATTTCGATGGACTTTGTAGTTGGTTTACCGAGGACGAATAAACAAAATGATGCAATTTGGGTCATAGTTGATCGGTTAACAAAATTGGCTACATTTATTCCGGTAAAGACTACAATTAAAGCGTCTGATTTAGCTCAAGTGTTTGTTGAACGTTTGTTCAGGCTATATGGGTTGCCATCTAACATTGTTAGTGATCGGGATCCTAAGTTTACAGGCCGATTTTGGACAACAGTGTTTGAAAAGCATGAGACGTCTTTGAGCATGGGTTCGACTGATCATCCGGAATCCGATGGTCAAACTGAGAGGACTAATCAGATGATGGAACAAATGCTTCGTGCATACGTTTCACTTAGGCAATCTCAGTGGGTTTGCTTATAATAGTAGTAAGCATTCGGCTACTGGGTATAGTCCGTTTATGCTTATGTATGGATTTCAGTTTAGATCTCCGATAACGGTTGAAACTGAGTCGATTAAAGTTCAGAAAGTAGCGAATTTCTTGTGTGAAATGCAAGAAATGTTACAGTTAGCACGTGAAAATGTTCTAAGTACCCAAGATCGGGTAAGACATTTTGCTAATATGAAAAGATCGCCTCGGGAGTTTCAAGTTGGAGATTGGGTGTATCTTAGAATTCCAAAGGATTCTAAGGTAATGCGCACTGGGAAGCATTACAAACTGTCTGCTAGGTATAGTGGACCTTATAGAATCTTGAAAAAGATTGGATCTTTAGCTTACCAATTAGAGTTACCAGAGGGAACCAAGGCTCATCCTGTGTTTCATGTAAGTCGTCTGAAGATGAGTTTACATGAGGGAGTTCATGTTGGTTCTGGTACTAATCTAGATTCGTTTGAAGACTTATCTGAGAGGATTCCTTTAGAACCTGAAAAGATTCTTGATACGAGATCCAAGCGACTGAGAAATCGGGATGTTATTGAGCATCTGGTTCGTTGGAAAGGATATTCTAATGATGAGGATTCATGGGAACTAGAAGGTAATCTAAGGAAGAGTTTCCCGGACTTTGAGTTCTGAGGACAAAACTAAAATAAGGGGGGAGGTATGTTACGGCCCTAATGGGGGGTTTGTACCATTAGGGGGCTGCCTTAGATATAGGGGTCAGGCCTAATTTGGACAATAGCTAAGCGGGACCTTAGGCTATGCCCGCATGCAGTATAGGCATGTGTGTTGCATCCTAGTATGGGATAGGGTGTACATGCACTATGTCTATGTATGGGTCTTTGCTATTGTGAGTTAGGGGTGCCTACATGCAGTGGACATGCATGGGAGTTAGGCATGAGTTGATAGCACACTTACATGTGGATTCATTGCATGGACAGGCATGGGAGGGGCTTCTCTCTATATATACCCGTCCATTTGATTCATTGAGAGTTTGCGGCCATTATGCTGTTGGATTGGTAAGAGCTTCCTATCATAGTGATTTGCCATACTCCCTAGTGCTCGGGGGCTAGATTGGACGGTCTAGGTTTGGTTGGGACGGTTTCGTCCACTGCACTCCCTTATTGTGTTCTTGACGCTCATTCTCTATTGGAGGTTTTGGGGGACGTTTTAATAGTGAGATTCGAATTTTGACGCGTAACTTCGAACTTCGAACTCCTGAGTCTTGTTACCTAACAATACATGTCACCTTTGATCTAGGGTTCTTGATCCATCTGTTGCCTGCAGTTTTAGCTATGATCTATCTGATATCATCACTGACATTAGCTAGTAGCTACTTCCATACATGACTAGAAAGATAGTCCTTTGGAAAATTCCAAAAGATGGTTCCAACTGTTTTTTTTGGCATGATGAAAGATAGTCCTTTCGAAAATGCCAATAAAATGGTTCGAACTATTTTTTTTGGCATGATGAAAGATAGTCCTTTGGAAAATGCCAATAAAATGGTTCGAACCGTTTTTTTTTTCCCGGTTCAAACCAAAAAAACGGTTTGAACTGGGCCGATTTCAACCGGTGGTTCGCCACAACTGTGATTGTCAGAATATGGAGTGGATAGTTGTACTACATATTGAATTGTCATACATGAGCTGTATGTGGAAGGATTGTGCTACCTTGGTTGGGATTGCTACATCTCTACAGAAAGTAAAGCTACAAAGACAGTGAAGCAAAATCAGCTCAATTGATGCAAGAGCTCGATCTGAAGCAATCAAACGAACACAAGGAAGTTCATCGCTCCAACGATAAGGATGATATAGCAAGGCAGGGAAAGCCATCGTTGGCAGTAGACAATTACATGAAAGGATTGATGCGTTGAAGAGGAAGACGCCATCAGCACAGTGTAGGTCTTCTCAAGGAGTTTGATTCGTGGATGAGTTTGAGCACATGTCTACTGTTACAAGCCCATGACATTCTTGGTGTTAGGAGCAACAGAGGGCATGACAGTGTTAATGGCATAAGCATGCGTACAAGGCCTAAGCCTCGGTTCCTAGAGTACATGCATGCTAGAACTGGGCAGATGCATGCAGTCCACACACGTGGGCCAAGTTAAGTAGAAGTGGCAGTTACACTCAGTGAGGCATCATGAGTGGGTGATCATCTCTCCTCAGCCAGCGAGCAGCTTCAGATTTTCAGGTCTAATTTTTTTTCCAGCCGGCAAGCAGTTTAAAACAAATTTTCTGGGCGCACTTTTCTGTCAGATTCAGGCTTCAGCACACGTGCAACTATCTATTTGTGATTCAGTGCATTTCCAGCAAATATTTCCAGCAAAATCAGCATGGCCTCAGGGATTATTGTTGGGCATATAGCAACCAAGTTAACAGGGGATTCTCTAGTGTTTCAGGATAACAACTTACAATTCCTTACAGTTCCAGCGCAATAGTATCTGATTTTTGGGTGTGAGCCAAAGTCAGATTTGGAGGCACTTTTGTGTGTTGGATAAGAGCTAGGTGCACTCTACTTTTGATTTGTTTTGCTGTTGAAGTCTGAGTTTAGTTAACCATGGTTGTGTTTTAGGAAAAAACGAAAGCAATTTGGCAAGATAGGACAGGTGCAAGCAGTATGTAGATTGTGCATGATCTGAAGTTTGGTTTTCGAGCCTAAAGATTACCATAAATCAGCCTTGCCCAATATGAGATTAGGCATAGTTGCAATAGAACAGCCACCTGTTTCACTATTCCTCTAATTCCGTGGTTGCTAAAGCTTCTAAGTAATTTAAGAATAGAATGCTCAGGCTTATCAAGTTCGTCTTAGCAGAAGTTTGCTTCAAGATGACTTCTAGTCTTTTATTTGAAGTTCTTTTTGAAGCTTAGACAAGCTTGCATGCATTGATTGGTAGATCTAAGTGTTGCATGCAGTTCCTAGCTTCTCAAAAGAATAAGTGCTGTTTAAGGGTGTGAAAATGACGAACTTTAATGAGTGACGAGATTCGGGTGCTTGGGCTTTTTCCAAGGCAGGTCATCAGATATCAAGACGAGATAAGGGTAAGGAAGTTTTTGACAAACTTTCCCAAGAAGTAGCCAGAGAGGATGACTCCGATTATTTGGATGATGTTTATGTCTCTCGGGACGAACACATCCAGTTTGTCCAAAAGGCTTGTGTTGCTGCAAAATTCTATGATGGAGTTTCACTAGCAACAGAATAAAGCTATGCCAAATCTAGCTAATATGATACAGTCTATTGTTGCTAACTGGAGTTAACCTAATGTCGAGGCTAGAGTTGAGGCTAGGCGCCGTTCGTCACAACCTGAGTCAATGAACATAGCCCTTAAACTAAGACCGGCTTTGTGTAAAGACCTAGGACCCCCCAATTTTAATGGGGAGGGAAAAGACCGAAATACTGACATCCTTCAAACCTTTCCTTAGTAAGTGGAGGGATGTTCACACTCTAAAGAGTACTCCTGATGAGCTGAGGATCATGGAGGCTAGCTTTCCTTGGGTCTGTGGCTCCCAAATGGTGGCACCCCCAAGACCTGGAAAGACTTTGAGGAAGCCTTCTTGAAGGAGTTCATTCCAGAAAACGAATTGGAGCTAGTCTAGGAGGCCTGGAAAAAGTCAGCAATGACGGGCACACTTCTGCAGTATATCTCTAATTATAGGGAAGCTGTGCTTAAGCAAAAGGATATCGATGATTATCATAAAGTGAGGGGCTCACTAGTACGCCCATTTCTAAACCACCTTATAGATTAAGCTTAAAGGAAAATGAAGAAATTTCTAGACAGATCCTAGAAATACCTTAGAAAGGGACAGGTTCAGCCTAGTAACACTCCATGGGCTCACTAGTTTTATTAGTTAAGAAAAAGGATGGTTCTATGCATTTGTGCATAGACTATCGGACCCTTAATAAACCAATAATCCATTAGACCATGGTGAGGATGAGGCATCCAATAGCACATCAGACCATGCGGAGGATTCTAGAGGACTCAGATGGAAATATCACTCTATAGAGGATGAGATGAGTATATAGAGGTAGGATTTGTGTTCCGGAAATCGATGATGCTAGGCACCAAATTTTTTATGAGTGTCACGATAGTCCTAATGGTGAATTCAGAAGACTTATGAGCTTCTGAGACAATAGTTCTTCTGGCCTAAAATGTAGATGGATGTCCAGTAGTTGCCAGCAGTGTCAAGTTAGTAAGGCAAAGCGCTTGAAAGCGGGTGGTCTTTTGCAGCCATTAGAAATCCCAGCTGGCAAATGGGAAACCATTTCCATGGATTTCATAATGGGGTTGCCACGTACTAATTGAGTTTATGATGCCATATGGATAACAGTAGATCGGTTAATCAAGATGGCACATTTTCAACCTACCACTACAACTGTAAGAGCTCCAGAACTAGCTAGAATGTTCTTAAATGGACTTTTTAGATTGTATGGGTTGCCAACCGGTATAGTGAGTGACCCGGATAGTAAGTCACAGGTAGTTTTTGGCGAGTAGTTTTCCATCAACTGCATGCTAAGCTATATATGAGTACCACAAATCATCCCCAATTAGATGGTCAAACAGAGAGAGTTAACTTGGTACTCAAGGATATGCTTTGCCCCTATGTTAGTAAAAAAGCAAACAGATTGGGACGAGTACTTTCCAATCTTAGAGTTTGCCTATAATAGTACCATAGTTGCACAGAGACACATTTCTGGGCAAAAATGTTTCTAGAAACAGGTTTTTGAATCCAGAATTGCTGGGGAAAAAAAAAAAAGATATTCATGATACTGCATTGCTTTGTAGGTTATTCTAAATTGTGCCTTTCTTAGTTCTCAAATAAGGCCCTGAACTGCCAAAACAACTGAAAAAGCCAATAAACCCTTACTAGACATCCTAACTCTTTTCTATTTAACACAACCAATGTTGTCGACATTTGATTGGGTCATGACAACTTGTGATTGAATAGCCACATCAAGTGTTTGATGATGATCCTACAACAAAGGTTGATGAGCAATCACATCAATGGGCTTCTCCCTTATGGTCTTGTCATTAGGTCTAGCTTCCAATGAGGTAAATTTTGAGCTTGATGTTGAGGTCAATTGTGTTGTAGCTGAACTTGAGAATGGTAACTAGCAGGAATGAGAGTACTCTAGAAGTTTAAGCCAATTGGCATCACAGGCCTCATTGGACCCAATAATAGCTCTAAATCAATTGACAAAAAGATATCAAAGGTAACACGACAAGCCATTCTGAAATTTTATCCTTGACAGAATTCAACAAGGATTGATGCACCTAAACTGGACCACATTGTACCGGAAACATTTGACAACCTACATAAATGTACTGCCCTTAATTAATGCTTTAATTTGATACCCATATTGCCCACAAAAAAAAAAACATTTCTGAGAAACGCTCCCCATTTCAAAAACGCGATCTAGAAACGCGTTTTTGAATGCGTTTCTGGACACGTTTCTAGAGATGCAACGCAACTATGAATAGTACTAAACATGCAGCAACGGGATATAGCCCATTTATGCTAATGTATGGTTTCCAACCTAGACCACCAACAACTTTGGGGTATAGCAAGGCAAAAGTAGAGGCCGGCAGACGTTTCTTAGATGATCTAAACCAAACAATCGAACAGGCTCGCAAAAAGTATCAGACAATCCCAAGATTGAGCGTGAAAGTACACTGACCCACATAGGAGGATGGTGGACTTCAGTGTAGGTGACAAGGTTTACCTACTAGTCACAGAAGATTCCAGGACTGTGAAGACAAAGCATTAGTGCCAAACTATCTCCAAGGTATTGTGGTCCAGTCACAATAACTCAAGTTGGAGAGGTACGGGTTTTTTCAGTTTTTCATGTAAGTAGAGTGAGAAAAGCTTTATCTGGATTAGATAACCTTGTAGAAGAAGCTATTCTAATGGAGCCCATAGACCTATAGAATCTTCCACATGAACCGGAAGCCATTCTTGATAAAAGAGAGACCTAGATGTCAGAATTTGATCCACAAATTCTAGATGGAGTTAACTAATCGTATTCTAACTCACACACACCAAGACCAACATAAGAAAATTAAGAGAGCTCAGTTATGGAAGAATGAGCAGTGGTTGGGCGCCAGCCTCTCTTATATAGATTCTCTAGTATGCAAAAGCAATAGCTAAGGCAAAATGCTAATTGTTGTTATTACTACCTATTTTGGGTAAAGACCCAAGATGTATTTCTAAGTACTAAAATGAAGTCTATTCTAGTAGTAGTGCGCCTACTTACATGCATGACTAATAAAAAATGACTTAGTATAAATAGAAATGGCTTCAACAAGCTTCTATATAACGTCTCATCTACATCCTGATCCTCCTCAGCTTTAGTAAGCTTACTCATATGGCATAGAGCCGCTTGCACTCTACATACTAAAATTTTCAAGAAATTCATGAGCATACTTAGATTGAGAAATAAATAGCCCTTGTGCTACTCCATACATCAATCCCAAGAAAGTATTGTTTCATGTCGAACTTTGATGAGAGATCTTTCTTGATATCCTGAATCACACCATGATTCGATCCTATGATAACAAGGTCATCCACATACATCACTGCAATCACAATATGACCATCTTTGATCAAAACATGAAGTGTAGGCTCTAAAACAAAGTGTACTCCTCTGAAAGCCAAGCTCATCAAAGTATGTGTCAATCCTTGTGTACCATGCTTTGGGTGCCTGCTTATGTCCATATAGCGCCTTGTACAACTTGCAAACCTTGTCTTCATCGTCCTTGCTACTATCTATCCCTCTGGTTGCTCCATCTACTTTCCTCCTCTAGAAATACATTCAAGAATGCACTCTCACATCCATTTGTTGAATATCCCATCCAAACTGAGCTGCCAATGATGAATCTGTCTTCATAGTCAAATCCCTTCCTATAACCTTTTGCCACCATTCTTGCCTTATTGTTATCTATAAAACCATCCGATTTGTACTTAATTCTATAGACCCACTTGCATCAATGGCCTTTTTACCTGTAGGTAGACCGAAGAAGTCTCCGAGTTTTGTTCTTCATGATTGAGTCGTGCTCCTCATCCATAGCTTTCCTCCAAAAATCCTCTTTTTCAGCCTCCCTGAAAGTAGATGGATCCTTGGTTTCTAATACTGTGACCGTATATGCAAAGTGTACATCATCCATCCCTCCTGTTGATCACTCCTGTCGATCCTGATCGTCATGTTACTTTTCAAGCCTAGTCGACTCTCCTAGTCCCCTGTGTACTGGCTCTCCCTGTTCCAAAATGACACTATCCTTGATAGGTTCATAGTACCATCTAGGCAATCTTCTAGTATTTGATGTATGGATGCTTCTTGCCCGGTGAAGTAGGAGGTGAATAAGTCTTCATATACTTGATCTCTCTCAACCATGGTCACTCTAGGTATTTGGATTGGTGTAGCGATACATGTGTCGATTCAGGCTTCTGTAATGACTCGTCACACAAGATTAGGAATTCCTCCGTCTTGCTTCCTATTATAAGGTGTCTCTGTATCTTTATGAGATTCATCCTCGTCAAAGATCACATCCCTGCTTATGATGACTTGTTTACCCTCCAAGTCATACAACCTGTATCCCTTCTCTTGACTATCATATCCAAGAAATAAACATTTGGTTGCCTTAGAATCCAATTTGCTCCTTACCTTAGGTATGTGAGCATAAGCAATACTTCCAAACACTCTCAAATGACTTACATTTGGAACTCTGGTTTCCGGATCCGTGTAAGTCTTCTTTGGAGTTCGATTCTGTACAACCTTTGTGGGACTTCGATTCAAAAGATAAACTGCCGTGTTAACTGATTCACCCCAAAACATATTTGGAGGATTCTTACTCTTTGAGCATACTCCTCGCAGTTTCCACAGTAGACTAGTTCTTCCTTTCCGCAACTCCATTTTGTTGAGGCGTGTCCGTCGCTGTGCAAATAATCTCTTTATTACCACGATCCATGCAAAACGCCTGAAATTTAGTAGAAAGATACTCCCCCCCTTTGTCCGAGCAAAGTATCTTAACTTGTCTATCTATTTCTTTCTGCACTTGTCTTAAACCATGTGAAATCCTTGAATGCTTCGGGCTTATTCTTGAGAAGATAGATCCACGTCTTCCTAGAATAGTCATCAACATGCTCCTCCATAAAAGTGAGTTCTCATAGGACCACACAAATTTGTATGAACAAGTTCTAGAACATTTCTCGCCCTGAATGTACTAGACAAAAATTTCTTCATATGATGTTTCCCTAAGACACAGCCTTCACAAACCTTGTGATCACACCTCTCGTGCCATAACTTACTCACTGATCCAATATTCGCAACACTCGCATGATGACCACCACTTGAGCCGAAGTCTGTACAACTGTCCTGCAAGTATGCCCTCAACTACTAACTTTGTTATCCTTCCTCTTGATGAGACGCCGCATCAAACTGCAACCACCATGTGTTGCCTTCGCAATAGCTGATACTGAGAGTAAGTTTTTTTTACATAACGCGTGTCCTTTATGTCTCCAATCTTCCCTGAAGGTAGTTGAACCTGTACTTTTCCAAATCCCTTTATATCATATGCGTGGCTGTCTCCCAACTTCACATTGATCCATCATCTAGTTTTTTGAAAACTAGACAACCACTCTTGCCTAGGTGTCATATGCTTCGAAGCTCCCGAATCATTAAACCAACACTCCTCTTCCTTCGAGAAGCCACTAGAAGATATTGATTTGGAAAACAACTCATAGTCTTCAAGATCCAAGGCACCTAATTTTGTATTTAGTCCTTTCCTTCAGCAAATTCCCATCCCGCTTCTTCTTGAACTTGCTCACTTGCCCCAATGTTGTTACATGGTATTCTATTTGACAGCATCTGAAATCACAAGGAAGCGTATTGAGCCATAGATATATGGCGAAAACTTGACCTTGCAATGCATAGCATCTACCAAAAAATGGATCATACAGTGCATATTATTTTATTTGATTTATATTTTTTTCTGAAAAATTCACTGTTAAATTCTTCATATCAAGAGATTTAATTTGACATCCATATGAAAAAAGAAAAACTAAAAAAGAAGGTTGTTCCGGGACATAATTCTGGTACGCAATCCGGAATGTTCCATGCAGTTGTGCTTTGTAAAATATCATGATCACTGACAGTAAATGCTCCTGCTTATGCTGGTTAAATTTAATAACGTTGAAGTTGGTAAAGTGATTGGTGAGACCATCACATGTTTAAAACCTTCAGAATTAGTCATAACAGCAGATACCACATGCGCTCTTCTTGTACACTAGGATATCACGGAAATTTTTGCATAAGTATGACGTTCCTCAATACTTTGGACATGAGAGAGTTGCTGTTATATTAGTTATCCGAAAAGTTTTACACGAGAGTCATACAGTTTTGAAGGTAATTTTTGTGGACACTTCTAGCCCTCCTTTCACTTGATGATATCCTCTTTAAAATCCATCCTACTAAAGCTAGTGGATCCCTATAGCTTATCAAAGATGCTAAGGATTTGAGGTACAGGAAATCGATTTTCGAGAGTTAGTTAATTGAGGTTGGATAGTTAAGATACATTTTAAACTGTTGTTTTTTAGTGATAGGAGATTCGAACGGTGAATTCTTAAGCCTTAATCTGACCTTATATGGACACTCGTTGTGGACATTTTTCTATATTTCCTCTTGCAGGGTGGTGTAATTCTAAGACTTGAGTCTGTTTTGGAACTTCTTGAGTAATCGATAATAGCTTTGTTATTTAGAGCACTTACTGTAGATGATGCCATTTTGAGAGTTCAAGCTAATGATATACAAAATGGATTGAATGGGAAGAAGAATGTACCCTGGGCGCAATCAAGTGCATCTAAGGAATCTCTTAAATAATATAACCTCCTGAATGGGTCCTCTAAGAACATGAAGTGTTTCTAGATAACCTCTCCTTTGTCATGCGCACAATAACTGTGTCCTATTTTTTGTTAAGAATCTAAGATGCAGCAGGTCAACGGTTTGCACTTTCAATCAACTTTTTTCTTGCAACGACTTTTGTTTCTCATGTGCTAGTTATTTACATTACCTGCAAATCTATTCCTAGCGATGCTACATAATTTGTTTTTGGCTGACACCTGGTCACTTTGTGGGGCTTAGCATCATTGTCGCAGATGTGGAAGCCTTTTTTGTGGAACATGTACACAGCAGCGTATAGTTTTACGTGGCAAGGTGATTGGGCCTGGTGCGTATTTGTGAAGCATGCAAGAAGCTGGAAGATGCAACAAGATTTGAAGCTCGTTATGGTCGCAAAGCCAAACTTCAAAAAGGTTCATTAATAACTCATACTCATCTCAAGGATAGACTTTGCATTCAGAATCTATCGCCTTTTTTTTTTTGGCAAGAGACAAATATAGGCTCCTCGTATAGAGTGAAAGCTGTAGAAGGTTTTAGCCGATGGGACCAAATTTTGTTTGTTTTGAAGCTTAAATCAACGTTAGGCTAGGCTAATCAATCACAAATGAGCACCCCCTTGGTTCCTTGTCATCATGACTTGTGAGTGCTCTCAAAAGTTCACATATGTATAAAGTAAAATAAAATAAAATACTTAAAGCAGCCCTTGGGGTGCAAAACCGAAAAAGTTTTTCCACAATACGAGCTAAAAATACAACGGCTTGTTTTTTTTCACTCTTATGGTGTTTTATTTTGTAGATGCTTACAATATTTCAAGTATCTTTTATTTTTTGTTGCATGTATTTGATCATTGATCAGAAGGGTTATCTTCAAATAATATTTAGTATTTTCAAATCCCACTTCTTGTGTACTAGTGTTCAACGTACGGTTGATTGGATACCTTGGGGCTGGTTGTTCAAAATTGATCCTTTGAAATACTCATGTTACATGTCAGAAGCTGTTATGAACTCAATCTTCAATTTGGCTTCACATGAAGTTGAGAACGGATAGCAGAGGTTGAATCATAATGAGCCACAAAAATAATAATGGCTTTATAATAATGAGCTCTAGGGGACCCATAGTGTCAAATATCGCTTGCATTGTCAAGGTCCTACTGTAAGCATATCTTTTTGGATGATGAACTTACTTATATACAAGTTGTAGAGAGACGAGAAGCCTTCCAAGAAGCTCAAGAATTGGGCAGAATAGCCGTTTATAGAAATGGACAAGTGAAATACACTGATGGTAAGAAGAAATAGGTTATTGGGGCCCCAAGGCATGACAAGCGCCCGGTTCCCACTCCACAATCAATTGCGGATGAGTTTGGAATCGTAATGGGGATCTACTCATCATCCGCAACTGGGGATTTCTTGGACTTTATCCACACAAGGGGATATATCATTGTTCACTAAGACACATGAGAGCCATGAGAGAGGTTTAGTTTAGTTTCCTAGGTTTAGTTGGTATTCGGCATATAGGGCACGATAAGCTAGTGAGGTTCAAGTGGAGTTGCATGCATATATAGGAGACTTTACAGCTCGATTTTTAAGTTCATCTATCATGATGAACATGCCACGCTACTTTTGGATTTGCCTCATGGAATTGGATAGGGATACCTTTATAGTAGTATGTTATTTTCCTCTTGAGACCTCCTCTTTTGCTATTGTTGATTCTTCATATGTTCATCTATCATGAGATATTATTCACTTCTCATAGAGGATTTTGACTGGCGATTTAAATGCCAGAACTGCTTCTCAACAGACGGTTTTTCATGCTGCTATCGATTCACTTTGCATACAAGCTATTGATGATGAGGATATGGGTATTACCATGATGGGACCAATCACGATGTATCGTGAGCACGTGCTTCACTTTGGAGAAGCCCATGAGTTTTCAATGGTTTAGCTTATTGGCCTGTCTTTGGAGGTTTCACTTTGTCACCTCACAGTGGTGGCCATAGTGTGGTGGATTATCTCATAGCTTTCATCTCTGACTTTCATATCTCTTTCACCACCTTATCAGACCATTCATGCCTCTCTTTTTGTCTTGGTCATATCCTACACCCTACCACACACCCCATTTCTACTTTTAATTGTGCACCAAGATATGCTTT